>CM052159.1:7006408-7049001 GCA_028455555.1 Augochlorella aurata | reverse complement strand
TGCGTATCAGTACCAAAGATTTCATTTAGATCTCACTCGAAAGAATTATAGCAAATAAAAATTTTAAGTCGAAGGCTCAATAATACGTCCACTAAATAAAGTTATAAAACTGCCTTTGCCTTCTGAATTCTGCGATTTGTGAAGGATAACGTAAGTGAATGGTCTATCTATTTTCATTCTGCGGATCGGTTGGTAATTCAAACTCGTGGCGTAGGCAAAAAGAAGCGCTGAAACAAGTTAAACAAGATATTGTTCGCCGACAGAAACTATTTTTCTGAAATACATTAATACATTTTTGTGACGGGAAACAAAATCCTCAATGATTAATGAAATGAAAATATGATGACCACATTGTTAGATAATCTACGAGGCAAGGGAGATGTGAAATTCTAGTTTATGACATGCAAATCGGTAGATGCGATAAGATTAGTACAGCAGGATCGGTGACTACTAGGAAACTACTACTAGCACTATTTAGAATAACATTCCAAGCTTTTTATTTATTGATACAGTAAAGAAAACTACTAATTTGACAGTTTTTAAAATTCAGGATAGAAGTACATAGAAGATACGCAATTAGGTTTTACGTATCCATTCCAAAGATTTTATCCAGATCTCACTCAAAAGAATTATTGCAAACAACAATATTAAGTCGAAGGCACAGTAACACGTCCATTAAATAAAATTGTAAAACTGCCTTTGTCTTCCGTATTCTGAGATTTGTGAAGGATAGCATAAATGAATGGTTTATCAATTTTCATTCTTTGGATGGGTCGGTAATTCAAACTCGTGGCGAAGAAAACAATCGCTGAAACAAGTTAAACAAGATATTGATCGCCGACAGAAAATATTTTTCTGAAATATAGTAATATATTTTTCGTGACACCGTAATACATCCTCAGTGATCTGAATGTGACCGGTTCGAAACTTAGTCAATTAAATATAACAAAAATATATGATTGATAATATGAAAATATGATGCCCACATTGTTAGATAATTTTACGTGTATTAAAATTTATGTGTATCCATCAGACCAGTTACATATAACGAAATTCAATGAAGATTCATTGTGGAAATTTATGCAGATATAATATGTAGCATATACAGACAATACTAGTTTTGGCAAAGAAATAATTAACACAATAATTGTGTTTAATTTTTGTACATTTAATAGTATATTTCCATGGTAGCTAAACTACGATATAAATCAAAATATAAATTTGATATTATAAAACAGTAACATTTATAAAATTAAAAGTATATATAGTTTTCTCCCACTAACAGAAATACTGTACACGCACGATATGTGCATTTGCATAAACTTCCGCGGTCCAGTAATAACAATTACTCAATAAAATGTAATTTTATGTTTTATACATGGCCAATTATATTGTAAGTTATGAAGAATATGTGAGTACATATTATTGTGCTCAGATTTTTGGTTCGGTTACAAGACCACTGAACAATGATACGACGGAATTCGCGTTCCTATCGCCGTCATTTGCGTGGTATACAATGCTATAATAGAATGGACGATTGACGGTGAAATCCATGGGGTACACCAATGACAGTTTCATCATAATGAGACCTGGAACACACCATTGGAACTTCATGCATTGATTTATAACGTGCATTCTTTGCTGATTTGAACAACTTTTATTCATTTATTGCACGCAAGTGGTCATTGTTAGACTGCGTCTTTAAAAATTAATCTTCGCCCTTCCAAGCGGGGTCACTTTTTACCCGTGTTTTTGAGGGTGTAAAAGCGGTAACGTAAGGTTACTGTATGTAGTTCGGCGTATCGGTCATATTCTACTGTTCTCATGCGGATCAGAAGTGACCCCGCACAGCCAGTTTTTTTATTAAAGTGATTAATGTTCTCAGGCAAAATATAATGCACGTCACATTACATCGTAGTATTTATTGTTGAAAGTTCGCAGTCTACAAATTACACATGGGTTCCAATATTTTTCCACTGAATGCTGGTAGAATTCTACTGTCGTCCAATGTTTTCACAATAAAATAGAAAAATGGACGATCCACAACAAATTCCTGTTCCATGAGTTCGATTGTTAATGACTCCTCGCTGAAAATTATCGCTGTAACAAATTTACGACTTGGTGCTAATTTTTCAATTTGAACTCACGTTGTTAGTATGGCCATTTTAGTTCATATCATTACTGGAGTTATGTTATATTTGTAGAACAATTGTTTATTTTGTTGTCATGTATAATAATTACAATACATTTATGCGCTCATGTTGATCCGAATCTTTGGCTAATGCAGACTAGACTCGACGCCTATACTAAAATTGATCATTTTCGAAGCACAGAAGAGAAATCAGAGATCAAAGTGAGGGAGAAGACGGTTCGAGAATATTGCCAGAAAAGAGCACGACAACTTTGTCATCTTCGGTTTCCTGATTCTGAACTCTGCTGATGATACTATAGAAAAATGGTCGGTCAACCATTAGCTGCAGATTAAATACGCTACAGCGCGCTTGAATCATTATTCCTGAAACAAATTGACCGTGCTAACTCCGTCAATGGATCCTGATCCGTTAATTTGAACATAACTATAAAACACAATTACTTGTTTATCATGTTAATTGTGTGAAGGGCCAACGTGAGAGCGATATTAACAAGCATCGAATACAAATAAGCGAAAAGTTAAAAAAGTCGAACGTATGATATAGGAGAGATGCTCTTCCTTTTGCAAAGAAACATATTGAAACTTAAACGAGGTTTTCTAACTCTGGACCAAAAAAAAAAAAACAAGCTATTCTTTATTGTCCTATGTAAACGTTAAACCAATAAAGATATATGAACACGGCAGCTGGATTCCTTATTGAGATCCACTTATATTCATCGACGATCCGAATGGATTGATAATGCTTTATTATTATTTCTGAACATGCAAAACCCTGTATCAGTATAACGAAATTCATTTTCAATCGAAGCTGCAAGGTGACCTCTACTTCGCTATTGATGTCCATTGTACCCTTCATACTCTGCAGCTTTTTTGTCAGCTACAAGTGGATGAAAAATTGTACGTCGCATTAGAAGTAATGCCAAGTAACAACTTGCATAGAACGGATGCCGGATGATGATTGAACGAGCTCGTTGAAAAATCGTTGTCAACGAATGTAACATGACGCTCATAAGAGTCTCATTGACATACGAGTGAAGTCAGTTTATATTATACGAATGACTAAGCAATCGAGTGGGATGAATTCAGTCATTGGGATTTGCATGTGTATATTAATGAATAATCAGAAATATTGATAACACGCTATCGGCTCGTCGATAAGTATAAATGGACCTTTAAGATGTAAATTGTATGCTGCTTAAAATGCAGATTTATTCAAGAATTCAAAAATCCATTCTTAAAAGATATACAGCTTATTGTTTGAATTGATTCACTTGATTATCCTTGCCAGTAATTTCATTCATTCTAGAAATCTGATATTGTACCAATAAAGATCACAACTGTGTTATGTGTAATTGCAAAATAAAATGGTCTGTCAATTCTGAACGTTATGGGAATTGTTGGAGGAGCTGGAAACATCGCAGGTACAAGAAAGCCTAAAAATAAATATTAAACATGATCATCAATAAAATAAGTTAGATTGCTTTTAAATAAAATATTGATGAAATTATTAGTGAATAAGACACTTTGTATATACACGAAACATGTCTAAACAATGAGGTACAAATTTGCTTTGTTGTCTTTCTAGTCACTTCTACGTGTGTGAGAACTGTGAAATTGTAAACCCGAGTAGAGTCGGAACTTCTGTTGGACCCCACTATACAAATACGTTGGTAGCTCACAGTTACTCACTGCTACCGGATCTAACACGAGTTCGCCTTAATTATAAAGCTGTGTTCTTTCAATCTTGATCAATGAGCTGTTGATTACTAAGAGGCAGTTATAATACATATGGACTTTGTTATGTATTGCAGATACTGTTAGAAATGTGAACACAGCTTTAGAGGCGCTGGGACTCTGATTCCGTAAGACCCAAAGTAGAGCAACATCATTTAAAAAAAGAAAGAAAATCTAACCTAGTATTGCACTAAAATCTGTTAAATATGCATTACTTTGCTTCTCGGCAAAGAAAACTGTATTTGAATTACTTATTCAGCATAACAATTGCTCCGTAAGAAAATATGTATTGCTCGCGATCGTAAGTAAGTTTCCAGTCATTAAAATAGTCTTCTCGAAAGATTCTTGATAATCCTAAATTTATCATCGATTCTATTTTATGTAAACTAAATATGAAATGTATCCAGTGTATTCTGATAGTAATTAGTATTATAAATTGTACTTTAATAATGTAATATTTTTTCCAAATTTTTAAAATAGAAACCCTTGCTTAATGATGCGTTAATGTTATATTATACAGGGACAAATAATTATAACTGAAATATTTGATTAAAAATTATTTTTTTAATTTATTGTTTATATTGTATATATATTGTTTATATTGTAGTGAGGAAAAACACCCCTAAAAATTTATGGCGAGAAATATATTTCGTAGGAATTACGAAAACAATTGTGTATGTTATAAAAAATAAGAAAATTTTTTATGCTGACAGGAGATAATAAAGTAAAATTTATAGTAATACGTTTTCCAAATTAAAATGCAACAACTCTGTCACAACATTAAATCAACCTGATTCACAATACATACAAAAGTGTCTCTTACTACCCTTTTGGACAGTCTCGTGTAAATAAATGCATTTGATACGCAATGTGGATTTATAATTTATAAAAAAATAGAGGAGGTTCAATCAATTTGATGCTTGATTGAAAAAACGAAAATTGATGATGGTAAACTTAGGAAAGTTGTAAATTAAAAAAACATAATTAATAGATCATTTATTCTCTATGCCCTTAGAGCAAGAATGGAGTAAACACACAATGATGTTTATAGACATTTTCATAGTTTTGGAATGGAATATGGATACTACATTAGTACAACGATGTAATAACATTATCCTTTGCCTATTGTCTACTTTTACTGTATACATTTCTCTTGATCCATGGTAGAAAATATCAAATTCTGTGTATAGCAAGAAATGTTATAAAAAGATTAATCTAAAAACGACTTTCCTTTCAACAAGTCTTACATAAAATTCTCGAACATGATTTCTGAACATACTTATCAGAATAAAAGTGTAGATGACACTTATTGCACATATGTTGAAGTATAAATTTAAAATCCCCTTTTGTACAAGTAAATTGATATATAATTTTGTAACACAAAAATAAATTAAAGTATCTCTGTATGATACTAATTGAAAAATAGATTAATTGTGCAATGTGTTAAAATCAGTCAAGTAATTTGGATTAAAATTGGCATAAATTGGCAGGAAAGCGTATGTGGAGTATATTGTCACCCCTAACATAATATGACTGAGATTCATTAGGTTCGTTTCACGCATGATAAAAGAAACGCTAACGTGTGGCTTTTGCTAAAAATAAGGCTACGTCATGGTAATTAACGATAAACAGGAATGGTCGATTGATGCGGAACTCAATAGGCTTCGGCGGTGACCAAAAGCTCGAAAGAGGCCTTACATTGAGACCTGCCACAAGCAATTAACACTGTATTACTAGTCTGAACCATGAGCATGGTATGCATGAACAATAAACTCTACTATGTGAACATTAGATTTCATTCGAAAACAACTTGTTTTACTATATTTCGACTTATAAGTTGCAAATCAAGACAGGAAAAAGAGTGAAGAAGGATATTTCATAGATATTCTGGTAGCAGGTCTGATAGCATGCAGCCTGTAAAATGTATGAGCTGTGAATTTGTATGCATCCATAGCATTGCCTAACTTACAAAAACGATGGAGTTAATATTGTCGAGAATATAGAAATCTTAAACAAACAACAAAATTCTGCTCATTTATACTTCCTTCATAACTTCATGTTTAAATCAATAGATATTTGCATCAACATCCGCAGTCAAGTTATCGTTATTAATCTTCTTTATGGAAGTAAATTTTGAAAAATATAAATTCGCATGAATGTCTGCAATCTAAAGGTAGATGGTGTAGTAAAAGATATTACACATTTGGATCAATGATTCTTCCATTGAAGAGGACTATGTTGTCATTTCCTGATATAATTGCATAAAGGAAAGGTCCATTTACTTGAAATATTGTTGGTTCAATGAGACTGAAGTATACAATTCCAATGGCTGTCAACAAGAATTATATATTATTACTTACTAAAAGCGGATTGAAAGTATTTTTTATGTTTCGTCCCTCTTTTTCCATTTTCATTTTTATGGACTTTGATAGTTCTAAATCTGCCAAATGAATGAGACAGCTACAACAAACTACGAATATCCAATAATAATTGCACAATTTCAACCATACATATTTTTTGATTAAGTAGTGTTGGTTTTATCAACTTTTCTAATTATTGACTCATTACAATCGGCTAGAATTATTGATTAGTATGCTACAAAAATTGCGTGATAAAGTAAAGATATTAGAAGAAACAAATGATCATAGCGTATTAGATAATGCATGAAACAAGCATAAGAAGTCATGTGGACGCTAAAACCCGCACGTATGTCGTTCTTACAATTCATGCAAGATATATTATAATTTATCTTACTATGTAAAAGATTTAGAGTTCACATAATGTAAACAAATGCTATATATATATATATATATATATATATATATATATATATATATATATTCATATATATATATTCATATATATTCAAATGAAGTCAGCTCATGCATAATTTTGTGCATACATTCAGAGGAAAGCAGCATTCTAAAATTATGCATGAGCTGACTTCATTTGAATGCTAAGTAACTAATTGGTTTTTCTTAACTCAAAAAAGCAAGATAGGCTCACCAACTCAGCATCGAACGAAATTAAGCAAAATATTATTTCAAATATAAAGTAGCATGTTAATCAATCCATTAACAATTCAAAATGAATAATCAGTAGTAATAACAGAAGTTCATTGACAATTGAGAAATTTGTCTACATTCTCTTTACCTAAACTTTTTTAAGAGTTTCATTTTATAAACTACTCTTTAATAAATACATGACAAGTTTTCAAAAAGTACTGTAAAATATTACAATTACAAATTTTAATAAATAAAAAGTATAAACCATTCCTATACTAATAAAAAGAACGGTATTCTGAAACAGTACTTCTCCTAATTTCAACTAATCCCAAAAAAAATATTTATTGACTTACCTGTGGCAGCTGCGGCTTCACTACCTTCTTCATTCACTTCAATAAATGCCTTTTGTACCACTTTGCTAACAACTAAATCGGCGTCAGCAATGCCAGAGAAGTTAGCGCGAGAAGTGAACATATCAGTCAAACCAATCTACATACAATAAAAACCATTAAAGCAAACACATTAACTGATTTTATACAGATGTAATATTACTTACCTTCTCCAAAGGAGAGTTTAGGTCTATTTTACTTTCTATTTTGAACTTTGGAAGGTATAACTGCACATCCTGTACACTTCCTCGATTTAGAATGTCGCTGAGGTTTATGTTCTGTATCTTCTTTTCTACTTCAGCCAAACCATTAACTTCATTTGGCAGGATGATGACCATACTCATCGAATCTCCCTGTAAAATAGGATTACTTATCATTAGATTCTATCTATAAAAGTAATAAGAATAACAAAAAAGTTACCTTGTATGGTATTTCAATAAATCTCGCATTTATCTCGGGAAGTTCGCCATACTTGTAGCTATCTTGCCTATACATAGTGGGTACATTCTCTATTGCATTTCCATTAACGTGGAATGGCAATTGTTGGGTGGCTGCAGGATCGAATTTATTTTTCCACATGCCTTTAAAATATATTGCATTAACTAGCACTAATGCTGTGTCTTGATTTAAATCACCTGAGAAAAAGAAATGTCGGTAAGTACATATTCTAATTATTATATGCACAAATGTAAATGTAAATGTAAATATTTATACTAACCAGATGTTATAATGTCCTTAATGCGGTTGTTTGTGTTTTCACTAACCCATGAGTTAATTGTGCTTGCAGCCTGTGAAGACTGGGCAAAGTCGACTAATTGAGTCTTGGATTTGAAGTAATTCTCTGTCAATGCCTGGTAAGTTGGTTTCACACTAAATATATTATTGATAAATGCTTTGTTTGCCAGGTTAAGTGTATTTTCTTTAACACTCTAAAATAAAAATAAGACAATAATAGAGTTAAACTTGTTTGGAAAAAATATATTAGTACATAATTTTTAAATAGAATTAATTTAATAGTTACATTTAGAGCATTGATAAGCTCTTGATATCCAGTTACAGCAAAGTTATCTGGAGTGGGTGAATGTAGTGCAGTTTTTAACTGTTTTTCTGTTTGACCACCAGCTCCATAAGCAGCCATAGCAAGAACAACAGCTGCACTAATTGGACTCATTATAAGATTGCCTGGATTTTCTTGTACCACAGCCTGGAAAAAGATTTACTTAAATAATGTTTTCCTGTGTTTGATAACTTTGAATATAAATTACCAATCACTACTTTCAAATTGTATACTTATATGAATTCGAAATTATTATACCTGGAATAGTGATGATGAAAAATCATTTGTTCCTTGTGACACAGCACGAAGTGCCTCTGTGCTAGTTCCTGTTGTAGCCATTGCTAATGGAATAAGGAACGCAACTACGATACTTTCCTTCACTGAAAAAAAATATATTTATACATATTAATATTTAAACCGAAATTTCTTTCACATATTCAAGTCAGATACAAATTTTTGAATTTCATGAAAATAACAATTGTAAGATCTGTTCATTTACATTTGTACGTAAAGTCTTTCTAAATTCTCCGATTTCTATTTTGTTGTTATTCTGACCTATAGAGCATCCAAACAAAGAACAAAAAATTGTTTAACGCGTCGGAAACTTATCTATAAATTCAAAAACCATAGCCATGCTGACACCGACTAAATTTATGTGTAAACAGTACGTGCATGTACTGTTTATTATGCAGTCCCGTATAGTTCCGAAATTCAAGGTTGGAGGTTCGATGTTCGTAGAAGGTCGAGATGATTGAAGGTCGAGTAGGTGAAGTTAAACACGCGCACAGTTTCTCGTACGATTCCCCAATTATTAATGTAAATACGCTAAGTAAAATATACTGCACTGCATATACAAGTGTAGTTACATTATGTAGTGCCTTACGTAAATTGATTAGCTCTATGTAAACAAATAAATTTTTATCCTTCGTTAGAATTTAACTTATATAATAATAATAACAATAATAACTTCGCGGAATGTGTTGAAGGAGATTCTCTATTTTGTTAGATGTTTATAAATGCTTTAAAAACAATTGATTTTTTAAAAACACTAATACCGCTGCACTTCATTAAAAGGATTCGTTACAAATTAACTATTTAACAGGGAGCAGAGACAGGACGTAACCCTGATTTAGGTTGTTGTCTTGCATTGTGCAACATTTGCCTTGGCCTCGACTTCTTTTTTTACGCGGGCTACGCAGGATGTTGTACGAAGGTCCTTTCTCAAGGATGCTCGACCATACATTAATCAAAATATCAATCTGTTTCTGTTCTCAAAATAGAATCGTTATTATTCAGCCCAACCGAATTCTTCAAAAAAATCATTCTAAGTTCTGTAAGATTTTGTAAAATCTGAATGAATTTATATAAGCCACGTACTCATTATTGTAAATATTAATATCGATTTGCGATTAAATAAGAAGATTCATCGTTCTCGCGTGACAGTGTTAACAGTGGAGTCGCACTGTTAACGCTAATAGACTAACTGACCTTGGAATTTATTTGTGCACTGCAGAGTTGCGCAGAATGACAATTTAATTACTCAAAAAATTATAATTACGAAATAATTCAACCACATTATAATTCGTAATTCAGATCTCCATTCAACTAAAATACAATATGACTGAATTAACACAACTCTGGTGCATTGATCATTTACTTCCAACCATTTCTCTAATAGCATAATATTAAATATATTCTTTTCATGTTAAATACATTTATAGAAATGTAGTGACCTTAACCCTTAAGATTACTTTATAACGAAAGAACGTGCTCGTTAAATTATATCCAATTGTATCAATCTCTGTTTACACGACACAGAGACCCTAGCGATACCAAAACAACTGTCATAACAACAATTTCTCTGTATCTTGAACGGTCTGTAAGATGTTCATGCTTGCTGAGTGAATCGGGACAAGTTCTGTATGGAATTCCACTCTTTTTCCCTAATGGCAATGGGGAAAACCCGTCCAAGTAGAAACAAGTGTTACTTGTTTTATCGAGATATCGGTGGGGATTTCTCGGCGAGTCTCGTAAAACAAATAAAAAAAATACGAGAGATGGTATAACAAGCGGGATAATCTGTGCACAGATGATTAATCACAGTCTTGGAAACTGTTATTATACAATCACGACATGTGGACATGTAAAGTTTGCAAAACTTTCGATCGAAAACCGCAAGCTGATTATCTTATCTCCTCGCTATTTTGCGGTGGTGTTAACCGTAAATATTAAAAAATGCTTTTTCCATACGAATAAAGTGATTAAACGAATCCACAATAATTATGATACAAGGCGAGTTCAAATTAAAACATTAACAAAATTATAAATCGACGGAAAGAACTTGTGTAAATAAGTTCCGGCGTTACTCCATCGGAATTGTTAGAATCGTGTAATTGTCCTCATTCAAATTGTTAAATAATGATGAAATAGTAATGAACAATCATGCAGAATTTATTGCAAGGAAGACGGGTATGGTTACGGCAAGACGTAATTTGTTTCTTATTTTTAATTATCGCTTCATAACATGTCCGATGGAAATATTAAAATACGATAGCCAAAACTTCTTATGTGTACATGTTATTTGCATTTCTATTAGTCGTAAATTGCGATTTACGTTATCATAGCTGGCAACAGAATTTAACAGACATTAAGATAATAACAGAAGGTATTTTTAATATGAATAAATTCAATATCTTGAATGAAACATACGGATTAACATTATAAAATTGAATGTTCAACTTCCTATGCCCATGAATGCTCAATACTTGCTTAACCTTTTCTTTAACACTTAAATACTCGTATTTCCAGTTTCAGTTTCAGAACAAAATATGACCATAAGAGAAAATAAAAAATAACATTGAGAGCAGCGTCTTCGCTTCTACACATCGATAAATCATAATTCCATTAACACTGTCGGAGTATCGATGATTCAATACACAGATATTTACTCAGTGACGATAACAAATTCAAACATCATCTCAGTAAAAAAATTCTTAATTGAAAACCGAATAAAAATAAATGTGTCTTGTGCACTCTAAACCAATAACGAACGCTTCCATCAAAAAGTCTAATACAATTAACCATTTCATAATAATTAATTTCCAAACACTAAATTTAATTCCAGTATTTCATGATCAGATCAGCGACCGGGATCACTAACGTACATAGAGCGTGTAGAAAAACAGTTTCCCGTGGAAACGTAACATATAAATTCTCGCGAGATTTTCCACTTATCAAAGATTCGAAAAGGACTGTTGCGAGAAAGAATTTCTGATTTCTCGCAGCCGGTTAGAATAAAGAAACGAGGTTCGCTGTGAAGCAAGGATAACTTGGCAAAACAACAAGATTTTTACTCACACATACGCATGTTTTGTCCTTCTGTCTTAACCGTCAACCGCCAACGAAAGTAAAACGTAGACTATCAGAAGAAGACGCAGCCAAACGTGTTTTAAACACGGGACAAGGGGCACCGGGAAGTCCTGCGGAGGGATCGGCAGATATAATGGACAGCCAATCGGGAGGCTTGTGTCCGATGATACAAATTATAATCGAGCGAATCGCGAATCTGATTGGCGCCTGCTTCTGGGACTAACAGAATGCTCGGAATTCGAAACAGAATATAAATAAAATAGTCGCAATGACATCGGTATTATCAACGATAATTTTTCGTCTGTCTCTTATTTCACAGGATGACACATCCTACGCTTGAAAATCGTTTAAATAAGTTGCGAACAGATTGCGAAGCTGATGATCTAGAAGAATTTATCATAAGGGAATATTGACACAACTGCACCACGATTGAAGTTCTCGATTAGGACTTCGTATTTACCGCTGTGTGTTGTATTATGATAATAATAATATTCCTGCGTTTGTTAGGGAAACGTAGCGTATTAGAATGAAAAAGTTGAAAAAAACTAGAGTATGTACTGTTTTATATATGTAACAATATGTAACAATAATAATAATAATAATAATAATTTTGAACATTTTCTACGTATGACGCACTTAGAGAAAATTTGAAACTTTGATACTATGTTAAAAATAATACATTATTGATAAGTGGGTTCCTAAAGAGAGATAAAAATATGTATCTTGTTATATCACACACTTCAGTACGCACAAATTAATATTTCCTTGTTGCGTATTAGTCAAGCTAAAACTATTTTGGATATATTAATATATGTAAATTGAAAAATTACCTTATCGAATACTCAAAAGGAATATAAAAAGAAAAATTATTCAGCACAAGCCGACGATTCGTATTTTTACGAATTTTCAGTGAGACGATTTCATAATATGTGACACCGGTATGCATACTAATCGGTATAGAATGAGTCACATTCCACTGACAGTTTTGGTCGTAAAAAAGCATAGAAAAGTACGTAGAATATATTATGCACTTACCCAACAGCAAGCGTTGTTTAAATTGCAATTTTCTCGTGCGCGATCACTATATCGATAATATACCGGGGTTCACTTATGCACCTGTCTAGGATATGCTACGTGTCAGTGAGTACAATGGAGTGTCAGTGTGTCAGGCAGTGATGTCAGTAATGAATCGGTCCACAAGTCGATGGGTCGAAAATTTCGACGAATCGATTAGATTACTGTTATGGCTTGAAGTTAGGTTGAATTTAGAAAAATCCTCAAGCGGAAGGTAAACAAACTAAGAACGATTACGAAATTTGTAACTTTTAAATATAACTTCGATGTAACGATTCATTCACCTGAATATGCATCATAGTTGAGAATGGAATATGTAATCAATAACACTTCATGCTCTACTTTTATTTCTATTATTATTCTGCAGTTGCCAGTACAAACTGTACTGCATAAAATAATGAACAGTTACTGAAATGTCGTCTTAAAAATTCACCTGTTTCTTATTTTAAATACTATACAAATTTGTATTTCTTTATAACTTGATATATTAGTAACTTATTAAATCAGTTAAATCGATTGCTTTTTACACAAGTATTTATAATCAGATAATATAATACCTTATTTAATTTAGAAATTGCGCACACTTGTAAAATCAACATTGATTGAAAATATGCATTAAGAATCTATCCGAATCTTTGAAGACTATCCGAGGAGCTTTTATACTCGAATGGTACCACGAGCGCGGCCGGTTAAAAACTGATCATTGGTCATCAACCACACCTTAATGTTAGTTCAGAAAACCATCCGTCGATAAGATTATTGGAATTATACTGGATAAGTGATCACATGTTCCAACTATGTGAATCAGTATAAATATACTCAGAACCTTAAAAATAGTTCTGTCTCAACGAAACTCTTTGCAGTAATTACGTTTCTTCTACGGTATTTATTGTATTACAGTCTTCAGTTCCTAACATTGTTACATTCATGCTTTTTCAAAATATCTTGCATCAAGGTTTATTCCGCGGAACGCTCTATTCTTGTCGCAACATTTACTGTTATTGGGATCTTTCTGACAAAGATTGCAGTCGCATATTGGCTGACGTGGTTCTTGAGGACCATATTTGGGTGGACAAGGTGGGAGCTTTGGTTTCGTCTCACAACAGCAGGGTGCACAAGGATCCTGCGAATATTTTCCAGTCGAAGCATTCATACGTTTACGGAAAAGTATAATAGTTAGATATAGCGCAGAACTGCGTCGTAAGCATCTCTTAAACTATTCGTTCCACCCACGTTCCTTACTGTCAGCTCTTTAGTTTGTCGTAGCATTACTGGACTTGGTTTCACTTTGGTCCAAAGTAAGGATTTTTATGGTTCTAGTCATTACTGCCACAAAATCGCCAAAAACGTTCACTTCGCAAAGGTTAAAGTAACAAAGAGAAATGCGTTACGTTGTTATGCTATTCACCTGCATTTTAATAAAGCAACATGATTTGATGGAATCAGGACAAATCTGACTGGGAACAGCATATGGTGATCTCTTCCCTGAGGGATCTCTGTAACCACCGATTCCAGATTCTGATTTTGCAGAGCCATCTGCATCGCCGTCTGCATAGCCCTCTGCAGAGCCTCTTCCTTCTCCATCAACTCCTCCTTCTCCATCAACTCCTCCTTTACCTATTCCTTCGCTACTTCTTTCGCCACTTCTTTCAGCTATCCTAGCTGCTTCTTCTTCTTCCATCTTTTTCCGTTTTGAAGGACATGCTGATGGCTTACTTTGACTGACATTCCAGATATTCCAATAGGATTCAGCGACTAGAAAATAATAAATTATCAATAAATTTTCAAGCAACAATTATATTAGTTTTATTGAAAAAATAGGATTTCATTTACGTTGATTGAAAATTTTATTCAACACAGATTGACCTGGACCATCGGACATAATTGTGTGGAGAAATTTTTAGATTTTAAATTATCGAACGTGTTTCTGATGTCACGTGTTGCTAATTCGACATTTTGAGCACAATTTGTGAAAGTTACAGCTGAAATTAATTTTTCGTTACATTTTCTCACTAATGAATTTTGAAAGCCATATTTTTTCGTAAATAAAAATCAAAATAATTGAGTGCTATGCCAAAGGCGAAATCCCGATTGGAATGTTCATAGCCCAAAATTGAATGAACTCGATTCCAAATTATAAAATTTACTAATATAAATTGTAGATATTTATTTTTTCATTCATGTTCGAGGTGTTAGATTAAAGTATTACAATTCTAAATGTATAGTCAACTTACTATTAAAATATAACTACGCTACAAATTTATATATTAATTCTGCAAACATGTCCATGATATTTGAACTTGTGTACGCCTGCGCAGAGACATAATCAGTTTATTTGCTATAGTTTGCTTTATAGACATGTGTTACTCTATGACTTACCAAAAAAATGTCATCAGCGCTTCCTGGCGCTTTTAAATTATAACTTATAATTTATGACTAATTTAGTAACCTCAAAACTTGTTAGAACTGCTCAGGTTCGGTATTCAAAAATATGTATTTATGTATCTGTACAATTATATAGTTATGTTACATCAAAATGTTAACATGAACAATATATATTTTGGATATGAGTTTATAGAAGTATATTGTAAATAATATTTACAAAGAAGTAAACCACTTGTTTGCTGTAAATTGAGCGACGAAGGATGAGTGTTTATACAGTAGCGTTAGATTTGGAAACAGAAATGTATTGCACGATACATTTATTTACAAATGTGCAAAACACCAATGAAATACGTTCAAAAGTTATGAACGGTGAACTTTGTTGTTCTGTTATAAAAGCAGCACTTATAGCAGATCCATTTCAAATAGCGGTGGCTGCAAACAAAGCTGTGGTTAATGAAAAGATGAAACAACTTACTACAAAAAATTTATACACAGAACTTTTATTCAATTTATCAATATCAAAGAATATATCACGTTCTTTATTAGAATTTGGTATTCATGACCGTGATAAAAATATATTGATAGCACTGATACATAAAAAAGATAAAGGAGGAACAATGTCAAAAACAATTATAGATAATGTGAAAGGAGAGGTAACACCAATTTCAAGATTGTCAGAATATTCAGATCACAGTTTAATTAAAAAGACATACAAAATTGATAAAGATGAATTAGATGTTTCTATTTTAACTGATTCAGTTGTGTCCAGAATTAGTTGCAAAGATTTTATATTGCTAAGATAAGGTAAACGTGAATGAAATTATGATGTATCATTGGATAAATTGAAAACATTGTACTTTCAAATCAATTTATCTATAATGTATGGACATACCTATAATATGGCAATAAAAGTTTGTTTTAAATTTCATAATAAATATTGTTCATTGTAATTGGAATTTCTGCCGGGTATCTTTAATTGCATAATATTATAGTCACATTATTATTTGTCAGATCAAACATATTTCATTTTTTACATTTTATTTATTATTCTCAGAGTATAAGTCTAATGATAACTTAAAAACTACGATTCTTCGATTGCTACAAGTATCTTATACTGAATAACTTATTCTAAAGGATTGACATTATAATTTCTGTAGGTGTTATAATTTACAATATTCTTATAATTTATTTTGGGGATGATAAACTGTTATATTTTGCGTTTCTACATGACTTGTAAATGATTGCATATCAGAGGATTGTAAAACAGAGGAAAATTGGAGAATACACTTCAGTGAAAAATACTTTTTTGTTCTTTTATTCACTCATAAATAAGGCCAAAGATACGTAGAAAACAATTGTTACATCCGCAAGGACAGAGTATGCGTCAAAACCTGTAGAATTAAAGTAGCAACTTATGGATAACACCCTTAAATGCATACAGAAGCAATAACGTATTGACAATTTGTTACGTATACCTTGGCAAACCACACATTTCGCAGATTGCACGTTTTACATCATTGAGATAAGTGCAGTAAGAACAAGTCCAAAGTGTTTCGTCTGGAACTGGATTTGCAGGTGGATCTATACCATCTCTAATTCCACTTGTACCCACAGACGACGAAGACGACATTCTTGAGCTACTATTAAACGGTGCTTGAGTTGGATTTACCGTCGGCATCACAGTCGTGAACAGTTCTTTCACTGTTGCCCAATGGTCTGAACATGCCCATTTAATTGCTTTCTCCCTGTCTTTATCACGAATTGCTTCTAACAGTGGCATCATGTGATCCTAAAACAAAAATACATGATTTATTTCACCTACAAGCTTACCTACCAAACGTACATATAAACAATGTAATACCTTTATTGGAAATATGTCCATGGTTGCAAGGAAAAGTAATAAGTGAAAGTCCGAAGTTGCTTCCAGAAATTGATCCTGAGTAAATTGTTGCATATATGACCCAAGTAAATGAAAATTTTGAACCTGTCCATCGACGAGCCTGTATTAGAAAGTTCACATGAGCAAGATTTGCACCAGAGAGAGCAATCAACTAATTTCTACTAGACACATACCTATTCTCAATAGGGAATGGAGTGATGTTGTCATCAACATGAAAAGTGTATTGTGGAGTGAGTGGTGTTGATGCAGGTATATCTACCAATAAATACTCTACAGGCAGTGGTCTTCCTAGCCTCGAGACTTCATTTCCATACGAGTCTTTTTCCTAATAACAAAAGGTAAAGATTGTACAATAATCTTATAACAAAATGGGGATTCCAGATATACCTGAACAATCTGATCTCTAAGGTTGCTCTAATTTACCCTTGATGAAAATTTCGTTAAAAAATCTTTTCGCGTCATCTTCCAGAATAATTTCAATTAATAAAAAAATATCCGCAAAATTTAAACTCATTTTTTCTCAAAATTGCGGAAAATTTTTTTTTTATTAACTTGAATTGTTCTGGACGGTGCCGTCACGAAAAATATTCAAGAGTCAAAAATAAGAGTCATCCTAGTGTACATATTCAAAACATGTGAAAATCCGCGCTTAACAGCCGTATAAGGACGGCCCTGGCACGTGACATTTCAGCAATATGATTGGCGGCTCGTAGCGAGTCTAACCATGTTCATGAGAAGGATCCTGAAGGCAAGCCCGTAATGTCGGTGTTCGCAATTGTTGGAGCGATGCATGAGTGGAACCGAAAGTGTCGAAGATCAGAAAATTTCAGATATATTAAAAATTTACTACAAGTTAGAAATTATATTTAAAATTTCATTAAAAATTCAATACAAATTATTAAATTTGATACAAATTAAAATTTCTATTTAAATTTATCACAAATTTAATAGCTCCAAAATGTTCGTTTATTTCCTTCGTTTTACTCTTTACGCGCGCGTTTTACTCTGTTTTGTAATTTCGCGCGCAATTTTCACCAGAAACGTACTACGGGTACGGGAAACTGACATATTTTTGCTTGGTCCGACGAAAGGATGGTCAACGCGTGAGGGGCCCCAACAACCGTGGACAGCACTGGTCTCGATAGTAGGGGAACGACAGCAACGGAGAGAGGAGGAGAGCAAGAGAGTCTCGGGCTGGCCTGGTGGGGGCCAGCATACGGGACGAGGAGAGGAGAGCAACAGCGTAAGCGACTAGCGCGCGCTGTGGTGTGTGTCGGTCGGTCGGTCGGTCGGTCGTCGCCGCCATGCTAGTGGTTAGTTTAGTGAACCAAACATTATGATGTGGCAAAACGTTCGCACGAGCTAAGACTGAAGTAACGCCGCGTTACCGGCGCGTCGTCGTTATGTTATTCACAATAACTCACGACGTTCAATAACCGTAAACACGTAACGTGAAAAGTACAAAAAGGCTTGGTAAAAGCATCGCGGCGACAGCGGCGACGAGAACGTCGGAGGTGCTCGATTCCTGCGTACGGAACCGCACAACACTACGTCAATCCCCGATGTAAATGAAACGCGAGTCGTAGATACGAGTAAACGTTACGGAATAATCCTTCGTCACGGTACACGTTGGGAGTGACGAGTGCCAACGATCAGCCTCCATCGCGCGGCAAGGAGACTATCACGAATCGTATACACGGTACGAAAGTATTTACGGTTGTACAATCGAATCGAAAGCCAGGGGAAAAGAACGAGAGAGAGAGGGAGAGAGAGAAAGAGCATGAAAGAGTGAGATAGCCAGGAAAAGAAAGAGAAAATGTATGTATGTGTCTTTCTGTGTAAGCTCACGCTCGCGTACGCGTTCTCCTGTGCGTGATAAGGAAAATTATACGTATATTCGTTTGTGTGTGTGAGCAGGATCGCGTGTATGAGTGCGCGCGCGCATGTGAGACGAAAAGAAAAGTAGTGTGAGTGTACATGTATATATGTATACATATATATGTCGTGTATATGTGAAACGCTAGACAGGGAGGGAGAGAGAGAGAGAGAAAGAGAGAACGAAAGAAGAGTAAAGGACTGACAGACGGGAGCGAGAGAATGGTAGAGAAAGAAAAAGCAAATGCGTACGGGGCTACGTCTGGGCGATGGTAGAAGCAAGAAACAACCACGATATTCCCGCAGAATTTGCCTAACGTGTTCCATAGTTCGCCAGTCATTTTTCACTCAAACGCGGACTTGTCACGGCCTGTGTCGACAGTGTAATATCACGTAGGGAACACGCCGATAACTAGCGAGAATCCATACCGATAAAACACTCGTACGTTATTGCTGTGTTCAAGACAGTTTTGCAAGGAAATGTGTGCAGTTCGTGCGTCCACCCTCTGTCGCCAGTCCCTACCGTCGAGTGCCTTTTCGTCGAGAAAATGGTAAATCCCAAAACTTCGACCGTTCGACCCTGTTAGGTTTTGGCGGGATTTCGTACGCATGCGCGGTTCCGTATGAAATGTCATTTTTTCATGTTTCTTCGGGACTGGCCAAATTGTTGCATAATTATATCCGACGCGGCCGTGGTTTTGCTGATATGTAGCGGATAAACGGAACTAACCTCTGCGAACGGGTTTCGTGCAGTGGAAAGAAACGGAGCCGTGATATAACCTGAACCGTGTGTTGTATACAGTAGACGCAGCCTTACCAGCGAACAGAAAAAAAGCGAAGTAAACGGACCACGAACGTAAACGAAATCGTAGAGGATTTCGGTCATTCTTTGTTTTCCCGCCTCTCGCGTCGTCATTTAGCTGGAGACAATTGTTCGCGTTCTATTTTCGCTGTCGATAGACTCGTTCGAAAGAATCATTTCCGTTCTACGATCAACCGTATTGCGTCGATCGGAATAAGTGACATCTCGAATCCTTGTGAAGTAAAATACGTATGTATCGTTAATTGAATAAATACACGTGGTGTACGTTAAAACGCAGCTCTCGTCGTTCTCATTGAAACGCAAACACGAGTTTTATTAATTTCTGATTGGGATTTTTGTGTTCGATAGAACTACGACGAACGGAAGAAAAAGCAAAAAGAAAATCGCTCGTACGTCACGCCGCTTGTAGTTCCTCTTGGAAATATATCGAGCACGACCTTTACACCAGTTTTCTAAATAATACGATACGGGAATTCCTCGAAACGTCTACGCTTTTTACCGAATTCGGAGAATACTTTGACAATAAACTCGTGTGTACGAACTTGCCGGTATAAATAGTTCTTTCCTCTTTCCGATAATTTTTCTCAAACAGCTTTTTTGTCTTGACTACATTTCAGATGCTGGATCCGAGCGTACTAACGGATTTAGAGGAACTGACGCTGTGCAGTTACTGCAAGCAGAAGTATAACGACGCCGAACAATGCCCGAAGTACCTTAGTTGCAAACACTACTTCTGCCTGCGGTGCATAGAAAACAATTTATTAAAGGGACGCGAGTTGTTCTGCGCGCACTGTTGGAAGAGGACGGACTTAGGCGACCAAGGGCCGGACGCTTTGCCGACCCATTCTCCTCTCCTTGCCCTGGCTAACAATCTATCGCACTTAATGATAACGACGAATAACACGTGCGGGAAGACCAACGACAAGGAGAGAAAGGTACATACCGGCCTGGAGACACCGAGCGAACACTAAAATGGTTGCATTAGGGACGAAATTTCGGGTTGGTCGAACGGTTGTTTATACGTAAATGGTAAAGAACGCCATGCGGCTGTGAAGCCGTACAGAGATAGATTCTAGTAGTAATAGGATTATATGTTATATGTCTGCGATAGTTTCTTCTCAAGATCTACAGCGATTTTCCGCCGACGCGTTCTGGGAAAAGATGGTTAAATCAATGGTGGTAATGCTTTTTGCAGAGTGAGAATTGTCACACACATGGAATGCCTCTGGCGCTATGGTGCGCGACATGCTGTACGGCGCTCTGTAGGGCGTGTGCAACTCCACAGGAGCACCCGGGTCATCAGATCAAATCACAAACCGATGCCAAAGAACAACTCATATCCGACGTAAATATCATGGAGAAGAAGCTGGCAAAAGGCAACGCCACCTAGGATGACCAGCGAGCGCGGACACTGATCGGTTGTTTCTGTTCCCGCAGGTTCAATTGGAATTAGTTGCTATGGGGAAGCTGTCAACCGAGATTCAAAGACTGGCGATGCAACAGCGGGAATTCTTGATAAAAGTGTTGGAGGCATGTGTAACCCTGAAGACGCACGTCGAAACGGACCTGCAGAACGGCTGGAGTCACTTTCCCGAGATAACAGACGCGCGCGAAACACTTGGGAAAGCGAAAGCTAGTTTGCAGATGATCGAGAGCCCCAGCGATGTATACAGCCTGCACTCGCAGCTAATCATCGAAAAACAAAGATTACAGTCCAAGTACCAAGAGATGATGTTGCAGTGCCAGCTGGATGATTTGATAGGCAATTCTGGGGTGGTTTTCGATTTCGCGCTGCTGAAGCAGGCGTTGGCTGGTATCCACTCCGGGGAACCGATAGTCTCCCAAGGAGCTAGCAACGGAGGCCGATTGCCGAATCACCTAACAGCTTCGCAGAATCCGATATTGTTCCTGGCAAATTATTGCATGTCGCAGCTATATTCGAGGCACGTGGTCAGCAAACAGCACATGCAGAACGGTTCGATAGAGTACCATTCGAGCATGATGCAACCGCAACCAGCTCCGCCGGGATCCGTTCACGTGCACCAAGGCCCGCCACCATCAGCTACCTCGCAGCAACTTCTAATTCCACCTGGCTCACCGTCCGTTAAACCTGTTCCGCCCGCTCCGCAGAACGCGATGCTACACCCGCAACAATCGACCTTCATACCGGAAGGAGTCGGCACTGGTGGCGGAGGCCTGGTTACCGTCCATTCATCCTCTCAACCACCGTCCAGTGGAATTGCAGCGTCACTCCGAGGACCTTCGAACCCCTATCCTCTCTACTACTTCAACATCGAAGTGAATGGATCGCCTCACGGCCGGATCGTGATAGAAGTGAGGCCGGACGCGGCGCCCAAGATGGCGAAAAATTTCAGTGTGTTAGCGACCGGCGAGGTGGGGGTCGGTTACAAGGGTTGTGCGATCTTTCAGTGCTGGGAGGGCGAGTCCGTGATCACTGGTGACTTCGAATTGAACAACGGCCGCGGGGGACGAAGCATATTCGAAGACAGCTACTTTATGCCGGACGACACCAAGTTCCCGGCAGTTAGGGGAGCGGTGGGGATGCGCAGAACGCAGAAGCGACATGACAACCTCGGTATGGTGGGATCGCAATTTCGTATCATACTGCAGGAGATGCGCGGATTTACGGGAATCTTCGGTCACGTCGTGGAGGGATTGGAGCTGGTCGAAAAGATATCTACGTTCGGCGATCAAACCGGCAAGCCTACGAAGAATATTCTAATCACGAAGTGCGGTAAATTGTAACGACAACGCTGTCGCAGTTAGTATACACCGAACGGCGTAACCGGCGCCCGTATACTTCACGTTACCCCGGTCTAGATCACTAGAAACTCGACGAGCCGCGACGGTGTGCCACCTTGGGGAACCCCCTTCGCGTTCCTAGGGGCCAAGGGGCACAGCGTATGCGAATGACAAACAGTCCTCTAAACACATGCGATATATCCGGAACGGCGATACGATAATTAAAAACGCTGGAAGCCGTCGCGGCCTCGAAACAACCTCCAAATGGTAAAAGAATCGCGAAGATGCTCCGGTATGAGTCACACAATTTAATTAACTATTAACAATAGTAATTCTAAAGATGTTGAATCTATTTTTAAAACGTGGACGCATAAGAGAAGAAAGGAGAAATAAAGATCCATATTTTGCTATTGATTGGGAATCAATATGATTCTGTATCTACAATAACGACGATGATCGATGATGAAACAAAAAAAATACGTACCTCAAGATCGATCGTGATATCGATACGACTTCTAGTTGTACAACAATTTGTTTTAGAAGAAGTTCGACGTTTATTTTCGCTATCGGCGTATTGCTACGTATAGTTGATAAAGGGTAAAAATTATCCCGCGGGAATTTCAAAAGTTCCGTGTCGGAAACAAAACAAAGCAAAACAAAACGACAAAAAAAGATAAAATATTGAAAATATTATGGCGTTGCCGCTCCGCTGGCGCTGATAAAATGGTGTTTTAGGTTGTAGCTAGTGAAAGAAACGAACACACGCCAGGAACAGATGAAGCAGGAAATGGAACACGCGTACACACAACAAACACGTATACACCGACACGCGTAGAATTGCGGATATCTCCGGGACAAACTTGTATGTGCTTATACACGTGTATTCATACATTTGTAAGAACGACGAAAACACGTACACAAAGGCGGGAACTTTTTTTTTGTTTTATAACCGAGAAAATAAAAAGCACGCGCGACTTCGTAAAAGTCAAACAAATCGTGATTCCACACATATATATAAAAATTTATATATACGCAGGTCGTTTAGAAGTCTAACCGAACGGTACGTAGGTGCGTGAAGATAAAGGGCCAATTCCGTGTTTTGTCCGATCAACGATCACGTATCGTTCCATTCTAGGGGGTGGGGAATTAAAAACAAACGGAAGAGAAAGAAACAGATACACACACATGCATACAAACAGACACACATTTAAAAGAAAGAGCTAAAAGGGAACGAGCGAGCCACGCGAAACGACACGAAACGAAACTAAACGCGGCGAGTCGGGGGAACAAAACAAAGCGCGAAGAGAAACATTGTTCCCGTCGAACGACTCGCGAGAGCATACGCTCTTCCCTTTTTGTTCTTTGCTGGTCGCGTAGGCCGTCGCGAATTTAACTGTATTTAAGATTAGATCTCAACATGAAAATGTATGCAAGGGCCTAACTACTACTATTGTAGATCGTAAGCCTCTCGTCGTCAAATCGGTGAAAAAAAGAAATTAAACCGGAAACGAACTACGGATAATATAAAAATGAAGGCGAAAAAGCTATAAGCGGATGTATATTAAACGAAAATCATTCCTCGATGCTGTATATCGAAGCACTACGATGTAATGTAAAATGCGTTATGTACTACTCGTCTGAATCCTCGTAAGAAAATCCCGTCGTTATGTATCATAATCGTCGTATGATGTTACTCTCGGTGCGTGTGCGGACGGTCGATTCGTCTCGACAGGAGAGTGATAATTTTATGGTGTTTTCTGTGAAACCGGCGAGCGCGTAGACGAATAACGGAAGACAACAGAATGCCGTGTAACGTAAACGGAAAGCGAAGCGTAAACGCACTCTCCACACGTATTCGTAGGTTAACAAAAAAATGCAAAGAAGAAACAAAAAAATAATAATTGCACGCCCTCGACGTCGCGGATATGCCTTTTCGAAGAAAGCCTCATTCGATGTTGAACTTGAAAGTTTTAACACTTGTTAATTAGCTGGTAAATATCGCGGGTTCTGCGGCCCCCAAGAGAGCAGACGAGCGAGCGAGAGAGAGAGAGAAAGAGAGATCCGGGCCGCACTACACGGATAAACGTAAACAATCGCCGTTTAGAGTGTAATACTTGCGTAATACGTATATCGAGTCGAATAATTGGGGTGGGGGGGTTGGTCGGGGCACTCGAACGAATTTCTCTCGTTTTCTTTTTTTTTCTCTGAACGCGGTCATGCGAAAAATACAGAAAGCTGAATGACCATTTTAGTCGTCGGGAATGTTGAAACTTTCGAATTCTAGACGCGGTTGTATCTTCGAAAGGATTGTAAAAATGAAAGAGACGATATTCCTGTTTACCGAGCGAAGCTAGAAAAACCCACCTGTATACACACAATACCCACGCGCGCGCGTATATACTACATATATTTTTATGAACGTGATGAGGTAACAACGCATAACTTGTAATATCGATTCAAACAACTGACGGTTTACCTTGCCCCTCGCGTTCGAATTAAACGGTTGAGCGGCTACAACTCTCGATAAGTTTTCACTTCCTTTGAATTTTCCGTCTTTCTTTTTTTATTATTATAATTTCTCACTCTCGCACCCTCCTTTCTACCTTTCGTTTCCTTTGATCTTTTACCCTCTCTCATTCATCCCTTTTCCACGTAAGTTAAGGCGTTAATCATCATTACACATGGAAAATTGAGATCATTTTGTTTGAAGCCTACGGAATTGCATGTCCGTAGCGCACACGCTTAAACAGTTTTATTATTTCATTATACATGTACGAAACGAAGTTCGTTGCCCAATTTAAATGTACTTTTAATCAATCGATTTTTTTGGGTTATAAATTGTTTCTCTTTCACTCGTGTGTACAGTTAATATGTATACCCTGGTCACCACCTTCCTTCTAGTGTTTTAAGTAAGTCGATAATATATTGCTTTGTTTTGGTCTCAAGTGATTTATATTCAAACATAGTATGCATTTACAAGACCAGTGTCTCTGATTATGTTGCATTCGTTTGAACGAAGCAAGAATTTTACTAAATATATTGAAACGAAATAAGCAATGGTACTCACCTTGTAGAAGACATCCGGGACATACTGTTTGTCAGTAGATTCAATTACATAGCCCAATTCTGGCGCGTCTTTCGTAGGAACCAAACAGCCATCCCGTACTAACGCCATGCATTGGTTCGACACTTGATAACCTTCCATGTGAACTTGATTTTTATCGTCTCCTATAAGCAACAAATCATCCACAGATTACATAAACATTGCTTTCTTTTCATCATAGAGCAAGATATTAGAAGTTGACGCAAGTGACTTACCGGTAACGCAAACGGTAACGAACTTTGAACCAAAATAGTTGTTGGGTGAGAAACGACAGGGATTCGGATACTGATTTTGGAAGTGTCCAGCCATAATGCACTCTTGAGCAGACAAAAAATGACTTTCTACGTTTCGAACGTGTTTTACCTGAATAAATTAAACTAACGACATTAATCAAGGGAATAACTAACTTTATTGGGAGAGAAGAAATTTCAATCACTGTAAGAAAATTTACCGTTCCTTTCTTGACATTGTCAGCTATCAAGTCCGTAAAGATCCACCCAACTTTTTTTAAATTAAGTAATTGAGCCAACTCGTCCACCAGCGTCGCTTTCTCGTCTGGTAAAAGTCGTATAGAGTCTTCCGCACTTTCCTGAAAAGCAAAACGATCAATTCATTTGCATATTTAATGGTAAAAATAATATTATTTATACTAATAATATTAACACTAATATTACACTATTTCACCATGTTGAACTTACTTGGGGTGGCTCATAAATAGCCGCAACAACGGCTCTAATTCCTAATGGTACATCTGTATGATTTTCGTATCTCCCATACAGATAGCCAATACGTTGATGACCGGTGTCGCGCCAGTAATTGAGAAAGCGTTCAACCAACGTTGGATTTTCAAACATAACGTTATCGATGTGCCGATACGTTTGACGGTTCAGCGTGATTGAATTCGGCTGACATTTACTACAAATACCTCGTGGCCAAGGAGGATGGTCTTTGCAGCCAGTCTTTACACGACAGCTTATATCATCTAATTGTATAAATTTCCCTCTGCAAGCAATTTACGAGTTATATTTAAAGTACACCACGAATTGCAAAGATAAACTTACCTATCAACACCGGCAGTGAGTTTTCTGAGATATGAATGGAAAGACAGATGTTTTATATTTTGTTCTTTGAGGTAAGACTCATCAAAAGGTTCTAAGGGAGAACAATTAACACAACATCCGTTTCCACCGTGTCTGCATCTGTTCAAAACAAAATTGTTTGTTTAGAAGAAATATTAACAATACAGAGGAAGAGAATGAATTGCATTACTCGAGAATAGAGTTTTATTATGTAATTGATAATTGAAATTGTAAATAGATAACATTGACTACCATTTTTATTTACTTACAGCTTTTCATCCCGTTTTCTCTGTATTTTACCATCCATTTTCCATAGTTGTTCGTCAACTTCATCTTCAACTATATTTGTTACAGATTTGGAAGCATTGGTGTTTCGATTTTTGGGTGCAGTCACCTCTATTGGTCCTATTTCTGGTAAAACGTTAAGTCGTTAGATGTGTATGTTCAACAGGAAGAAATATTAAATGGAAAGGCTGAATTAGAACCTTGAGGTGGATCATCACAGGCACTACTCGTAGATGGAGTATTCCATATCTGTGTACCATTATAAGGAACCATGTATAACATTTCTCCATGGGTAAGTCCTATTCCAGACACTGTTCTATTTAAAGAAGATATAATTTCATTTTTATGATTTCGTTCTCTGTAAAGTCCAAAGCCAAAACTTTTTAATTCGAATGCCAGGAAAATCTGCAATCAGAGGAGATTAGTAAAATCTTATAATATGAGATAAGAGAAAACACAACAAGCCGGTTACAAACATTTTCAAACAATCTGGAAATTGTACTAGATGGATCTATATCTATACGTTTTGTTCCCTCTGAAGACTGCACACGCAGAGTCTGTAAATAAATAAATGTTTTATGTTACTACGTAATAATAAATTCGTATGATATTTAATCCTGTAGCATTTATAACAATAAGAACTTTGCATAGTTCAACACATATTGTTATCTTGAACGTTTATATAAAAATAAACAATTATAAATAATTTGTGGAATAAGTGAAAGCTCAATTTCTTTAATTTAATTGTTTTGTATGTGTAAATAAAAAATGGGATACTATATGAAAAGAACAACCAATGATATATCTAGAATATTTATGAATTCCCGGAATTGTTTTATGTATATCGAAAATATAATATTGGGTCTGATAAAATTCTAAATAAAAAACAAAGAAACAAGACCCACTTGAACTCGTGTCTGGGAACTTTTGGTTACATCAATGTCACCGCGTGAAATGCAAAAGTTTTAGCGTTCGGTGTCGGGGACCCGGAATTTTCTGAATGAAATCGAGTTTGGCATCGGTCGAGCATAGCGCACGAATTAATTGGCGAGCACCGGTCGTTTAGCGGCAGATAACTTACGATTTGCTTGGACTTTGACATTTCGCCGGTGTCGATGAAGCATCAGCTGTTCAACTCGCTGTTCTGCTTGCCTGCTCGTAACGTGGCGCCGTCGAAATCCCTAGTGGCCGCCAGAAAATTGTCGAGTCAACGTCTAGTATTCTAACCTCTCCTCTGTATTTAACGGGCACCGAACGACAACGTCCAAGCGAGAATCACTTCTCACCAAAGTACTCCTAAGATGAATCACTTCCTCTTGTAAACCACGTCGTTGATCCGCTGAAAAACGTCTCACGGGAACTACGATCTCTTGATATATTAACCAGCGAAACTGCACCACGGTTTCAGTCGTCGCCGATTAACAAACACGAATAGAACACGACCGATCGCACACCATCCTATCGTCGTTATCGAGCACCGAATTCGTAAGTAAACGTACGATTACGAATACAGCGCGAATAAGTACGTGTTTACAATGGAGAAGGTTGTCACTCGTTTTTCGATGGCTATACGTGTGTGTGCACCCTTTTTCCCCCACGCGAACGAATGCGAGCAGCGCGATCGCCAGTTATTAATTTTTCAGCGGCAGAAAGAGTACACGGGTTTGCCGCCGGCTCTCCGACCATTCGATTTTATAATATTCCTTTCTGCGTTTCTTTTTTTCCTACATCGGACAAACGGTTCAGTAACAGTTTCCGTATTTGTTTTGAATCACCCCGTACGCGGCTGATCGAAACTCGTCTCGTCACTCGGAACCGTTTCATGTCGTACGATTGGCCCTCTTGCGTTTATTTTTTCAGCAGTTTCGTTCACGCGGATTCCTTTCGAACGTGAAAGAACGACACGCAATTCGATTGACGTTGGACAGCGACTGTTTTTTCCTGAACGATTACCGAAACGCGAAAAAGAGAAACCATGAGTACGTTCGCGGATTGTTCTAGCTCGTAAATTGCCGTTCGGTCGCAACTACCGCGGCGATACTTACCAATTACCAGGTGATCGTCTTCGTTTATAAATAAAATTGCTATTTCGAAGCAATTATGAATAGGAAGACACTGGCACGGGCTATCGTGAACGACGCGAGGTTTAAAGAATGTGACGAAGCTTGTACGATAGATATTGCAATCATTTTTTGACTTGTCATCGAGGTTATCCACGTGCGTAGGTAAATAAACAGAAATACAATAAAAAATGTCTTTAACCTGAAATCGCAGAAATAACTTGCTCACTTAATGTGAATATGGATTTACATGGATAATTTGTTTTTTCTTGGATAGTTTTATTATTTAAAAGCTGTTGCTTCTTATTTGGATGTTTTTAGTAGTTGTTTCGAGAAACTGAAATACGGATTGCTATCTTTATTTTTGAGTCAAGTAGTATTTGGTTAAATTGAAATACATTTGAGTATGGAGACGCAGGAAGCAGAAGAAACATACATGGCGGAAAGTATATAGTGGGAAGGATTTAAGAAAGTGTTCATAAAAAGTTACAAGTCATCTGCGTTGTTTACTGTTAGGATTGCATATAGTTTAGGTAATATATTTAATTAATGATGCATTTATTATTTTAAGATTTTAATTGCTAGTGCCATTTATGTTATGTCTCGTTCCGTCCATTCTATACATAACGTTATTCATTTTTATATGCATGTTTCATTTGTTGATTAGCAAATGAACCGTTAAATTATTAATATTTTTAAAGGAGAACATGGTGTACGAAAAGCTAATCAATTTTTTTGCTATTTTATTGCATTTCTAATGGAATTACAAATTTTTATCAGGTGGTTAAGGTAAATCTTTGTTTCAAAAATTTCTGTGACTTTTATCCTGCTGTTAGCAACCATACTGATTTACGTTTATCGTTTCTGCTTTAATGTTAAAATTTGTTCGTGCATAGTTGCACAGGTTTTATTAATCTATAATTATCATTATTTTATTAACCTAATAATTAACTAAAATAATAATATAGAATTAAGGGGAAATTTTACCAAGATGAGATGAGATATTTGCAGAAATGTATTAATCTTTAATATACATAACTATAAGAAAATAATAGATTAGTTATAATATACTTTATATAAGTTCTGATAAGAGATATTATATTCCATAATACTACATGTATAACCATTACATATCGATTTGAGGTATACCAATAAGTAGTTCTCTATTATTTTTAGTTATAGAATAATATATTATAGATAACATAAGTTTCTTCACTTTTACTCCTGTCATATCTTTTAATATAAATAACATAGTATAATATAATTAATATATTATTTGTAAATTACAACTAACTAATGAAATGTTTAAATGTTAGCTTATTGCAAAGAAATCGGCGATTATGAAGGATATGGTAAAGCTAATAAATAAATCAATATGAATTTAGTTATTGCATGAATTTATTTACAACAAACAGACCAAAAATCGATGGAAGGGGGAACGATAACATTCGGGACTTTACCTGAAAAAATGGTACACTATATAAATAATACTTAATCCTAGAAAATCAATGTGCACTTGCAATGTCCTGCGATGTCACATACCCGAAATAACATATAGTATTTACTTGATCTATCATATTTTTTAATATCTTTATTAAGCAAAAATTGGTAATTTAACAACAATTCTGGAGGCAATTTCTTAGACAACTTTTACAATATTTTTCTCGAATTTAACGAAACCACCATCAATCAATTTGGCTCAGTATTCTTCACTAAGGTACACTTGATACGGTACTAAACCGTTTGATTTCACGGCAAAGTGTCGCTGGATTTTTCAATTCCATGTGTCGGTAGCTAGAGGCATGCGCTGCCTGCGCGCGATGACCCTCTTACCTCTTTAACGATCTTTCCTGGCCAGCAGAACGACTACCGCGCCGTATCTCCTCGCACTGGTCCCTGGCTGCGGCGAGGATTCCGCCGCGAACAGTTGCACCCGCTAGTCATAGAGGTCCACGTGTGACCTTCCTCATCGTCTTCGTCTTCATCTTTGTCCCGCATCCTCGCGCAGTTGCATCCCCGCGCGGTTGCTCTTCGTGCAGTTGCTTCTCGTGCAGTTGCTCCTCGCGCTACCGTTCGTTTCACTGTCCACTTTTCAGTGGTTCTAGTCGTCAGGATGAACTTCCAGTTCCTGGATGACTTCGACTCAGTCTAGTTTCCAGTCAGCCTAGCTTCCAGTTCAGCAAGCAGTCACGCCTCAGCCTATCTTTAATTTTGAAACTACCTAATTTCGTCCTTTGCTGGATCCACGAAGTTGCGTAAGTGTACCACGTTTATCTTATCCTGAAACGTCCTCTAGGTCTACCCGCAGGAACTTCCTGATTAACGCGGGAAGAGTGAAGTCGACTTGGCAGCACACAGTATGGTCTGGCAAACAATAATTTGTGACCAAGATTCAATTTCTCTGGTTTCATGTTTGAACAAAATTGTTTTTCCTATGTATCGACAATTAAATCTTATGTAACTCTGTGATTAGATTCAGATTAAAATGAATTATTTTAACTATTCATTAATTGCAAAATATCGTTATGCAAGTTCTTGTTATACTCTTATATATGTAAGCACTTATATTTCAACTGTTCACGCGTGTTGAAAGCATTTTTCGATCGACGTAGGAAGAATGTTAGGTTTTTAACCATTTGAACTTTAACAAGACTTATAGAGGAATGTTTAAAAATGTTTAATGCAGGACTTTTTGTACATAGAAGCTTAGAAACTGTACGTGCAAACATTTATTACGAAAGTCTCTGGGCTGGTCTCTTTAGGTCTGCAGAGTTTGCATAAAACTGCAGCGCTTCTCTCAACAATTCGAACAAGCTACTATTTCCTCCGCTCGACGCACCACGTCATCATCTCTACGATAAACGCATAACGACCTTGCCTACCTGCAAGAATCGCCTACAGTTTATCCAACCGCGACAATCAGCGTATCTAGAGCGTTCTAGACAACGCGCTTCGCGGTAGACGCTAAACCGGGGAGGCAGATTGCTCGCGTATGACGGTGTGTCGTCAACGACGAGTACTGCTGATTCATTGAGTGATATAATGATGTTGTTGGAACGCGAATAGGTCGCTCCATCTGATGCGGGACGGTAAAAGCCAGGCTGACAACAGTGAGTCCGTACGTTTGATCCAACGAGGATCTACCGCGTCGCCAAGTTCCTATCCAGCTTAGTGATCTTCAATCAGCCGACAACTGCCAGTCACATTTGATATCATTAATTGCCTCTGTACTATTACTTCGGATCCCGAAGGACCCTCGGTTCTCTCGGTTTCGTCCGGCTACGTCGGGCCATCGGGTCTAGTCGGGCCGACCCGGTGTATTTGCGTCCCCGACTCGTTCCATCCATCAGGTCCGACATAAACGGAGTTAGGCGACCTCTTGCCACACGCGAAATAGCAGTGAGCAATATTCTCTAGCAGTTCCGAAATTTCTGGTCGGACCACCTTGCCGGGCTCTCTGCGTCTACGTCGAGGAACCGGAAGGATCGCCGATCGGCAGCACCTCGTGGACAGCCAATCGGTAACATTCCGGCGGGTTTGAATGTTTACGCGGGAAATCGTGGCGACGTGGGCGGTTCTTTTAATTTTTACCGTTCGGTTTCGAGCCATTTTAGGTTGTTCACAGTTCTTTGGATTTGTTGATGCTTGGAGTACCAAGTTGTGGTGTTATTCGTTCAGGTGTTGATAACTGGTTCTTCGTCAATGGGTTCTAACGAGGGAACTGATCGCTAGTTTCATTGAACTTTTCGGTTTGCTGCCTTTGGCGCGATTCCTCAGCCTGTAATTGACTGAATTTCCGCGGCTGTATGCCGAGATTTGTTTGACATTGTTCAGTTGAAGTGAAGTATGTGCTGCTTTTGTTCGGTGCATGCGTTACTGATTTGGCTGGAGACAATTAGGGAATGAATGGTTCGATTATGTTTTAGTGTGAGTGGAAGACGGCGAAATTGGTGTGAGAATGTTTAAATCGCGGCTCGGTTAAAGTTTGAAAGACGTTTTTAGCAATGTATAAATCATGCGTTTATGACGAAAATTGTAGCCGGTTGAGACCGAAAGATTAAAGAATTTTGAGGATGTTAATGTATCATTATCAACTTTGTTACGATTTTTAATGAAAGAGAAAACATTTTGCGTGATCGTTGTTTTAAGGAATTGACGCAGGAAATTTTTATTTTAAATAAAGTTTTTGATAACGATTATAATGATTTGAAATGTTCTATTTCAGGAAATATATGTAATAGTTTAGAAAAACGATTTTTCTATAAACTGACACTGTTTCGAAATATTCATTCTGCTGTTTGTAAAAGTGCTGCAGTTAAATGTTTTGAATGATCTGTTGATTGTGTCACTATTTAATGTTTATATTTAAAACTAACTGGCTTAATTCTTTGCGTGTTAAAAATAGTCTAACAAGTATAAATTATTGTAATATTTCATCAATTTAATTTTTAACGTAGGAAAGCCTTTTAATCGCTAGTAAAACTGTTAAATTATTTAAATGTCGTCTCTGCCTTATTTATCAGTTGATCTTTTTTTGTGTTTAGATAGACAAGATGGAGAACGAAGATGATAGCAGTGTTATGGTCGAGTTATACATATATGACCTGTCGAAGGGCATGGCTGCCAAAATGTCCAGGACTGTCATAGGTGAGTAAACGTTTATTTAAGATAACTTTCATTATTCAGTTATCCAGTTTCTGACAATTGAATTGCTTGTTGACGAGATTGTTTGTATAGATTAGGTAAAGGTAATTGGGGGAAGAGATCAATTGTGGAAAAATGACAAACAATAATAATTCAGAATTTATTACATATATTCTATAAATTATTAATAGAGTGAGAATAAATTGAAATCATAATTTTTAAAAAATTGAACAATATCTGATAAAATTGATACGTTGTCGGCGTATCGCTCTATTTAAAAGTTGTTCAAAGATGTTCGCATTGTTATTAAAAAATATACCGTTGGATGTGAGAGATTCTACAGAATCATTATACGTAAAAATCATTCGTATACCTTTCACGGTTATGGTAGAAAAAACTCAGGAAGTTCCAAATTTGATTTTCCTCTTTAAACTTCACATTTTTTCTTTCCTTTAAAATTAAATTTGAACATGTTCTAATGCTCGTAATGTTATTAAAAAATACATCGTTCTATTCGAGCGACTCTGCAGAATAATTCCAAATAGGAGTCCTTCACCTAACTTTTACAGTCGCGACATAAAAAATTCTTAAATTTGGAAATGTCTTCGGAGTCACATGAAAACCTATAAAAAAACTCCTTATACATTTAAAAACGCAAAATAAGAGTTAAAAATTAAAGAAAAATGTAACGAGACTCTAAATAGAGTTGAGAATTTTACGAATTTTTAAAAGTTTAAACTTGCACGAAGTTGCCAGTAGGTATGTCATTGCGAAATAAATATGGCGTAGTTTTGCGAATACGACGAAATTCACGTTTGTTGGAAATTGTTCGTTATAAATCGTACGCGCACGATACAAGAATGAATATCTACGGAATTAATTTTAGCTATGACAATGCAAGAAACGGCAAGTGTTTTTGCGTTGGATGCCCGCGTATTTAAATGACCAACTCCGTATTCTTCTGCTTGAAATCCGTGGCACGTTATTTAAAGCACCCGTTGCTGCGTCTCCATTTGAGACACGCGAATGCGCGAGGTAAACAGCAACAACAAGGTATTTTTAAGCAGTGAAGAACGGTGTCGATATACTCGAACCGGTCATCGAAAAAAAATGATCAAAAAGTCATGCGATTTGTTGCGTTCTCCGAACAATTCGACGCGGCGACGTGTCGCAGTGGTTCGAACCGTTTTGGTCGGCCGCCATTGCGACGCTTCTTTATTGTCAGCACGATGGTCACAGTTGGACAAATCCGAATTATTACAGCGTGTTTTATATATTAAAATTCAAGATTCAAATTTTTATCTGGCCTTTCCTACCGTAGAATCAAAATTCAAATATTTATAGCGCATACTTTGTGCGATTAAAATTAAAATGTTTGCAGTGCTTTTTGCGGAATAGAATAAGATACCAAATTTTGCTACTATATCTTGAGTAAAAGAACCAGAATTTTTAATTGTAAAGGGTATTTGCCAAATTATTGGAACGCATTTTGCATAATAAAGTGAAAGTTCAAATTATTATATTGCACTTTATACGATAAAATCAAAATACAAGTTATTGTAGTGAATTTTATGCAATAAAAACAATATTAATTATTGCTTATTGTTCATCGTGAGAATTTTCAGAAGTGCTATAAACGATTATAGTAATATTTACAGTATTATGAATTGCCCACTGTTTTCAATAATATAAATATAATTATAATGACATAATAAAAAACAAAACTAATTGTATTAATAATATAATTAAATAGTATATTTAATGATATAAATACAATAATAATATAAATAACTAAATATGGAGTTTCCAATTTAATTTGTTGTAATAATCTATATTCATAATCAATTTTAATACATAGCTTTTAAAGTGATAGTATAATATTAGAAAATAATTATTTAAAGCAATTATATTATTAGAAGCATGCTGCATATGTTAATTAAATGATTCATCGTATATATTAATATTCCATTCTGTATATGTTCTAGTTTTAGTTTTCGCTGACGAATCCAGTTTCTTCTTCCTTTGTGCCATTAACCTGTCAGTATTTTAATCTGTTGTTCGGATGAAAGCGTTTCAACTCATTGCCAGCCAAATAATTATACAAGTATAATTACACATTTCTTTCTTTCTTTGTATCTTTCGATTTAGTGATGAAGTAGTGTTGAGATCGGTAATATGGAACAACTGATCCCAAAAATTTGCCAGAAGTGAAAACTTGATTAGGTATTATAGTTTTATATTATTATATTGTATTATTTGTAAATTATAATTAATTGAATGTTTAATTAAATATGTATCTTCCTAATACAAAAAAATTATCACAATTAACAGGGTACAAATAATTAAAGCGAAACTTATATTTTGACTCAATATCGATCACAGTTGCATAAATGATTACAATTAAAGATAGAGTCTATTAAGCAAACAATTGTAACTTGAAGAAATTCTCAAATAGAAAATGGAAAATTAATGAAGTTCTTGTCGATAATTATATCTTATAATTATATCTTTAAAACGATGCTTCTTCTAATTATAAACATTCGTGTAAGCACGAGACTCGAAATAAATCGAAACGAGAATCCGTTTAAATAATAACTAATAATAATTTTGACGTCAGCAGACTGCTAAAAATCAAACTGACTTTCCTGAATCGAGAGAAATCGAAGAGCACCTGTTTAGGCTATTTGGCAATACCAGCCAAGCTGTACAACCATTTTGGCCCGGAGCAATTTAAATATAAACACTTCCGAAAAGGGAGTGAATCACAAGAAAAGGGCAGCGTTGCGCAAGCGTTGCTCGTTGATGTTACTAAATATATCACTAGGTCGTTGAAAAATAAATCGCTGATTATTATTTGTTGCATTATGACTTAGCCGATTACGTTTGTGCAAATTAAATATCTCGCGATTATAGTGCAATCCTAATAATTCCAGACAATCAGACAATCAAAATATAATAGTGATCTTGTTGAAGCAAAGTAGAAGAAAATATTACTAAATATATTTCTAGAATGTTGAAAAATAAATGATTATAGTATACTTGTAATACCATAATTCAACTGCATACGTGTTCGTGCAAGCTATGTGATCTGTTGATTATATTGCAATCTTACAAAATTCCACAAAATCGGAGATTTAAAATATAATACCTTAATTATATTACCTTTAATTCTACTTTATTTGTTTATTCAGATATTCGTTACATATTTTACATACTTGAAAATTCCACAACTCTTTTTAATGTGAAATAATAAAAGATACGTTGGTATATAACTATTGCATCATTTTTTGAACGAAATTCGAAGGTAATTCCGGACTAAAAGTGTACCAAAGCTTTTCTAAACAGTTTTTTTTATCTCGTTGTCTGTACATTTCCATGAATTACTGTTGCTCTGCTTCTGTGTTTAGCTTGATAGCCGTTTTATACATTTCACGGGAAACATCAGTTATTCTTGTGGTGTCTGGTAACAAAGGGGCTCGGATTAACACGAAATTGCTTGATACATTGCACGTTTTTAAGAAATCTAAATCCAGAGATTTAAGTCGTAGATTTCTGTCAGCGCTACTCAAACTTTTCGTGCGAGCACACTTCTCGAAATTAATGCACTTTCTAATATTTCTGTGTGTATGTTCCTACAGCTTTCATGCCATATGCATTTTCATGCAATTTTTCATTGTTAGAGCTTTCTAAAGCTCCATATTTTTAATATTTTGTACAAGTGATCAAATTTTGTATAGGAATTATACAGTCTTTTATAACGACAAAATTGTATATAAATATGTTTAATAGGCATATAATAATAAATGCACGATAAAATATTATACAAAAATGATAATAGAATCGGATAATAGAATTTGTAAGATAATTTGTCTGAAATGTTGACTGAAAGATCGCTCGTTGGAAGAATAAAATAAAAATGCTATTAAACCTCGTTAATCTATAGATTATCTTTCGTTTAAAAACCAGTGCATCTTGTAGATGTTATAAATGTTAAAAAGGGCGGTGAAATCGGAAAATTTTTATGAAAATCGGGCGATATCGATGAAAGTCGATGATATACGTGTGGAAAATGGTCGGTCGTCTGAAACGTTTGTCGAAAATTCGAGCCGGTATGAACACGGAAGCGATGATTGGGAGAAAGGAACCATTTCAAACAGAAATTCCACGGAAACGTTGTAACGCAGACGTCGAAACAGACGCACACAGAGTCGCCAAAGGCTTGTCCATGTCTCCACGAGGCGTTTTACGTCATGTTCATCCAAGGTTCGTTCGCCACTCGCGAAGTCAGTCGCCGTGCTTGCAGATCTATTTTCGCAAGCGCTTCTTGTAATTGTTACCCTCGCCACGTACCCCGCGCTGCACGCGAATTTGCTTGCGGATTGGTCGTGGATTATTTGCTGTTATTGAGGCCTTTAATTATTTGCTTAGGAGCATAGGTGAATCAACGTGTGGTTGCTTCTGTTGTGGCGAAACATGCAAGTTATCGCTTTTGAGGCAACTGTAGCAATTAAATCGGAGTTGCTCGTTGGTCGACTAAAGTTTTCCGATTGATCCATTGCTCGATGCTTACGATTACAACAAATTAATCATAAAATCCACGATTAATATAATCAATTTATAAGGAAAAATTAATCGCCGAAGACAAGAGCAGCGTTCGCGGCGTCTCGTTCCTTTTGAACGATGTTTAAATATATTCCATTGTTTATAACATTAATAAAAATTGTATCGTTCTATTTGAAAGAGTCTGCAGAGTCGTCCGACGTAAAAATTATTTGTTTATAGTTTAAATATATTCCATTGTTTATAACATTAATAAAAATTGTATCGTTCTATTTGAAAGAGTCTGCAGAGTCGTCCGACGTAAAAATTATTTGTTTATAGTTTATGGTTGAGGCGGAAGAAATTCTTATTGTTGCAGCAAAGTGAAAAGACGTTAGAGAATGTTAACGCGTTGCAGAATGCTTGCTTCTGTTTGAACATACTTAACCCTTTCGCTTCGGCTGTCCAGTCCGCCGAAGTACTGTCACTGAACGGGAGCGCGCGCCGTGGATAAGTGCGGAATGCGTTGTTGCTGTATAATATGTTTTTCTGGGTCTTAAATAACTATTGCGCCGAATAAAACAATCTTTGCTACAATATAATGAGTATAATTTACATTTTTTATTTGAAAACATGTATAACTTACAAACATATATAACTTACAAGTCATATCGTGCACGCCGCTTATAAGCGGCGCTCGTACCCACAGTTCATATCGTGCACGACGCTTATAAGCGGCGCTCGAAGCGAAAGGGTTAAATGTCTATGAAATCAACAAAAAAACATACCGCTGTGTTCATGAGAGTCCATAGAATTCTTCTATGTAGGAATAATTTACATATTTCAAGATTGCAGCGGAAAAAATGATTCTTTTCATCGAAACTCTGATTTTTGTCCTTTCGTATTGAATTTAAGTCGTTATAAGTGTTGATAATGGTACCTACAGATTTATTCTATATAAGAAACATTCTGATAGCGTTTACGCATGAAATTTTGACGCGTCGAATGATGCTTTGCTCAATTTGAACATTACTTAACACGTTCAGCGCCGACAATCAGCTACTAAAATTTTCACAAAACCAGAGCAATTTAATTAGTTAAAGCGGAATTAGAAAGTTAAAATTGATCATATGGGATGACATTATTAGAAATCATTCGCATCCGAAACATCCTAGTCAAATTCAGTTTGTTCGGATATATTAAAATGAAAATGAATTTTCAAAATTGTTCAAAAATTAGCGTCACCCATATTTCGGTCGCGGCGCTCAACGTGTTAAACGCATTTAAACGTCCGTAAAGTTAACAAAAAATACATCGTTGAATTCTTGATAGCTGACAGAATCATTCTATATAACGATCATTCTAACAGTTTTGATAGTTGAAACTAGAGAATCCTCGATTTCATATTGGTTTTCGAACTTCCAGAGGAACAACTCAATTTCAAGTGATAAATTTACACATTTACCGGTGAGTCAGTGGCAAAAGCTCAACGACTCCATAACATCGAGTAGTAACAAAAGTGCAAAAACGACCGGGTAAACCGGAAAAAGGCTGGATCGCAAGCGCACCGCTCGTAAACCGTTGCGCAAGCGTTTGAAAGTGGTGAATCGCCGGGTTGGTTGGCCCGTGCCGGCTATTTCTCGCGGATATTTCGCCATGGCATGGCACGACCCTCCCAGAAACGCGTTGCAATAAGAAAATCGCGGATATGCTCGGCTATTCCCGCGGTCGGAAACTGGGTCGAGGAAGAAGGCAGCGACCGACGACTCCAAATTCGAGGCTCGTCCGGGCGAGCACGCTCAAAATTACGTGTTACGCCTCTGGCTCCATCCTGTTACCCAACAAATGTTATTAAAAACTCCAATTTCCGACGACCTACTCGTAACCGTTGCGAGAATATCCGCACAAGATGAATCGGCTTCGAAACTTTTCAGTTTTATTTATTTACTCGTGTTCGCACCAGAGGACCCTTTAATACAAACCCGAGCTGGACAAAAAGTAATCTGATTAACAATCGACGAGTACAAGCCGTTAGTTATTACAACTAATTTGTAATAATTTATAATAATTAATAAGTTGTAATAATCGTTAATTAATAATCAGATATTGTTATAATATTATTGAAAATATAATAACTATAATATAAAATGATATAAAAATAATATAAAATAATACCTAGAACACAAAATAATAAGTATAGTAGCTATAATAACCGCAATCAAAAATATTAACTAAGTCAGAAGAATTTCAAATTGTTGAGCGTAGAAACAAATGTTGAATCGCACAATGTGCATTCTCAGCTCGTAAGGACGGCTTTCCATCATGTTTATTCGTGCATCGATAGTAGGCAAGTTTCTCTGAAAGTGTTATGTATGGTAGCCATTAATTTGGCGTGGACGTTGGGTAGACGGCAGTAGTAAACATCGAGCGGATTTGCATGACAAGGGCAGCCGCGATATTATTGTACGCAGCGAGGGATTTGTTAACAAGGGTCCTTGGGCAGGAGCGGCCGCTGCCATTCTCGATCTATTTAGATCTAGACTATTAATTGTATTGACATCGAAGTTCACGCACCTCGTAACTCTCTGCGGCTTGGCAGCGGCCGAGCATTTGCTCAAATCGACTCCATAGTGTCGGAAAATGTCAATGATGGCTGTGGTTTAAGGGAAACCCATACTTTTGTAGAATTCGATTGCGATTGTGATCTATTAACTAAGTATGTGTTCAGCTATTTAAAAGGAATAGATCGCGCGATGTTTATTGTTTATATTTTTGTTTGTGCTAGGCGATGACGGCTAAATGTTTGCAAAACACAATAGGGAATTGGAAATGGGGATTGCATGATACAATAGGAAATAGAAAATTAAGAATTCGAAATATATAGGATATTAAAAATAGACCGTAGAAAATGTAAGATATAATAAGAAATGAAAAGTAGAGAATCCAAAATATAATAAGGAATAGAAAATATAAAATGGAAACTATAAAATCTGATAGGAGATAGAAACTGTAAAATGCAAGATACACTAACAAATATGAAATGTGTAACAGAAAGTGCAAGGTACTGTGGGACGTGTAAAGTAGAAAACAATAGATGCACAGTAGAATAAAATATACAATAGAAAATGTGAGATACAATAATAAAAATATAATAGAGAATAGAAAATGCAAGGTACAATATGGTATACATATAAATAGAAAATAGAAAATGCAAGATACAGTAGGATTTACAAAATAGAAAATAGTTTTTTGTTCGTTGTCTGACACGCTAGAGGTATTCAGAATGATATTACATTGTACAGAATTGAATGACAGTTCAGTCATTTACACACTTTCTTTGGAGTGACCCTAAGTGTAGAACTATGTTCTTACGCCAATCATTGCGAAGCTATAACTAACATTACCGGATGTTTCTTTTGGCACGGCTGTCAACTATTCTGTCACGTTTTGACACGTATGATTCGCGTGGATAGCCTAATTACTATAGTTAATCTTGAGGACAATTTTTCCAAGTAGCAAGATCACGAATGATGCAATTCGAATATAATGGTTGTGACACTTTGATATCAGTTTATTCCATTGTTGCATTACAGATGCATTATGTGTATTACAAATGCATTATGTGTATTACAAATGTGTAATTTAATTGAGGAATGTTTGATTATGCTTAGGTCGACACGTGGAAGGAATATGGCATACCGGTATCGTCGCTTATGGAAGGGAATACTATTTTGGACCATATGGGATTCAAACTGCCAGACCTGTGAGTATAATTTTCTATTGTTTAAATACTATAATTGAGAGAATAAAACTTTATATAAAAGTTTTGTTGTTTTATCAAGCATTTAAGGACCCTAAAAATATTAAATCAATTGTTTCTAAAAATTAGGTCACACGAATGTAGAAAGTTTGTGGTATTTAAACAAATATCTAAAAGATTAGTAACAAGCATAAAAGAGTAATATTTAAACCATCGTAGAACGAATATTAATTTTAATACAACAGACGCTGTAATTACTATCATGTTTGATTCATTTATTAAGTATAATATTGTATTTATACTATTTTATACTATTCTACATTATCCTATACTATTTTACATTATTCTATAATAATTCTGTAATAATTCTATAATAATTCAACAATAATTTCATAATAATTCTATAGTATTTATATACCGATTCTACTTACATGCAAACCTATAAAATGGGAAAATAGGCTTACATTCCCTCCATGTTTCTTAGAGTCAGAAAATCTTTACTCTGCATAAAGCTTCGCACTCCAGTAGTACCGCGCAAAAGGAGAATGTCGATTGTCCATCAGCTTTATTTGGAGTGCCGAAAATGTACTTCTGGTG
>CM052159.1:6995101-7006308 GCA_028455555.1 Augochlorella aurata | reverse complement strand
TCTCTCTCTCTCTCTCTCTCTCTCTCTCTCTCTCTCTCTCTCTCTCTGTCCCTCTTTCTCCCTCGCTCCCTTACTCTCTCCACACGAGGCTAGAGGTCTACCGGCTGCGATTCTGGCCATACGATACGTTAGACACGAACGGGTACTAAATTTGGTCCGGTTGCTCCTAAAATTAGCCTGCCGGTTTACTCGATTCTCTTTTCACTCCTCTCTCACTCTCTCGCTGCCCGTTTCTCGTCACTCTCTTCGGCTTATGGTACATCCCGGTCGTCTAGGTCCGACCAGGGCGAAAGCTGTCGGTAAGTTCGACGACGATCCGTCTCTAAGGAGCTGCATGGACCGGTCCGTATCGAGGTACGCTTCAACCTCCATTTTCCGAACCGATCCGAAGCCATAACTGACCGTACCCCGCAACCGCTATAGCCGAAAATTGTCTTGGTTCGTCGAAATTGAAGAAGAAATATTACTTATCGCTATATTTCCGATGCATACTGTTTGTTGTATTAATTTTGGTTACTTACTACTTGTTTGTTTGTCTATTCTGGCGAGCCATAATTGTTTGTGCCTTGCGATTAGTATTGCCACGAGCTCGATACTTTTCTTCTTTGATTTCAAATCACGAATGAACACTACTTCTGCTTACATTTCATTTTATTTTAGACAAATATTGTTTTACTTCTTTTTTATTTTTATCGACGTTTAATAAACCTTTATTGTTCTTTTCTGAATCTGATGTCAGCCGTAACTGTTCCTACCCTCCAATCATTATAGGCGAAAACTCAATTATTCTCTTGGTATATGTGTGCACCACCATTTCTATTTTTATTTTATTTTTTTTCATTCCTTCTTATGTTATTTTGCTACTGTTGCTAAACCTTCATTCATCTTTTCTAAACCTATTAGGAGCCATTATCATTTGCACCTTGCAGACACTATAGGCGACAGCTGCATTCCTATCTTCTTCGATTGTAAATCGCGAATAGACGCTATTTCTATTTTCGTTTTATTTAATTCATATTTTTTTTCGCTTTCTTTTATTTTATTATTGTCTTTTGAACTTAATTAACTAGAACTGTCCTAGGACCAACATTAGCAAAAGCTCGTTATAGATAAATTATTACAAATTTAGATCATAGTGAATTTTTAATAGAAATTTAAGTATAAATTCTAAATAAATTTTTAATAGAAATTTAAATTATAAGAAGCTTTTTATTAAATTTTACATAAAAATTCTAAATAGGACGATAAGATTGATTGTTTATTCTCATAAAAATTTATTTATTAAATTTGTAATGTACATTTGAATTATAATTTATTCTTGATAGAAATTTAATTTAATCGATTTTGAATCGGGGTAGTTGTAGGAAATTTTTTTCTACCACCTCTTCCTTTAATAATTGCGAAACAACGGGAAGAAACATACAAAAATTTTGAACAACTGTAGCGTTGCCACTGTTTAAATGTTCACCTAGTCACTTCTCACATCAATGCTCGAAATCTAAACGGCTGCTTACCCCCGAATTTCGGGGCTGTTCAACTCCGATCCAAGCATTTTTCTCCTTCGATTGCAATAATCGTTCTATCGGGTCCCAGAGAGCGCTTCGGGCCGATACACGATGAAGCCGGCGGTTTATTTCGAGCGATTCCCGCAGTGAACCCGTTCGGTTTGTCACGGTTCTAAAATTGCGTGCGCGTCGGGGGCGACGCTACAGAACGTCGCGACGCCTCCGTAAAATTGACATTGGCGCGCTTCCGAATGCACAATTTCTTCCTGATACATCATCCCGGAAGGACACGATTTTTCCGTTTCAGGGTGGCACGTTGCTAGGCGAGCCGGACAAGGTGGAAAGTCTTGGCGTCACTTACCTGTCGTACTCCATCTTCCTCGAGTACATCAACGGCCTGGGGACGTTCAAGTTCGCGTGAGTTCATGATAGCCATTTAGGTTTATTGTGCGCGTATTTTCACTTATTAAAATTTAAATGAGCAATGACAGTGCGTGTGCCGTCTCGTAAGAGCAGCCATTTCTGTCGCAACTTACGCTCGAATTGTGAAATTTGACCATCTCTTTATAATTTAAACAATTTTCAAGCAAACAATGTAAAACCAGTCACTTCGACCGGTTCTTTAGTGCCAATCAGTGATCTTCTTCTTTGTCTTTTGTGTTTCGTGATTTTTAATGTTTTTGTCGGTGTACGGTGGTATTTTATTGTTTTTATGAGTTGCTTATGGTTGCGTGGAAATATTTAGGTGATGTGTTTCAAAGGATGTTGCATTTTTGTGATTTTTTGTCGTTTTTATAACGGGAATCAGCTGGCTACTTGTTTCGCCTACTCCGCCATCTTTGTTCCAGTTATATGTTCTTTTTATGTTTGTGGACAGCTTAGTATTAGCGTAGTCATTAGGCGCATATTTAAATTATTAATGTATTGTTTTACTTATTTTTAAATGTCGAATAACAATTTCGTTGAATTAGTTATTTTAAATATTCTTCATTTGTTGTATATATTTTTTTATTCACTAGAAAAGATTGTAAATTGTTGTAATTGCAACATGCAATATTATCTTAAATAATCTAAATTATTTATATTGTAAATGTTTAAATTATTAAATTAGAATTGCTAAAATTATTTATATTTAAATGTTGAACAATTATTCTTTCACATTTCGAATTTAATCTGAATGTTGTTTATTGTTTTCATATTTTCCAAACACTAGTCGTAAATTGTTGAAATTGTAAACCAGAGCATTATTTTAAATACTCGATAGCCCAATTTATTTAGATTGCAAACATTTGTCCGAAATGCTAATGCAGTAAAATAATCTATTTCATTAAAAATATGTACGCTGAACACTTCTGTATTATCAAATATTATGCACGTTTAAATAATAAACAGTAATTCTCAAATATGCTATGATTTTCCGCACATTAAGTGCTCTACATACCTCGGTGTTGCATCTTTATTTATGTATCTCAATATACGTTGACCACTTCGTTATTACTACATGATTCATAAATCGTGCGTCACAACTATCACGGAAAATAAATGGACCGTTATTTGGGACGTGCAAGTGTGAACATTTTCTAGATCCTCCATTCGTGTTTGAATTATTGCAGTTTGCAAAATGAAATCACGAGAGAATTTTAAATTTACCAACGCAGTTTGTGTTAGCAAGCCTGATTGCTGTGCTCTCGGTGTTTGTGTTATAGAATGCATAACATCCGTAGTCTAATAATAACTTCATAAAAACAGATCTAAGAGGCAGGGAAATTTTTGGACTCAAAATAACCCCGAATCCTCGGAGCTTACTTTTGAAGATTTTACAGTAGTTGTGTAGTTAGATCCTCTTATATTTTGTCTCTTTTGTAAAACTTAGAAAGTCAGTTTTTTTCAGAACTCTTGTGTAAACTCTGCAATAAATACATAAACATCCTGTAATATACAAAATGCAACAATCAACGTGTGAATATTAATTGAAATCAAATTTGTTTTGCAGCCCAGGAACCTACAACTTATTCAAGCACAACTGCAATTGCTTCACAGAGGAAGTAAGCAACTTTTTGGCCGGTAAAGGTATTCCAAAGTACATCCTTGATCTTCCAGAAGAAATCCTGCAATTGTAAGATTTTATTAAAGAGTAATTCATTACTAATCATTAACTTGAACACTCTACTACATTGAATAATATCAACTGTGTTAGCATAAACTGTGAAAAGAAAACTTTAACTGAAATCATTTGAATTTTATGTGCAGGCCTATTGGACAAGGATTGAGAACATTGATAGAGACTCTGAGCAGCAGTCCGAGTGGATCAGCACTGTTTACAGTTGGTGCAGCGTTCTTAGCGACACGAAATCAGAGGGAAGTCTCGCCAGAGTTTGAGCTTTTAAATGAGGCCATTGAGGAAGCACGGTAATTATCTTTAACTTTCAACCTCATTCGTCTCTATTATTAATTCTATCGATATTTCACGGCAGATTGAATTCAATTGCGTTGGAAGAAAGAAGGAACGAATTGAACGAGAAGTTAGCTAAAGAGGATAGGAAGAAGAAGAAAAAGAAGAAGAAGGAGAAGAAACACAAGAGTAGCGGAGAGACACAGACCCCGGAAACGAACCATATCAGTGATACAAATAGTACTGGTCCTAGCAATTGTTCAGAAATGGCGGAAAGCGAAGGTAGATTGGATCAAATTAGAAAAGAGAGAAATGTGTAATACTTGGATACTAAAACAGTTACTTGTTATCAGCTGCACCACAAATCAGCGAGACACAATTGTTGAGCTTCGAAGAAACCCCGGAATCCTTGCCAGCAGAGCCCCCTATAGTGTTCAAAGACTTGGTGGACGTGAAAGCGGAGTATGATACCCTAAACAGTTTAGTAACTGAGAAATTGAACGACGATGAGAAGGAGTGCATGGACAAACTAAGACAGTATGTCCTAGAGGATGAGGGCTCCTGGGCTCTGGGAGACAACTTCCTAAATTTTGTAGGTGAGTCCATAAATGCTATTACAATACTAAGTCGCTTCTAATTAATACAAGTAATACTGAACGATGTCTACATCATGTCCAGGTCGAATTCTGGAGGATGAGACGATACCAAGCAACGCAAGAGTAAAATTGTTCAACATACTTTCTGTTGCTGCATTGAAAGATGACGTGATTCTTCTGTTACACCAGGACAGACGAGAACATATCATTATGAACTATGCTTACGACTTTGATCTACATCCTGCGGAAGAACAACTAGCTCTTACACAATTTGTAAGTGATAGTTAGCGATAAGAAGTTCTATTTATTTAACGTCTTCAAGTACAAGGATATTGTTATATCTTTCAGTTAACAAACCTGTTCGAGAACCTCAGCAGCTCTGAGTGGTTGCTGTACATATCCTTATGGCAACACAAGAACCAAAGCATCAGCAACATTAGAGTGACAACGAAAGTGGCGATACACGCGTTGCTGTCAAGCTCAATAGACTTACAGGCACGCGGATCTGCTATCATTCACAATCTGGCCTGCAAGGAGGTAAAAACTGTGGTCTGTATCCTTCCTATCCGACGAATGATCTTCATTTATTGCTTATGTTTGAGCTCACGCCTGCAGGATCTACTTCACACACTTCAATAAAATGTATCGAAATTTCTTAATTGAAAGTACACATTAAGTGTCTTATTTTTCTATCAGTCGTGTGGTTCGGTTAATATCCTTTTGGTATAAATATTACAATGGGTCTATATTGTCTAGATTATTTCTAGCTTCTTTTCAAAATTGATAGATGTTAATATTCTCATTCCTTTCTTGAATTATCTTAGCGTGTTAACAAATGCTTTTTGCATCTTCTTAAGGGACTACTAATTAAGCAAAATGTCAACAGAAGCTTTTGCTATTCTGACCAACAGAAGTACTGCCTTTATTAATAAATCAGCTGCACCTGTAAACTTTAAAGAGGCTCCTAACTTTCTATGGAATTCTATAACCGAGTCACAAAAGAGCAACGAATGCCTAAAACAATCTATTACAACAACAATAATGATTTGATAGACGAGTTAAACAGTTAGAACTAAAATAATGGAAGAATATTATATCTATAGGAGATTATTTTATATGAAGTTTGACAATTATGAAACTATGACCTTGTTGAAAACAAATTATTATTATTGTAAATAGTATCGTTGCTCGTTTGTAGTCTCTATGTATGTATATGTGTACGATACTGCGTTGCAGTGAAAAGGAATGGATACCTTTCGAGAGATCGGATACTGTTTTTTCAGAAAATGCACAAAATGAAAAATCTGCGGCAGCTTTTACCGAAAGGCAGCATTTCTAAGGTATTTATACGAACACACGTAATTCCATTCCAGGTTACGGTAAGTCGTTCATGGACTGTAATCAATTTGACACTATATGCTGTACAATCATGTAAGAAAGGGAGTTTTTATTTTCTTTATTTTTTATCCAGAGGTTAGAAGACCAAGATTTAATGCTTCAATTGAAGTTGATCCAGATTAAAATTTGACGTCAAGCATTAAAACTCTAAAAAGATATTAAAAACCGTTGATCCAATTATTGATCTCTAGTCGATTGATGTTTAATTGAAGGGAAAAATGCAGAAACAATGTAGCAGATTGCAGCTACATAGAATTGTTAAATACTCTAAATATTTTCTAACAGTTAGATTTTATTAGATATTTTTCAACAGTTAGATTAAATGGTCAGCTATTTATATTATCTCTAATAAGAGCCTCACCATCAATGTTGCTACAGTAACATCTTTTAATGCTTGACAAGATTTTTCATTCAGAAAACTAGCAGGTTCATGCAGGCGTGTTGTCGAACAAGCATAATAATTCTCTGAAGTGTCTCACGTGCTTCTCGCAATTCCCATAGGTGTTCGACGACGTGGCTGCCGAACTAACAATGGCGCTATGCCAATACTTCAATGGCACACCTGAGGAAGAGCAGCTGTTCGTTTGCATGAAGTCGTTGGCTCGTTTGACCCAAGTCAGCTGCCATTACGTGCCCATGATCATCAAAATGGTTGGCCTGAAACCAATCAAGTTTCGGGGAACGTCAGAGAGAGTTGATGAACAGATTGACCTGGTGAACAAGAGATTGACGTAAATGGCAGCAAATATGGCAGCAATGTGTCAAACCAGCGCACCAAACGATCTTATTACTATTGTGTTATAACTGAATTTTTACATAGAGATTTTATCAAAAATAAATTGAATATAATGTATTAGTATTACGTTTATTAATTATTAATTATTGTTGTCTCTTAATATTATTGTTATTGCCATTATTGTCATCGCCATCATCATTGTTGTTATTATTATTATCATCGTCATTATTATTACTATTATTACATTAACGTATTAAAAGTTGCAGAAGAACTTCTTGTTTGAGTTACTTGTTTTTAAATATCTTCCATTTATCATCGATCTATGCGGATGATTCTTAGGTACAATGATTCTGTAGATTCTCCTGAATGCAGGTATATATTTTTATAATAGTGTGAATAGCTGAATATATTTAAACAACTTTTTAAAAAACCGAGACGTCTTTAGTGCAGCGAGTTTGTTTAACATTTTGTAATTTATGCTGGAAACTATATGGGTCTTAGGCAAAAACTAAAAACATGCTTCTAGTTTCAGAAACTGTAATTAAAAATTAGAACATATACGCTTTATTTTAGACTGAGAAAATTAAATTAGTGGATGATGGTGACTATTGGGAAATTATTGTTATAAAGACATATAACTACTGTTTATCATTAACTGTAGACCCTAACACGTTAATTTGTATCTGCTAAATAAGATTTTGCGTAGTCTACGTTTGCTAGTGATTAATGAAAATGATTCTATTGCGCCACTATCGTCTGATTTTGTTTGCTGACGAATTAGGAATGAAAGAGTGATACAGAGACAAACCTAATTAGATACTCAGATATTTAACTCTTAAAATCAAATACGAAATTGTATTTTCGTTCTTTGTTACTTGTTTTATCACATGCCAAACATTTTCTTGGAATATGTAGCAAAGTTTTTATTAATAGAAATGTTTATTTAAATATGAAATAAAATGTATAAATTCGTAAACACTTGATCACATATTAAATATAATTTAGAAATTTTAGAAATATTTAGCTGAATATACGATAAACTTTTAGAAACATTTCGGTATACATTAGAATCAGAGCACTCATTTTAAAGACATTTTGAATTCAATTATTTAACACAAAAATGGTTGCAAAATATGATTGCACCTTTATTTAAATGCTTGAACCAAGCCTCACCAAAATGAAATTTATAAAATAAACGCTTCATAACATGTTTCTTCTACCTGTTAATATTATTATTCACAATATTCAATGAAAATAAATTTCATTAGAAAGAAAAGCCCGATCAGGCAACTTTTATAGTTTATACAAACAAAAATTAACAAATGGTTTGAAAAATAAGATTGAATGTTTGCATTGTTATATACATGACAATCAAATATAAGTACTAGAAGATTAGAAATTAGGTGTAGAAGATGGTGGCAATGAATCAATGAACCGTTTACTCATGACATTGCTCTCGTTTAATCCCCTATCTAACTAAGCTGAAATCACAAGACAGAAGATGCGTGTCAGATTGTCTGAAGGTAAATATAGAGCATTGTTCTATTTCGTCTAAAATACAGCTGGATCATGTGAAGAGTACATACATCTGAATCTGTCGCTTGTCTTACAACAATTTTAGTAAATACTGTTAACGTAAGTGCCAAAAAACAATTTTTGTAGTATTAGAGATAATATTGCATATTTAGTGCAATTTAAAACAAACTCTCGAATTTTATTCTGTTTTATATAGTGATAATTATTATAATATATTTAAAAAGTACATTATATAGTTTTTATTATATAGAATGTATTTGTCTGCGAGAAATAATAAAAGAAGAAAATTATATTGTTTGTTGTTGTTTTAATCGCTTATCTATTTAAATGCTTGTAAATTGTTTATTGTTAGCAATGTGATCTATTATGATACCATTCGAACATTATTTATTTACCAAATTCTTGAAATCTTTTTTCCTCAATTTCATTTTTATTTGTTAACTAAAATTATACAAATTTTTTCCGGAAGAATTGTAAGAGTTTATTCGAAACATATTTTCATAATTAGAGATTATCTTACAACTTTCATTATTACAAAATGGCGGTTTCGGTGGAGCATTGCTGCTGAGCTGTTTTAATAAATCTCTCAGTTTTAAGTCGAATAAAATCGTATGCAACCAACTGGAAACAATATAAATACTTGTCAATATAAATCTACTGTCAAGAAACCAACAAAGATCGATCTCCTTTTCTCTGCTATAGCTCACTGTCACCTTAACAGCCTTCATTCAGTGATTCAAGCTTACTTAACTCTTTAGATGCTCGTAATTGCGCGCAATGGCTAGCAATAGCTGACAATGGCTCACAATTTACATTTTACATTGTTACATAATCCAAACTTCATATTTTCATACCTTTTTACCTAGATCGATTCCTAAACAACTTCGCCATTTGAGCCCCAGGACATATAATTCATAATTCTTGTAACTAGTTTCGTAAGTTTAAACAATTCCGAAACTTTTCTGCGAATGTTTGAAAACTGTAGGCCAAGTTTCTAGACAGAATTTCAATTTTCCTGTTAGCATGCGAACTAGAAGCTGCAGCTTTCTTTCTGGCGCCAGCTATTTGCCCTGAGCTTTGGGCAGAGACTCGCCGAGCGATAACAATTCGGGAGCCGTGAAAATATACTGATAGCCGGATAGAACCGCGTTTATGTTTGCAATGTGATCACATAGCGTGGCTACGCCAGTGTGCGCCACAGCTTCCACAAGCAGGCAGCTTTTCGCCTGTCATTCAATCGTTTCTTCACTATCCAACTCAAATGTCAGCCTAACATCTGATCCTTCAACTGATGCCAACACATTCGGTCTTCTCCGTACCCGTATCTACTGTGTCTCCGGTTCCTCTCTACTTCCAGTACTTGTCCTTCGAGAAATGACGAACAATTCGGCGGAAGGACAGTCGTCGAAGAAAAATGATAGCAAAAAGTGCTCGATTGTGAATTATATACCAGTGTTATCTTGGTTGCCGAAATATTCCCAGTTTGATGCTGTCTCGGATTTAGTGGCCGGGTTCTCCCTAGGACTGACCCTGATCCCGCAGAGTATAGCGTACGCTGCCCTAGCAGGTCTCACCGCACAGGTATTACGGTGTTCTTTTTTTATATCGGGAATTTTTTATCCGAAGATTTGTTGTGAACGATGTTTGAAAAATTGTGGCGTGGTTTTAACAGTAAATTGGCCGATCTTGAAGTCCGGTTTTGAAGTTGGCTTTCGTTTTTCAAGTCAGACCGCGAGTCTGATGGTGACTTCTTGGGCGCTTTATGTACTTGGTAGCGACAACGGGATGCGTGTAGTGCTCATTGGGCTGAAATAACGGAGTCAGGGTGTTTTATGTTAAGGAGGGTACTCCATGGAGTTTGTTGCAAACTAGGAATTTATTTTGAACGATTTATTGGATGCATCTTTTTGAAATTGTAAGGGTATAGTATTACACCGTTGAAGTAACTATGCAAATTTTTTGTTTTTAAAAAAGCCATATATGATGTTGCTGTAATGATTTATATCGACTTCTCATTAGGGGAGGAACCTTACAAGAAAATATTGAAAATTAATAACGTTTATGAATTTATTTCAAACAGCGTAGTGAATTAATATCTTTTACATTATGGAAATTTTTTATTTCGCTAATTGAAATAGCTGAACAAGCTTTTTTGTCTAAAAGCAGCTAATGGTGATACTATAACGAAGTTATGTTATCTATCCAGGATATATCTAGCCAGGATATAATATAATACTGAAAACTAACTGTATTCGATCAATATATTTTGAACAATGCATTAACGAATATTTTAAAAATTAAAATTAATAATAGCTGTAAATTATATTGTTGCAATTTGAAATTTCGGAATAAGAAATTTTTAATAAGGAAAGCATGGTTTTTACAATTAATTACAGTATGGCCTCTATTCGTGTTTTGTGGGCTCCTTCGTATACATCATTTTTGGAACGATTAAAGAAGTATCGATCGGACCATCTTCCCTGATGTCAATATTGACACTGGAGTACACCAGGAATATGCCCGTGGACTTCGTCGTGTTGTTTTGCTTCCTGGCTGGCTGTGTGGAATTACTGATGGGCTTGTTTCGTTTAGGCTGGTATCGCATAATATTTTTAACGTGATCATTGTACACTTTTGGAGAATTTAACTCGATGAATAATATTTAATCACCTTATGGTAACTGAATTATCAGTGCAAACTCAGCCTAAACATTTAATGATCAATATAATATATTCGGAGTTTTCGATATAAATTGTTTTTTAGTAATTGTAAAATTATTATTGTTTATGAATTTCTTTGTTAAATATTTTATTATATTTATTATTATATATTATTTGTTATAATATTTATTACTATTATATCAATTATATTTAAATAACTTCCTTAATTAAAATAATTGACAAAATGAAATGATATCCGAACGTCGGAATATACCAATTATGTTATCATTTAACATGATATGTGCACGTGGGCGGGCGCGAATCTATTGGAATACTTTCTCTAATACAATATAGTAGCAATGACAAAATTCAAAACGTCGCTTC
>CM052159.1:6965059-6984956 GCA_028455555.1 Augochlorella aurata | reverse complement strand
TGTAAACAATAATAAAAGTGACGACTATAAATTATTGATGTCGAAACAAAATAAATACAAATAAAAACTATACTGTAATAAATAATCTGATTGTCATTATTGATGTCGAAACAAAATAAATACAAATAAAAACTATACTGTAATAAATAATCTGATTGTCAACTGAATGTTCGCTTCAATTAGTACAAATCGTTGCCTGGTACAAATAATGTAATAGCGTTATTACAAAAGTAAACAGAATAGAATTTCTACAGTAATTACAGCGTGAACATAAAACGAGAGTAAACATTATAAAAGAATTTTACGCTCGGAAGCCGCATGATCGCAGAAGACAATTTTACTGAATCGTTATTGTCCTGCACAGAAAATTCACAGAAAAATACGTCAATCCTGTTAGATCGTTAGCCACGATTACCGACACGCGTGAAATAATATATGGCAGATTATGTTTAAAACACTTGCAGAACGAAATCATTTCGTAACCGGCTTCGCATTCGATTAAATTGATGTTGACGATTGTTCGTGCACGTTTGATGCTTCAGCACCACAGTGGCTCGCGTGTCTGTCTATTATTGATTTACTTTTGCTTATGTTAATGCTCGCTGATGTTGATCGACGTGTTATTTGTTCATCGTAATTCGGCGGGCGTATGTATAAATTTCGGAGCAATTTTTTGCGATTTTATAGAACCTGTAGCAATTTTATAGAATTTTATGTATTATATAAATTCTACAGAATTTCATGGAACTTATTCAAATGTTACACAATTTTATACAGACCTCAGAGGTAAAGGATAATAATTTTTGTGCAACAATCAATTGATCTAAAGTTTGTGCGTTTATCGCAAAAATGTATTTTAAGACAGTAAGAGAATGTGAACAAATTGGAAAGCGTTAAATATATAAATTTCAACTTGTTTTAAAATTGGTAAAGAATATTTTCATTTGGTTAATTTAGTAATTTATGCGAATCATTTACGTACAATATACGTAGAAAATAAATATTATAAGATTATTGAAAAGATTTATAATAGAAAATTATTTACTCATGCAATTTTATACTACTCTATTTTATAGTTATAGAATTACTGTAAAAATCGACGTAGTTTTATTATTATTATTATTAGGTTCGTTTGCACGAACTTATTGCAATTGATTGCTTAACGAACAATTTTTCAAGCTTGCAAATAATTCTTTTGTATAAAGTTGAATTGCTAAAATTACTTGCAACATTAAACTGACGATAATTTCCAATTTTCAAGTGACTTGCATTAAGTGTGAAAATGAATTGATTCCAGTTAACTGCACGCGATCAACACAGTTATTCCAGTGGCAATATTTCACTGCCTTTTTCTCTTTTGTGAAATTGACATAATCTTATGAAAGATGGTAACCAGTAAATTGCAAACTTTTCACCAGTATTTGCATCTTATAGAAAGCATAACCGGAGCCATAATAAAAATATGGTTTTCGGTGTTTCTGATGATAACTTATTACTGATTAATAACTTATTCCCATGTTCCATCTGATTATCATTTGTTTACTCTACTTACGACTCTAACTGACACGTGCTTTAAATTAATTGGTGGTATATAAAAATGCCTCGAGAAATTTATTACTCGGCTTTTTATCGCTGTCAGCAATTACGCCATAAACAAGGCGTGCACTAATTAATAATAATAGTAAACTGTGTAATCGATTAATAAAAGTTTAAAAGTAAAATATTTCCTGCATTTGTGCTCGTGTTGTCAATTAAATATTATTGCTAAAAATTAATCGAATGGAATATTATTCTTGCAAATTAATCGAATAGAACATTATTGTTATTTTAGTTAATCGAATGGAATATTATTGCTACAAATTAATCGAATAGGATATCATTGTTACAAATTAATCAAATAGGATATTATTGTTACAAATTAATCGAATAATTTTTCGAATAATAATTAATCGAATATAAATAAGTATCGTTATAAATTTTTAGAAATTATTTCCACGAAGATTAATGCCGTGTAGCATGGCCGTGCAATTTGCTATAACGAATAACGTTGAGTGTATCGAGTGGTCAACGTAATTAATTTCAGTAATGGAGCCGAAACATGCTTCGTACTATTTCTTTATTCAGTAACAAAGTAGTCGAAACACACGTGTGACCCACATATACCTTGTACTTGACATTACACATATTACTGGATCAATAGCTCTTGTAGTCACTAGCCAAAAGAGAAACGAAGACATTTTTAACAGTACAAGATAGTACTTAAGAAGACTAACGAACATTCATATTAGATTATCGAATTCCTCGGTGCTTTGTTACCTTTTTCTAAATAATCTTTAATATTAAGAACATTGCAAAGACTTCGTTCTAAATAAATTCAATTGTTTCCATTATCTGCCTACAATGAATTACTAATTATTAAATATATTAAACTATTTATCATCGTTCCTTTCAATTTTCTACCTTATTTCGTCAGAATAAATTTTACAATCGCCTGCATTGTGCTTCGTTAATGTTCCGCTTAACAACAAATCCAAATGAAACAGTTTCATTTTATCAAAGATTATTTGTCGAAAAGAATAAAGTGAACAAAATCGAGAAGGATACTTAAATGTTTCTGTGAGCGTTCTCAGAGATCGAGCACTTTCGAACAGCAGTGTAGAAACGAAGTCACGTGGCAGCTCAAATAGATTATACTCATCCCTGACAAAAGTGGATGAAGTCTCTATTAAGATGCGCAATTAGATTGGTGCCATCATTTATCAAAACGACGAGCACCCGGTGGCTAATAACTGTGCGAGTAGTATTAGACGCCCGTTGGTCAGACAAGCAGTATAATCTGTTTCGAGCGAGGTCTTTTTCATAACGTAGATTTTAGATAGCGACTTATAGTACACCGCTACTTTATACTTCGTTAAATCATTGAAACTTCAAACGCTTCGATGATGGTGCAACCACTTTATATTTCGGTAATTTGCACGCTCCGATATCGTAAACACGTATAACACCGCCATTTTATATTTCAGCAATGTAAATCCTCCGAAATAATGCCACCATTTTGTAAAAGTGATTCAATCGCACCAACATGTAATACCGTCATCTTAAAATCGGTAAAAGTGATCCAAATGCTTCTATATAAAACACCGCCATATTATATTCAGGCAATTTAAATACTCTAACCTAATACTGCCATTTTGTATTTTAGTCAGTTAAACGCAGCCTACGTAATACCGCCATTTCAAAATTGGTAAAAGTGATTCGAACGTTCCGATGATACCGCCATTTTATTTTTGACAAAAAATTCTAATTTCCAAGCGCTCTATAAAATCGATAAAAGTGATACGAACGCTTTTACGTAAGTAATTTTGTAAAAACGACTGAAATGTTCTGCAACAGATCGCGACGAACATTTCGTAAAACAGCAGAATTTTCAACAGGTACTCACCAGTGTCCAGGCAGGTGCCCATAGTAGGTCGTTGAGAGGATGGCGGGAACCCGTCACGGCCATTTACTCACATGCTTCCAACCGACCGATGCATTTTCCGCTCACACGTTCCTCAGAGTCTCATCGATGATTCGAACGTCTCTCTCACATTAGAAACCCTTCGATCGATCTGTCAAACGGTCTCAAACTTTCGCCGAGAATTGCCCGATCCGCAGGCTGAATTATCCGCGGTTTACACGTGGCTCTATTATTTCAATTCCGATTTCGACGAGCGCGGTCTTTTGAGAGTCCCTCCGGCGATGCGCTGTCTTCTTTTTACGATCCTCGAGCACCACCCGCGTATATAGTCGACGATTTTTACGTAGCACGTTCACCTTTATCAACTTTTAACACTTTCGACGACGAGGAATCTGCAAATCGGGCGATGCGTTGGAACCAAGGGTGCAACTGAGGGTGCACCGACCACCGTCTCCGGCGATGCGGATTTTCAGCTGTTAGGATTGCTGGTAACGAACTTACGATGGGAACTTGCGATCGTGGAAATCGCTTTTGAAACGAGAGTCGGATAAAGTTACAGTATTTTTCAAAATGGGACTTCGACTTCGAGATACTTTAATTTGAAGCAACCATGTGGGTAACAAATACAAGAATAATTAATAAAAAATGTTGAAAATTATATAGTAAAACAGCCACTTGATAAAGTGCAATTGTTATTGATTTATCAGAATTCAGTCATTAAAAAATAAAGAAGTTTAAAAAATTGTTCATTTAATTAAATATCCCTGTGAGATCAAAGTCTGAGTAAAAAATGTTTCACACGAAAGTTCATTCTTTTTTTAAATCGAGTAACTTTTGTAACGAACATTTCTCTGGAAAATTTGCTATTTTCGAGATATTTCGACTCAAAGATTTCAAATGAACATCCCCTGTATGTGTCGTCTATATGGCTGCGTACAAGCTTTAAATGAAAACATCTCAAAAACGAAGAATCCTGTTCTGGTTCCTTAGTATTAAGTATGTACAGTAACTTTAACCCACTCTCGATTCAAAAGTGATTTCCGCGATCGTAAGTTCCCCTCGTCGGTTTCATGGAATAAACACTGTGCTCGCTGCCGGTCGATTGATTTCTTACGCTCGACCCCAGTGCGTCGAGAGCCGCGGAAACAATCTTGCAGTAATATCAAAAAACAACTGTTATTCCCGCTACCGATTCGACGGGTGGGAACAACGTCTACCGCTTCGCGAAGATCGGTCGTGAAGAGCCAGAGCCGCGTAAATACTGGACGAAGTGAATTGATTTTCCGCGGCATGAAGTTCTGTCGCATCAATGAGACTAGCCGAGTGACAGGGCGGGATCCTTTTCATTCATAAGATAAAACCGCGATCGGATCGCGAGAACGTTATCAAGCGTCATCTACCGTCGAAAAATCGATCGCGCAATCTTCCAGGAACAACAGCGAGCACAGCACGGTGACTAGGAAAAACGAGACGTTGCCGATCGGTAAAGAGGCTTGTCGAGGCTTGTTAAAAGATATTCCCGGCCGCATAACGAAGGCGGAAGAATCGTTTGCAGGTTACGCGAGTTGTTCCTGTGAAACGGGGGAGGATCGAGAGCACGGCGTCGAGCACTGATCGCGATCCACGAATCAACTTACTCAGCGGTGTTAGCTCCCTGGATCGGAGGAGGTTAATCCTTTTCAGTCGCTCGGAGATTGAAGAGAGAGTGGAGAAAGTAATGGTCGTAGCTCGTCGTAGAAGGCACGATTCCGTATTGGAAACTTTGCGTTTCCTCGCCGCGGCGTGATAACGTTGTAATGGATTGATAGAAGCAACTAGAGGTCGTGGCAAGAGTCAATTGTCGCCATAGATACGCCCATGCGCAGGTAGACCCGTCCGGAGACTTCCCGTGGCTCTCCGTGAACGTGTTTTGCATACATGTATGTTAATGACCACCCCCGTCGGCCGGTGTCCACGTGTGCGAAACCGCGGGTTCAATGTTAAGCTCCTTGACGACCGATTCACCATGGGGTCAGCTGTCAGGACTAATCAATTAGATTCCTTCGCGATGAGCACGCAAGGTCGTTTCAAATTTAAACGGTTTCGCGCCGTTTACGAATTTTCAAATCGGGGTGGCTGTAATGCTCTTTTCGAATGTTTTTACACGTTCTTTGATCTTTATTAACCGGTTAGCTGTTTCCAACGAGTATACTCGTCATTAAGAGATGACCACATTCTGCGTTATGACGACTAATAAGGTATTAATTAAGAATATATTTTATAAAATATATAATTTAATGAAGCGTTGTATTTAAACAAAATATGAAGAGAATCAAACATGTACAGTGTAATTATATTAACTGTAAATATTTAACATTTATACGAATTATATTAACTCTTTTTTTAAACAAAAAAGACAAAGTGAAATATTAAACTGTACCGGTTCCCAGAATCAGCCCATAGAGTAATCGAATTTATCGAGACTCTTTCTAAACGTTATGACTTTAGTTGAAGTTCGCCAAGGTCAGGAATAGAACTGGCGAATAATTGTGTTTTGTTAGTTTGTAAGACGGGACGCTGAAAGTTAAGTTAACCTTTTAAAACTTGAGGCTCGTTTGTATAGCAGAGCAGTTGAAAGTCAGGTTAATCATTCAGAATTGAATTCGGGGGTAAGCGTCGCTTCGAATGTTTTACACTGTGCATTCGCAATGATGCGTCAGTAATGGTTGCGTAATCACGTGACACTTTGTAAGGCGATCGCATTAGCTGAACCTTCAAACGACCTTGCCATGTACAATCCACCACCCCAATATGCATCGACGGACAGTTTACGAGTACAATAATCGTGATTCTTCAGCTTTCGCGGTCAGTAATATAGCCCGCTCCGCCCCCAAGGGATAACCGTTGGTCTTGCTTCAAATGACATTTATGCGCATTCAGACTAAACAAACTAATATTCCAGAAGGAAACTCGCTGCGCGAGAACAAGCGACGAGTGTTTCGGAACTCTTCGAAGTTACGGCGGCTTTTGATTCACGCGGCTTCTGTAAGATTCAGAATGATCAGCTTTAGGTTCAGAGTGATCAGCTTTAGGTTCAGAGTGATCAGCTTCAGGTTCAGAATTTAGGCAGATGAACCATAAAGTAGATGAATGAAACGCAAAAGTAAATAGTGGTATTATTTTTATTTTATAAATATTATCAACACTTGCCGGCACCACCCTGTCGACCACCGATGACACAACGGTGGCGTCACGTTTACAGGTAAAGAATTTTCTGCGACTGATAAAAGTATTTGTCACAGATGCAGAGAAGTTTTAAGTGAAGAAATATGGTATTAAGGGCTATAGGAATCACATATGTTCGTTGCTGAAGCATGAAACAGGTATCGGACAGTGTGGTGGTCACGTTCAAGGTCAAGATGGCGACAATCAGCTTTGTCGACAAATCACAATGAACTATTGAACCAATGAACTGCTGTCCAAACAATGAACTATTTAATTAAATTGTACGGTCATTAACAAAAGCATTGCTACAGCTGACTTTTAAAAAATTGCATTCGGATGTAAACAATAATATGGTACTTCGAAAATATATTAAAATAGTAATACTAATTTGTCTATGTTTTAACACTACATTGAGACAATAAATTAAATAAATAACTTAACAATCTCGTTCTGTTAACTTGCAGGTGTACTAATGTTTTTGTTCTGAATGTAAAATTTTCTAGTTTCAGTTTCATTAACAAAATTACTTTGTGAAATAGTTCACTTAATGAATTTAATAGTATGTGTAATGTATTAATCCAATTGCTCAACTTTCTTTAGACGTTTATGTAACGTCTCAAGTCGTCCAAGATGTTCTCGGTACATTCTGAGTAAAAATTAATTGGGTAGGCGATAATTTGAGAAAACTGTTAACGAGTTCTGCCGATTGTTGGGCCTCAGAGATTCCAGGAGGTTTAATTGAAAATCCGCACAGAAATCCGCAACACAACGTCGGTACCGTCGACGTCCATTAAATTATTTAAAACTGTCCGTTATACAGCTGCTTTGGTCCCATATGTCTATACATAATTCTCACAAGGTAAGCCTGTTAGGTATCCACGCCTTCTTTCCAATGGCAAGCTCGCTTATTAGAGTGTTAGATTTCTCAGAAACTCGGTTATTATAATGAATCAAACCTGCGGAATTTCCAATGTTGCGACATTTGCTAACAGGAAACGATTACATGACTGTTCAACAATCTTGCATATTGTTAATTAATGGACGACTCTTAGAAGTTGTTCAGCGCGCTCGGTCTTTGAGGAGAACAGTAAGAAGATTTACTGTATATTAACCCTTTACAGTGGAGTGGCGACTCCAAGACACCATACAAAATTGTTATATCACGTTTCAAAATAATTTTAACATCATCGAATTTGTTCGCATTTTAAAAATTGTTGAAAGTGTAACTGTTACAGAAGTCGAACTGTTCATTTGTACAAAATGCACTAGGTTATATAAACTGGAAATAGTATGTGTTAGAAAAACTAGTTTAAATAACGAATTAAAATGACTACACGACAGTAAAGGGTTGAGTCTAATTAAATGCTGTAATTAAAACGTATAGAATTAATTTCATGGAAATTTTATGGAGAATAATATCTAATGTACGTTAATTTAATTTAATATTATAATTGAGAACCACAGAGATCTTCGAAAGCAATAACGTGGGAATTAAAAATGTCGAACGGAAAATATTAGTTTTACAAAGCTACAGTTCTTTGTAGCCTATCGTCGCACAAGCGATTTATTATTATATAGCCTTTTAGAGGGAGGACATAAGCACTATAAACGAACGGTTAAACTGAAAAGTCGTGAATGAAAGATTCACACACGACATGGGAATTATTTGCTAGTTGATAACAGTTCATAGAACTTCCAGTATCAGCTGAACCAGGAAGCTATAATATTTATAAACAACGTACAATTATTGACGTTTCCATTTGTTCAAGAACCACGTACTTTACTGTACACGCCAATTTTCTAACTGTTTGTAACAGAGAATGTGCGTTGAAAAAACTTTAATAAGCTAATCATTGTATAATGGAAAACGACGAAACGTAAACCAACCGTTCAAACAACCTATATACAAGTCCTCTTAAATTTTACAAATGTAGCTTTTTTAAGAAATATTCTTTTAGACATTAATACGCAAGTAATAACTAGGATAATGTAATATTCATTGAAAAATTTCGTTTACTACATCTATTACATTTATTGTCATTTATTTCCGGTATTCAAGGACACAGAAAGGTTATGTTATGATTATCATTGTTATGAATAATAAGTAAGATCTTTACGGTGCTCTAGTTGTACGTCTATGTGTCCATGTTTATACAAAAATGTAATTTGTAAACTTTTCTTTTTTAATGTTTTGTCTTAAAATAATATTTTAATAATTTTATTATGCGTTCGTCTAAATGTTCTGTCTGTAGTTTTCCGTACACATTATTTTTGTATAAACTCTTGAACGTTTTCTTTAACTTTAATATTTGATTGCAGAAAGGACTGGCCTTCGTATGCAAGTTTTAGGAGGAATAGGAAATATTTAGATCGTGTTTCGTTATTTGTATTGGCTTTCTGTTTCGTACTCGATTGACAGGTGTACGAGGCTGACAGCATTACAATATTTACCGTATTAAATGTTTTATTAAAAAGAACTGAGGAAAATCTAAGAAAATGCATGCTATCATTTTCTATTCCCTAACGTTTACTCATTCATTCTTGCATTCAATGTCGTATATTTTTGACATTATGACAAATAATTGACATTCGAAATTGAAATTTCGTACGTAATAATAATTGTAACATTTAAATACTTTTTATAATATTTCAATATTTAAAATATTTGTTGTTGCACTTTCGCAATTTTCTACAAATTAAGTATTATACTAATTTCCTAAAAAACTCTGATCCTCATCTCCATATTATGTATATTGCCTGTAGTCAAGCCACCATTCTTACACAAAGATTCTACCATGCCTATTTTCCTAACCTCAAAGTTTACGTTTACTATAGAAACAATTAAGAAAAATGATAAATATTAACATGATACTTGTGTGATTGTCTGTAATTTATTACTTTAAGTTCTGTAAGTAATGTTAAATAATATTTTGTAGTAGACATTAAGGATACTGAATAGTAAACAACACGTGTGACAATTTTGTATAGAATATTAACTACCTGATAAAAGTAAAACATGTGAATCGTAATTGCACTTTATTCGTGGGAAAAAATAAATAATTAGTTTATTATACACTTGAATACAGTATTTTATATTAATATTATAATGTCATAATAATTTTATGTGTTGACATTGTTTAGTATATCAGAGTGTGGAACTTAAAAATGGATGTTTTAGGGTGTTGAAGCAAAAATACAAAATGAGTGAAGCAAGCACTGACAGTTCTGAAGAAGCTTCCAATGCACAGGATCTCAAGGATGAAGATTTTAATATTGACGACTATCGTAAAGATCTAGGAAGTGATGATTCTTCTGCTGATGTACCTGAAACTAATACTGACGTGAAGGATGTAAGATCGAATGAATGTAATCACAGTTTTTTAATGCATGTCAATACAAAAGTTATGTTTTCTTGTCATATAAAAAATTAACATTCTACATATATTTAGCATTTTGAAGATTATGAAGACAGAGAAGAAGAACAATACAGAAGTGACTATATAGGACCAGTACTTCCTGGAGGACATAGATTTGACAAGAAGTTTATCTGCATTAAATACCCTGGAAATGTTGTTAATGCAGAAAGGGCCATAGAGACATTGGGTGGAATGAGTGTCATTTCTACGGTACAATATACTTTTAAGAGTGAGTATAAAAATATAGAACATTGAACCATAATTAGTTTTATGTGTTAATAGGCAGTAAATACACCAAACCGACGTTTAGAATTAAAGTTCAGACCAGATGATGCTTTTTGTAAACCGACTTGTGGTGATAGATACGTGACCAAAGGATTTTTACTTAGAGTTAGAGTTAAAAAGTCTAGAGTGAAACAAGTAGAAGAAGTTGAACCTAAACAAACAGACAAAAATGATGGTCTAAGTAATGTGCAAGGCAGCAAAGTGCAAAATAAGAATGCAAGTACAGAGCAAGTATCAGAAACAGAAGTTATGGAAACTGACAAAATGGAAAAGGAAGCAGAAGTTATGTCTGAGTTAGCTGATCAAGTACAGGGTTGTAGTGTTAATAATGAGGATGACGCTACTGATCCTCCACAGCCTGCCGAGCGAAAGACTAAAAAAGACATACCACCAACATTCGATCAAAATAAATTTGAAGATCTCTCTAAAGATGAGGAGTATGAGTTGCCAAAATTAAAGGTTTTAGGATGGATTGACATGGAATTTAAATTTACAAGTATGTATTGCTTATGTATTATATATTGTGTTTGTATCTTTTTAGCTTAAAATAAGTAATATTTTTTAGACCTTTGTGATTACCAATACTTACCAATGACTCCATCTAAAGAGGATCCTAAGAAATTAGAATATATATACGACAAGATACATCCAAGTAACATACCACCGTATTCTTGGTTGAAGAATGATGCACCTTATTTCCTACCGCCAGCAGCATTTAGCAGAATGGACACAATTCAGCAATATGTGCCAAGAACCGAAACATCTTCATATCCAGACAATATAATAGGAAAAAGTACAAAACGAAAGGCAGGATTTTCAAATTTCATTTACTTTTCAACGCCAGACGTTCCTACCAAGCCACCAGCTGGTATAGAAACTGCTATGAAAGTGAAGTTTGTACAGAACACACATTACCAAGAGATACGTAAATTATTTGAGGAGCGACCAATTTGGTCGAAAAGTGCGGTGATTTATCACACAAAATTTTCTTATGATCGTTTGAAAATTTTATTACCTTCTGTGGCATACTACTTCATGACTGGTCCATGGAAAATTATGTGGGTAAAATTGGGCTACGATCCGAGGAAGGATGTTGCTGCAAGAAAATATCAGACCTTGGATTATAGACTGAAATCTATGCGTAAGATTTGTTGGCATTGCAATTACATAAAATAAGAGCAATTATTTTATTGTTCGTTTTCCATGTTTAGATGGTTTGGGCTCTTCTGTAAAATGCAAGAGAAATTACTCAGAGTATACGTTGCCATATAGGTCAACACCAGTTGGAAAACAAAAAGTAGTTTCTAGTGGAGTCTCAACGTCAGAACAAATCGGTAGAAAAGAGTTAGACATGCATGAAAATGTCTATATATACAGGCATGGAATGGTACCTCCATCGAGGCAAATGTTCTACCAGGTTTACCACAGTTATTGTATAGTGTCAAGTTCTAAACGTTTGTGGGCATTCAAAATTTTACTCTATAAATATTCTTCTAGTATTGCGACGTTCTGGTAGATGAAATACAAGAAATGTTAGCCAAGCTACCTGATCCTTTACCTTCTACAAGGTGCCACGAGAAAAGAGGGTGGCTACCAATTGGTTTCGACGCACAATGTAGGGAAATTATTAATAGACAAGTTCGAGCTGTCCTAAGGAAGCAAATGAACATACCCGACGATTGTACGTATTGTTACTTGAAAAGAACAATAAGTAGTTCGCATAAAAATAAAATACAATTAATTTACAGTTTGTTATACTTGGTTTACAGATCCTACAGATATTCCTAAGCCAAGAGTGAAACATGGAATGAAAATGAAGTTTAGTAAACTCAGGACTAGAAAAAGGAGAAAAAAGAATGAACATAGCGCAGAGGAAGTGAAAGAAGAAATCGATAAAGTTAAACCAAGTACCAGCACAGCAGACAATTAGTGAAATTTTACATAGAGCTTCAATTGTGATCACGTTTTTTAGATTTGACAAATAAATATGAAACTTTAAGTATTTATGACCTAAAGTTTATTCGTAATTGTGTACAGATTATCAGCCGAATTTCTATTAATAAATATGTTTACACCTTAATGGACATTTTAATAACGAAATAGGTACATTATGAAAGTAATCCTGAATTGTGGGACATATATGTATGTAACGGCGAGACGTTCTTCCCTAATCTGAATCTTTCATTTCAGTTTTTATTCTTTGAAATTATCGAATACAAATAAATACTCTAACATTACATTGGTAAACATGTTATTCGTTCATGCTATACATAATATTCTTGGTGTGTTTAAAATAAAAATTTAGTGTATTGTTTACAATTAGGAGAGACAGTGAATAATCCATTGTCTGTGTCATTAGTTTCTTGTATCTTACATAGTTCTTACTAACAGAAGCCTGACGAACCAGATAGAATAACAAATTCTTAACCCCCTAGCCACAGTTGCATACTTTCCTTTAAGAATTTAACAAAACATCCTTTTTAATACTCACCAACTACTGATTGCGCATTCCCACAAATGCAAGATGAGTAATCATCTAACAATTAAGTCATCAAAAAATTTGGAACAAGTGTTGCCATTTAATACTGCGTGGCCCAGAGGGTTAAAAACAACAGCAAACCAATTCGCACTTAAATAGTTATTTACTGTAGAGGAAATTTCTGACAATGGTTCTCGTTTCCATTACTTTTTTGGCTGTTGTCTCGCCCAACTTGCAGAGACGAATAGAGCAGGTGCTGATGACGTGAACTTGTTTACTCAGGACTTGGTTTTTAAAGGCGGAGGCTGGGGTTGGTGCTGGCTATGTAGTTCAAAAGCTCCTCGGAGTCTTCGCAGATGAAAGGTTTCTGGTGGTAGCAAGCCACGTCGTGCCAGCTAATGCCATCTTTGTAGACGTTGTTCAGGACAGACATGCAGGACTCGTTGGTACCATTAATATCGAACTCAGCGTTGTCCGGTTGCCTAACTTTCTTGTGTCCGGTCTGGGACCATGGGTTGAAGTTCCAGCCATCCGGGATTTGGTGCGTGGGTGCCATCTTCTTCCGGTTTGCGGACCAGAACCAGCCATAGAGCGACTTTGGCTCGAGGTCACGACGGTTTTCGCAGCCCTTGAAGTCGCAGACACGCCCAGACGTCCAAATATAGGGAACATCGTCTGGATAAAAGAAAATTTGTTGATTAACATGGTTTAAGAATAGGTGAAATTATTAAACTATAAATGATAGATGTATGGTAAAGTTGACTTATTACTCGATGCTATTGTATGTAACAAACTCAAGCATATATTTTTAAATAACAAAGACAGTCAAAAACAGTTAAATTCTTTAATTCAAATATTGGTTAACATCGCTGGTACTGTTTAAAATTCAGGAACAGATTATAAAACATTAAATTCTTTTCTAATAACTTTGAGATTGAATATATATAAAATACAGTTGAAATAGGAATTATTTATTAAGAAAATATGATATGTAAAAATATTATATGGTTATTATTAGTATAAAAATTGATGAAGATATTTTCGGATGATTATACCATGAAAATATTAGTTAATTTTAAGTTACATGTACATTATTTGAAGTCGGTTTTCCATGACGTTGACTTTTTAATCTTCCAAACTGAATTTGTATTGACAGAGATGACAGACAGATCTTTTTTTAGAAATCGAGTAGGTTTGCTTTTTATATGAAGCAGGTGAATTTCAGAATATATTGTCCTTGCGCACGTGCGCTCGAAAGATTGATGAGTTTTGTGATGCAACAATGTATATAAAAGGATGAGATTCCTCAGCCTCAACCTACTTAAAGATCCCCCGGTTTTACCTTGAAGATCCAAACGTTAAATCACCGACTTATTGGATATTCTAAAACCACTGTTATGAACAAATGTTTCAGTCGTTTTTGCAAAATTAGTTCGCTGCAAATTACACCGTTACATTATATCCAAGCTACGTCAAAGAATTTCTGTATCAATCAACATTTACACCAATTGCCTTCACCGAAAATAATTTTAATTGACTTCTAAATAAAATTATTATTTAAAATATTTATTTCGAAATGATTATTTGAAATATTTATTTAAAAATTGTTATTTAAAATATACGTGTTTAGAAATTATTGAGATATTCGTTTGGAAATGATTATTGCCTCATGTAGAAAGCATTTGGGAAAATTGAGTATGCGAAACAGATCGATAAGGATCTAGTTCAATAGGAAAGTGACGATGCGGTATCGTTTGAACAATGCCAGGATATCGGCATCGTGTTTTCTCGCGTGTCGTGACGAAACGCCGCGGCTGGAGATGCGACGTTAATAAATCACTGAAACTGTTCGTTTCGAAATTTCTGAACTATCTGCCTCGCGAGAATGAAAGTTACTGGCTTGGCTATATAATAAATTGCTCACGAAGTTGGTTGCTTCTGTATCTCTCGTTGTCGGTTAGTCCTCGGTGGTTCGCAGAACTTTCTAAGCTAGTTACGACAGGGTTTAACGAATTTCTGATGGGAATAATACTGAATCGATGATATCGACACTAGAAAACACGTTCGTTACATCGCCTGCGATCTGCTTCGTGAAATCATTGACCTTCGACTGCCGGATGTTGCCCGGTGGCTGTTGAAACAGCTCCTATTTCCATCGTTTCATCGGGAAAACTAATTTCAAACATAAAACCCCTCAAATTCATAAAATTCATAATTTTTTCCTTCGTCTTTAACTTATTTTGAATTGATTTTATATTTAGAAACCTACTGTTGATATTGCAATTAATACACAAGAGTCTGTTAACTTTTTGACTTCAAATCATTCTTAATTACAAGATGTGAAAAGTCGGAATTTTTTATTTTTAGACAAAATAAATGAAATAAATGTTTTATTTCATTCTTTTCATTACTTCAGTATTTCTGCATAAATTGGGAAATTTTGTTTACATAATGCTATATACTCGTTTGGTTCAACACCATTTTTAACAACGCAACGTGCTAATTATTTTGACTTCTTCTGTGGCCATTCTAGTCAGCATTGTGAAATCGTATGTCATTATGCAATAGGATTTTATGTTCTCTAGAAGAAGTTTTAATGATTCCTGTCATGGAAACATGCTTTCGTGAAGTTTCGAACAATGCTAGGGGCACAAATGCACGAACGATGAAGAATTAGCAGTGGATAGTCGAGAATCTTTTTTATATCTATTGCGTCCTACATTCTAGAATCTAGATTGTGCAGTCTAGATTGTGCACTTCCTCTTTAAGGCAAGATGTATATTTTCAGCGGGGCACATTGTAATTACAGATAATATTGCAGGTCAGTAAATAGGATTGCTTCTGGAAATGAGAATTTGCGGATCAGAAGTGGTCCAAGGTTCACCTCTATTGGACACTAACTCTTACTTACGATCAGAAACGAATCAACATTGTTTCGGGAAAGTAAATAACATTGATGGACATTTCAATTAAGCTATGAGTCATTCAATTTCAGACTATGATTACTAGACTGCGGATTTTATGCGTTTATGACGAAAATGAATGGGTCGAATATTTTCAACTTATTATAATTATTAAAGGAAAAACAGAGATTTTCATTGAACTTACGTTTCTCACAATTAAGTGAAACAATTTTTATTTTGCATAAAGATCCGCAGTCTAATGATCACCAAGTTCAAATTATAATTATGTATAGATAATTACTATGGAAATTACCATCTACTATGGAAAATTTCTCGTTCGATTGCTATGCGAGTACGAAGCTTTTGGTAATAACAAGGGACAAGAATGTGTGTATAGCAAATCTCTGGTTACCATGTGCGACGGCTGAATAGGGAACACGATAGATGAAGCAATTAAAAAACGCCAGCATAAACTGTTTCACAGTATCCGTTCAAGCTGCGACCACCAAGGCTGAGAAAGACAAACGGCACATAGCTGCGACCGCAAACAAACATGGGGGGCACATAATAAGCTGCCACCATAAACACAGAAACCGAAATAGTATATACAGGCCTCTGTTTACATAACCTCGTAGCCTCAATAAGTCACGAAATATCGTAGCAGTTTTCTTGTAAAGGAAACATTTCATACGTAAATGTCCAGATTACAATCTTCTAATTTTAAATCTTGTAGCTTCAGGAATTTTTGGAAAGGTAAAGCTGATCGTTTGGCATATTTCATAAAGTAAAGCTGATCTGTAGTCACCTTTCATAAAGCTGCAGCAAACTTTTATTCCTTGCATTTTATATTTTATATTTTGAGAGAGATTTTCGCAAAATTGTACTTTCGCATATTTTCTTAGACTATATAGCACTCTTTTTTCTGTTTAATTAATCACTGACTCCAAAAGGTATTTAAACACTCTATTTCTGATTTTTCAAGACTTCGATGCAATCTTCTCTTTGTCAATGTTTGAACTATTACAAATCGGTAATGAAAAATTGCACAACAATAAATCTTCGTGAAGCTTCCACATTAGCAACCCATTGTTAATGTTCATTTAAAATATTTTTGCGTGCTACAACAGCTGAGAAAATAAAGGTACACTTTTCTAAAAAAACAAAAATGCTATATATTGAAACGTTACTAAACGCTGTATAAATATTTTATGACTCGATTCACTATTTTGAAGCTCGAAGCTTCCTTTTAATATTGTACAGTATTATAATTGTCAGCGAAGAAATGAACTATAACAGATTTGAAAATTCTGAAAGTACTCACTCTGCTGAATAAGTCTGTAGACCAAGTTGTTCTCGTCCTGTGTCTCAATCGACACAAGATCCATGCAGTATTCTCTGCAAATGTTTCTGGCATCTAACCAGTCCACCCTCTGGTTAGCGTGAGCGGGAACATGACCGCTGTAGAAATAGTTGTGGCCTCTGTAATTAAACTCCTTCGGCCCTGTCAATGAAACGAACGACAATTATTTTCCATTCACTGAAATTGCTGAAATAAATCTTAATCGTGTGCGATTACTGTCATATTAATTGCGATTATTATGACGACGATTATCAGAACAATTGAGATTATTATTACAGCAATTTTGACTGTTGTCACATAATAATCGTGACCATTGTTATGCAACTATTAGAATAATTAATGCAATTTTTATTTGAGTGGAAATGAGCTGGACGGTTCGAGACGCATTTCGCAGACCGCGGCAATCGCGCTCGTAATTGAACAGGCGATTTAAGAAAACTTTTTTTCCAAAATACGGCCGACAAACCGTCCAATACGAGCAGCCCTTTCGCAACCGAGTCTCGTGAGAATCTCATAATGAGACACCCGTCATAAATCGTCGACGGGAGAGGCATTCCTGCATAAATACCAGGAAAGAGTGTAAAACCGTTGACATTTAAGCACACGATAATCATGTGCCTCCGATTACAAATCCACCTCTCGGCCATACACAGCCAGCTTAAAGATAATTGAATCGTACACGCACGGGAATCTCTCGAGAGCCGTTCGAATCGACTTTTGCTGAATATTAGAGGATATTCATTCTCTCACGCTTTAGAGCAACGGTAAGGCAATAACGTGTCACTTGGAATATTCCGAGTACACGGGACAATTTGGTAGACGTTCTTAAAGTGCACAGGTTGCAAGAAAAGCTGGGTGGCATTTTGTTTGATATTACAGAAAATTTGTTTAATTCAGGAAAATGTTGGCATTTAAACGAGTCTGTGGAATAAAGTAGTACTATTCTGAAAAGTGCACAAGTTGCAAGCAGAGCTGAGTAGACTATTTCAAATAATAAAACTGTTTCATGTCAAATTGTTGAAACTTTGTTTAGAACAGGAGTTTACTTGAAGGATATTGTAATGCATAAAATATTGTCATGGGCGTTTAAAAGAGTTTTTGGTAAAAAATTAAAGAGCTTTTTGAGAACTACACAAGTTGCAAGCAAAGCTGACTAGACTGTATTCAATAATAAAATTATTTAAAACAATAAAATTATCTCATTTGAATGTGCAGAAATTTTGTCTAGAATAGGACGTTCCAGAAGACCGTAAGTTTTTGGGAAACTTGGTGATCCCTTTAAAAAAGTATATACAAGTTGATAAATACGTTATCGAACGCGCATTTCTCTCCTTTCTGTAAATATTCTAGCTACGGTCGTACAATAGATGTCCGCAACAATGAACGCAGGAACAATTACGATATCTTATGCGATCGCCGCCATTGTGTGCTTCAGTATAATCGAGAAACCACTTCCGTCCCTTGCCAGCCGTGTTTCCTTCCCCTTTAATTCTCGCGAATAAGTTTCTGCCACTAATGGACGATTGTCATTACTATATTCCTCCTTTATCCTTCGTAGAGCTGCTTGACCTATTTTGGCAAATCCCATTTGTTGCACACACGCACTTAGCTCGATTAGATGAATTAATAATTGGACTTCGTTCACGTTGATGCATAATGACGGTGCTATAATTGTAATCTTAAATAGATGTTCGTAGTTTTCAAAGGGTCGGTGTTTCTATCTTAAATATGGCTTTGAGGATTCTATTTGGAAAACCAAATCTGTATTTAATTCAAGACAACTCTATTTACGATGCAAATCTGTATTTAATTCAAGGCAGCTCTATTTACGATGCAAATCTGTATTTAATTCAAGGCAACTCTATTTAAGAAACAATTCCACCCACTTAGTTTAAGACAACTCTATTTAAGAAGCAATCCTTCCTATTTAATTTAAGACAACTCTATTTAAGAAACAAATCTCTATTTAACTTAGGGCAACTATATTTATAAAATTTATAAATTTAAATTAAACAGAAGTCTTCGTTCACATGTTTGAGAAGGAAAACGAAATTTTCTGATAGACAAAAGTGTAGAGAAATGCAAATCATTGTGAAATGGATGATCATTGATCTCAACATTGTCACTCAACATTTCGAAACATTAACTTCAAAAACACAAAGTAGCAAGAAAGAAATAAAACGAGGGAAATGGAACAGCAAGAACAAACCAGCGAGGCAAATCAAATACCAAGGAAACAGAGTAGAAAGAACAGAGCAAAGCAAACAATAGAAGAATAAGAGAACAAAGTAGCAAGAGAGCAAGTTGTAAAGGAAATAAAAATTACAAGAGATCGAACCAGCAAGAAAACAAGCGACGAGAACAAAGTTGAGAGAATAAAGTGTCACAAGAACGATATAGAAAGGGAACAAAATAGAAAGGAATAAAGTAGAAAACGAGCGAAGTAACAGATGAACAAGCTTTAAAATACATCGGAGTTTGTTGTCGCAACTCTCTACGAAAGTATAAGAATTTGAATATCAACAGCTTGTGAAAAATCGGAAAGTCTTTCTGTAGCCTCTGTGTAAGTACTGCGATTGAATTATGTCATCCACGCAGGAGCACTGTGCTGGTAAACATGTTAATTGGCACTGTATTGACAACTTTCCCCTTAAATAGTTTCCTAGCCGGAAAATAAAAATCGTATTACCGAAGGTCAACGATACGTGACTCTTACAGATAGGGGAGGAAGGAGAAAAGGGAAAGTTGTAGAAAGAAATGAATCGCAATGGATCGCAATGAATCGCAATG
>CM052159.1:6946814-6964959 GCA_028455555.1 Augochlorella aurata | reverse complement strand
ATTGGGCGGAGAAGCGGTACACACTATGATGTTTGCCATTAGTCCGATTAGTAGCGAACGAGAATATTTACAAAATCGCTTGTGATTCAATACGGATTGCAGAAGAGCACAGAGCGAAGGATGGGAAAAAATGAGTAATATATACAAGGTTGAAACTGCGTATTAAGACGCTTAAGTTGGACAATGACAAAAGACGATAGCGCGTACATAGCGCAAATGAAGACGGAGCGCGACAAGGACGAGTTTACATGGCACTCGTTTGCTAGACGAAGATGGACTGCACGTTCGATGTGTGACAGAGAATGAAGTGCGACAAAGATGCACGTACAGGGCGTGAAATCGGGACCGAGAAGGACTCGCGTCGGGACGAGACTCGCGTATTTTGAGGAGGAACTGAAGAAATGACAGCCTCGTGTTAGAGCGAGAATTTCGTACACAAGGCGTTGAAAGCGTGGAATCGCACGCAAAGAGAGGAGGAAGGCGCTTCGGCGATATTTGCCGTGTAGTTCGCGTTAACGCGAAAATATCACTCGGGTTTCGCCGCTTCGAAAGATATCGCATCCCAGAGTAGTCCGTGTGATAACCGGCTGGATAGCCCTTAAATGCAGGTGTATCACTGGAACCAGCGGCCGAACAACGAAATTTGAGACGAGGTGCGAAACCGAGGGCAAAACCAGAGATGCTAAACTTGCGCAAAGAAGTACGTGTGTTTATGTGACTCACTCGAACTCGACTGATTTCGCGGATTGCTGCCGCGAACAACTTGCGTTCCGCTCGTTGTCGGGTGGGGGCCGTATCCCCGGCCCTTCGGGGACCATCCATTCCGCCGAATTGTCACGATTGAGGTATCGTGATCGCGACGACGCCCGAAATCACACATACGTCATGCACACACGTAGACGCGCCCGCAACACACTCTCGGTTAGGGAGCGCTGTCCCTAACAATTAGTAAATAAGATATAAGGCAGAATGAACAAATATATTTCAAAAATTATTTGGATTTTGGCCACGATTTTAGCGAAACTTGCCTCTGTGCGTCAAGAGAGATGGACAAGGGGGGACCAGCATTGTAACCCAGCATGCTCTGTGGCGCATGTTTCTTATTTTATACTTTACTTGGTGTAGCTTTTCTGGAAAAAACATCTTCTGAAATAAATGCATAGTACCTGTTAAACAAAAATTCCATTGTTCTTGTTGAAACAGTGATTCCGCACAACCGCCAAATTAAGAATCATGTTAGAAAATAGATTAATAGCAGCACATGGTAATAGATAAGGGCGTCATGGTAGCATATGAGTAGACAATTTGAAAAGAAGAGGTACGATTCTTCGTGCCTTGTTTAGAGGATAGAGGGCAACTCGAGAGAATTTACTGTATTGAGTTTTTCCACAATGACTTTTGTTACAGTACTTGTCTTATCGTTGCCCGATAGCTGTAAATTATAGTTTAATTTCTAGCAAGCATTCGATTCTTAGTCATAGCTCAGATTTGAATTTTTGCATGCAATGTTATGTTTCGCTGAATGCTAAGTAGATAATACGCGGACTCAGAACATCCTGTATTCCTCACCGCCGGTTGGAAAACACGATGGATTCGTAACAGATAGATATCCGGGAATACGTATCATGCTTGATTTATGTGAAGTGCCAGCTATGACGAAACTGCAACGATAGTCAGACTTACAAAACAACGTTTAACACCGTTTTGCAACTTCAACACGTTTGAAGCGGAGATCCGCAGATTACGACGGCTATCGTCTGTAAGCGATTGTGTTGGGATCAACGACTTCACAAAGGATTGCATTCGTCATTGTATGGCACCGTGCCATTCGTGCGATCCGATTCTCCAAACACGCGCGCGAATCGCCGATAGAATCTTCTGTAATCTCCTGGAAATAAATAAAACAGCTTTATTGGTTTCTGCGAACGTCAATCAATGTTACCCAGACAAATCGCGGAGTGATCCACGGAAAAGAAACGGCGAGCGAAAGTTATCGCGGACTTTTGTGAACCTGTCATTATTGTGTTTACAATCGAGAAAGTTCCATTGCTTTTCAAAATGGCGCTCCCGAGCCCGTTAATCTGCCTTCTGGTTCCGATTTTGCTTTCTTCCCTGAGACTAGTCTCGGACCAGAGTATTTGTATTGGAACGAATTGGTCAAATAGATTCTGCAGAATCGACTGAAATAATTACGATGATCTACCGAGCTTAAGAAGTCAGCAGCAGTTCAACGTGTTCTATACAAGGCGAGTAAAACAAATGGGGCCCGTTTGTATATTGCATTTGTTTTTGATAATATGAACGAATATCAAAGGGGAGCATTGTTTGATTCGGAGGGGCAAATGTAATTATTAAATTAAATTATTGTTATAAATTATTGATAATAATAACAGATACTAGTAATATAAGTATAATATATAATATAATGATGGTAATAAGTGTTAAGAAATAATAAATATACAATGGTGAAGATAAGTACGTAATAATAAAATAACTTCCAAAGAAAGTCGCTTTTATTCGAAAAAAAACGCTTCGCACTGGCGTGCCTGACACGTTATTATGTACTAATGTACTTCTGCTGGTTGACACGTGTCTGCAAGGACTAGGCAATTAACTGACAGCTTCTCGCGCTGCTGTAGGACATCCAACAAAAATGTATTTAATCATTGACGATCGATGTTGCAATTCGAGGATGCGAGGTGCAATACAGATGCAACAAAAAAAGAAAAACCCATTTGCAAGTGCTAGAAGTTCATCCGCTGATATTTACGCCGCGGTAAAGTTTAAGAAAAATGGACAGTGGCGCGTTTCTTAAGTTTTTCTTGTTCTCGGTGTTTACCCTACTTTATTCGAAGACAGTGACATTTAAGCGGCCGAAAACAAACGTCCACCGGAATTTCATAATCTCTCCGACCTTAAACCTTTCGCCGACGCCTATTTGAACGAACTCGTGATCATGTTTACTAACTTCATAGACCTTGCTATTCGTTTATCACCGTTGGATCACGAATAAAATTGAATCTCGCGTGGCTCAAGGACCACTGAGGTGGCCATAGGGGGGTCAGTCCATGGCAGATGGTTGCATGGAATTCTATAAACTCGTAAGCATTCAATTTTCATAATTATAAAACAACGTTTAATTTTTCGATACTGTTCAAACTATTTCAGTTACCGCCAGCATTGAATTTTGATCGTCTACTTCATTTCAAGTAATAGTAACTCGGACAATATAATAGCTACCGACACGGGACCAACAGCATTTTAAACACGAAACGTCTACTACTCTTAACAATGTAGCCGCTTAATTGTTGCAAATAATGTTCCAATTTTCGAATTTAACTAACGATCGCTTAAATTATTTTTCTCGAATAAAATTGTAAATATTATGTTGGAATATTAGTATGTTGCAGGTGATAAAATCAAAAGCTGCGCACCTTGGCGTCGCTTGGTAGCCCGTGGCAGCAGGGTGGCCAAGGCAAATGCAGGCTGCAGACGAAGGTATTATAGACAACCTAATATTTCCACTGTGGTCATAGAAATCAATGTTTATTCAGGAACTGCAACAAATAACCCGAAAACATCAACAACATTATTAATCCTTCATAAATGACTCACTTCAATTAAATAACTGAAAAAAGACCGCAATTTTTCAAAGCGATTCTAATTCACACTTGGATAACAGCGAAAAATAATGAAACGATTGGATGCTGGTAATCAGCTTCGATAAACAGATAAATCTGAAAGAGCAAGATGGCGGCCGGTGTTTAATGATCGCGTCCTTGATTGGGAAGAACTGTCGGTCGTTTTTCATGGAACAAATTAAACGTTTCCCACGACAGACAGAGAAGCAATTGCGAGCTGGACCGAGAGCCAGGAACTGCATCGTCTGACATTGGCGACCATCTTTGTTCTCCGAAGTATCGCCGATCGGCTCGGTGAAAGTTAACGACGAGGTGCATCCTCTCAAGGTCATCGATTAGGAATCGCCAAGTCACCGGGAAGCGGTTCTCCTGTTTAAAATTCGGACGTGTTATTGAGCAGGGACCAATGCCGATTCCACGGGCTTTACTTTCCACGTGGTGGCCATGGGATTATGGACGTTTAAAACAGTTACATCATGGTAACAGCCTGTCTAGAAAACTCCGGGCTGAGTATGTCTTTTCACGAATTCGTACGTTTTAGTCGTTTCGTAATCGATCACTCGTTCGGCGGTCTAATCGGTAACCGCTCAGGGATTTTAATTAATTGGAAATGGTGCAACAGCGTTTGCAAAGCTTTTTCTTTTTTATATTTTTACTTGCGATTCGGTGAGTTCGTTGCGTTCATTTTCCATACACAGTGTAACACTATCTTACACGGGAGATTAAATAATTTGAAACGATGCACATGTTTATCAATTTCGAGAAATATGCATATTTATTAGTTTTGAACAATGTGTACGTTCGTCAACTTCGAGCAATGTACATATTTAGCAATGTTAAGCAATATGGTGACTATAACATTTATCAGTTTTGAACACTGTATACATTTATCAATTTTAAACAATGTATACATTTACTAATTTTAAGCAATGTACATACATTCATCAGTTTTAAACAATGTATACATTTACTAATTTTAAGCAATACATACATTCATCAGTTTTAAACAATGTATACATTCACTAATTTTAAGCAATATATACACTCATCAATTTTTAACAATGCATTTATGAATCTCATACAATGCTTATCGAAAATGATTATATAAAATTAGCTTATGTAAAATTTTAGCTTATATACAATTAAACACGCATTAAAATCTTCCCTTGAATTAACGAATATATTGTCAAATATATACGACCTCGCGAACGATTTGAACGAAGGTAGCAACGAGAATTCGAAATTACTGCGAGTGAATCTGTACATTTTCTGAATTTTTCGTTGAACACATCTCACCGATCAAAATGCAAATGGAATCGGATGCGACCGTTGCGCAACAACCATAGTCACGCGAGGGATTACACGGCCGTATTAATATTTATGTAGGCAGCCGGTTAAATCGGTTTTATTACTCCGGGAATTAATTACTATGTGATTTTGAAATGTGATTTTATATCCGCGGCACAATAGAAGCAGTTCAGACTGCGAATTAAACTTCATTTACCGTCTCCGAGATTAAGTGAATCGTTTCAGCGCTATACATTAGAAGAACGACGACCTCCTAAGCATAATTATTTTCCGTCATTTTTCATTCGCAGTTTTTGAAATTTCGAAACGTTTCATTCCGACGACCGATTGATTTTCGATGATACGGGTAAATCGTTAATTACGTTTTCTGTTAACTACAAATTTATATTTATAACTGTTTAGATCGCGGAGTAAACATTTTCTGCATTATTTGCAAAGAGTTAAATGTTTTATTTTCTACATACTATTAACAGGTTTTGTATTTTGCCGAATTAGGCAATGCCTTCGAACGTGCCTAATTCCAAGACCATCATTTCATGTAAAATCCCTGGCGGCGACCGTGAAAATTAATCGATTCGGCATGGTCTGATACTGACATATACATATGTATATGTATAATATAACCTTTATATATATATATATATATAACCTTGACCCATGTTTGTTGTACTCGTTGACACTTTCATCCAATATTTAAGATTAGGTCTGCGCTTGACGATGTACAGGGTGTCCCGTTCACGATAGAAGTCTTACAACAAAATAAATACATATATATATATATATATATATATATATATATATATATATATATAACAATCGAGGACATCGTGTAGTCTCAAATCGTGAATTCGATGGTGTAACAAAGTCATCAAGGTCACGTTAAAAAAATGTCACTCGAATGTCATCGATATTATTTGCATTATTATTATCTAACGTCTTCCTTTCATAATGCCGCGTTATGGGCGACATCGAGATAAGCACCTGCGACTCTATCGCATCGAGGTGACCTTGAACAATATTTTATGGCTGAATGCGAGAACCTGTCATGTCATTTGTAACGAAATTTCTGAAACTTTTTTCATCATCGTTCAAATCATTGCTTGGTAGCGCCATAAGCATTGATTAATAATTATTTAATAAAAAAAGGACGTTGGATAATTGTTGTAGCGGACATACATTGATATCAATCACGGTTAGTCACCTCGATTTTGTGACCTTATAAATTCACCGTTATCTCGATATTTGATTGTCGCCTTTGGTTCCGTGTTGTATAATAGATTAATTCTGCTTACTTTTCATGATCGTAGCCGACATATTTGTCTGCGAATCAATAGGTGGTTGCTATATTCTATGAGCTATAATTACGTGACGATGTTCATTTGCGTGTTTCATTTGTCGTCCAACTTTTTGTTACGATTCAAACACATTATCACAAAATTAGTTGGCAATACCTACATAGTTCAAATGGACAAGTGCCATCAACAATTCGCAATTTTTTATACCACGTGCTCAGCAGATTACAATTTTTAGTACAGTTATTAATTTCATTTTCTAACAAATAACAGAGTGCGCCAAATAAAGTGTTCACTGGTAGTGACAATTGTGACAAATATGTGTGTATATGTGTGACATTATATAATAATGAGAACTGTGAAAATTACATTACCGGATCAAGTAGATATTAGGGTCAGTGATCAAAGTGAAAATATTAAAAACTGTGATCAGTGATCTAATGGCAGTGGAAACAAGGGTCAGTGACCCAATGAGATGCGAGGGTCCTCCACTTGTGTGTCTCCTTTCAAACTTTCAAGTCACACAAAGCAGTTGGGCATTATTATTATTATTATTATTATTATTATTATTATTATATATATATTATTATATATATATATTATACTCTTCTCGATAACAGTTGGTTCAAAAGCATTTGTTGCTAAGTACTATTCAATTAAGAAAGTAATCAGTCAACATTTTCAGAAAGTGTCAAAATGAAAGGAATTTAGGAATGCTTCCATTCTATCGAAGTTGTTAAAAGATGGCATTGCTAGTGTTACTTGCAATCGATGCAGAAAATCTTATTTATATTTATCCTGCACTACCGAATGTGGCAAAGTAACTTGAGTATTACTATAATCTTGCCTATAGTAGTTGCTCTAAAGATTAGCTTACTGGCACCATTAATTTTAAAAGAGAACGAAGTCAACTAATCCGAACAGTGTAACAATCAAAACAATTTAATAATATTAAAGTCATCGGAGCAAGTTATCGAAACAAGCAATTTGCATACGATTAATGTTAGTTGCAATTGATGCGGAAAACCTTCGCGTTCAGTTACTTGTGTCTACGCACTACTGAATGCACTTTTAGGGAGTACTTTCTACCTCGCCTACAAGGATCGCAAAACGAGGAAGTAGCGAGAGGGGTAAAAGTATTTTAGTAAATCATTCGCCATGTTCGCTTCCACCGATCCGGAGAAGAAAAGCGTGACAAAATCTGAGTGCACGATCGCCCAATTATTAGACTAATTATGAGTAAGGTCGAGCCGAGAAGAGATGGGTCCTTGTGACTCACGCCAGAGTGGGATGAGTCCTCCGTCTTGGTGGGGACCATTTCTATATAATCGACGGTGAAGGTGCCCGTCTCTTCATATCCTATCAGTGACCACGTTTCTTTCGCTGTCGGGCTCTTCCTCCGATTCGTACACTCGGGATAATCAAACGGACGAGCAACAGGCTAGTGAGACAAGGTGAGTGGTCCAGAAAACTGAAGTGCTCCGCTTCGATCCGTTTTTCTCTGTCTCTTCTCTGATCTTCTCCAATACTGCAACGGCAATTTATAAATCTAGCCAAAAGACAGTACCACCTCGTGTGGAACGTGGTAGACGATGAGTTCGATGTTCCTGGTGGTAAGTTCTTGATAATCAATGCGATTGAACACTCATTGCGAAAGATACGTTGTCAAGAAATTTGTCAATGTCGTGCCAGTAGAACTTTTGTAAATTTCTAATGACAGTTATTACTAAACTGCGGATTTGATGCATTTATGGTGGGATTAAGTAGCTAATATATGAAATTGTTCAGTCATGAGATCAATTTCGCAACGTTATTGCATTGTTTTCAACGTAACAACGTTATTTAAGGAAACAATTTGTTCTTATTTAATTTCCGTTTTCTGTAATCGTCGAGGGTCAATTTTCATATTGTATAACGACCTCCAGTCTAGTTATTACCTTTCTTCGTACTTTAATGCATCTTCTGTAATCCCTCAGAAGGTGCAGGTCATCATTTTTGGACACAGCAAAATATTGTTATGCTGGAACATAAAATTATAAATGTAAACCGATGCAACAAATGTTCGTCAGTGATACAGAATTTCTCCACTTTGTTAATGATTCATAAATCCTCCACTTTGTCAACGGTTCAAAGTATCGCCACTTTGTCAATAATTCTCAAGTTCGTCGATGATTCAGAATATGTCCACTATGTCAATGATTCAGAATTTCTCCACTTTGTCAACAATTCAAAATTTCCCCACTTCGTCAATTCTCAACTTCGTCAATGATTTATAAATTTCTCCACTTTGTTAGTAATTCAGAAATGCTCGTCCCTGTCAACAATTAAAACATCCTCGATTTCGAGCACAATTTAGAAATTCCCGACTTTGTCAACATACCTCAGCAAGTGGAAAGTCCCAAAGATTATTGAACCGACCATCGACGTTTGTGCCCGTTATATAAGATGTGCATTCCTCCCGTCGGCTTTTAATTAAAAGAAACCGAGCCGTTCGCGCGCACAATCGACCGTGTAAGGTATCCACGGATCGTTAACACCGCCAAAGAAAAATGGAGATGAGTCCCAGGGATGTCGAGTCCCGATGCTTTCATCTATTCGCAAAAAAAAACTGCCATGAAAGTTCGTTCCATTGACACTCCCTAAGAGAAACTCCCATTGACTTAAGGAAACTGACAATGAGCCTAGGAGTCACGATCTTTATCTTCGTCCGTTGGTATTCACTGGCAACTCTCACCGATCTTTTTTTTGCTGGCTATCTTAAAAGTGTCATGTATTGGATTTGTTTCTGGCATGGCCGAGTGGGAACTATGCTTGTGTAAGAGCTATAAAGGCGGTAGACTTACGACTTCTTCCAGCCGAGTATCGGTTACCGCGGATTTTATGCATTCGTGAGAAAAAACGTGTGGATGAAGTTTTGAAATTGTTAAGAAAATAGTTTCACTATTTTCAGTCGACGTTTCTACTCAACTCCTGTTTCGTGTAATCGACGCAGACAATTTTTATTACAAGGTAAACATTTATTGTTCGTGTAAAAAGATAGTAAAACATGAACATGCAGATAATTTGAAACAATTAAAGTTATTTAGAGGAAAAGTTCATTTTTATTAAGCTCTTCTTATTGTTAATTTAACAGAGACCATTCAAATGAAAATATCTTCACACCCAGTCAGTTTTATTCGAAGTGGCTCAGTACTTTTCTGTAGGGAATAACAAGCTGCGTCACGAGTGTATCAGAAAGCTGACCGTCATCAGCCTAATCAGTCAATTTTTATCCAGGCTTTGCTGCAACTATCTTGCAGATTTTTATGCAAAAGGAAAGTCGTCTGCATCCGCGTCAATTGCTATATACGAAGTTGCTTCATAGATACGTTAAGTTATAATTGTAATTGTAACTACACAGTTACAATTATTCTGTCCATTCCTGTCACAAATACATTATTGCAATTGATCTATCCATTCTTATCACAAATATATTGCAGCATTTGGTCTGTTCATTTATATCAAACACGTATTACAGCACCTCATCTATTCGTTCCTGAATCATATACATTGTTGCAAGTTATGTGTCCATTCTTGCCACAAATACATTGTTACAATTGACTTTTTCGTTTCTATAAATATGTAATTTGCAATTTGCATCGCAAGAACGACTCCAAAAATTGCCCAATAATTGCTGCGCTATTCGAACGTCGAAAAATTAATAGAAAACGTTGCAATATTGCTGCAGATGATGCTGGTGCCACTGGCCGTGGTGCTGTTCGCGGCGTTCGCCCTCGCAGAGCCCGCCATCAACGAAATTCGGCCACAAAGCAACAGACCAGGAAGATTCCTCTCGCTGCCAATTCCGCAGAAATGCGCGAACCGTAAGTGGACTTCTCCAACATTATGCAAACGCCGCTGGCAAAATCGGTGATCATTCAAACACCGTACATCGCTTTACACAACACTCGACACCGCGATTGAACAAGTATTAGCAAAACAAATTGACCGACGCCTCTGTCCTCCTGGCGTCTCTATAAATAGAATCACCGTAGAATTTCCTGGTTCTCCAAATTTTTTGCAACATTTTTTGCAACATTACCTCTATAGAATCGTTGAACAACCTGTCGAGAATCTAGTGCCATTGAACGATTCGATTCGTTTCTATTGCCTTTCGAAAATAATCGAAAAAAAATAACAAAATAATTAGCAACAAAAGCGTCTCTACAATTTTTGTGATTGCAAAAGATAGAATTCAATGCGAATTTTGAAAATAGCGTGGACCGTGGGACATCCGGATCGGAGAATATTTGAATTCTTTGTCATCTAAGTAATTATCGAACAGCAAACTGTTTATTAACGGCAACGCAAATACGAACAACACTGTTTATTGTAGAAATCATTGGAATAGTTTTAATTCAGAAATTGTTACAAAGTCGAGCCCCAATGTTGTCTCGATTAGTCCGGATAATCGAACAAATGAACAAATATTTGGTAAATCTTCGACGTCTGTGAATATATTTCGTAGTTCAATTTTTAACGATCTAACAACAGCAATGAGGCAATGAATTGAAAGTGAACTCCCGGAATACACAAGCAGACGCTCGCGGTATTAGAGATTAAGTATACTAACTTTCTAACTATTAACCTTGGGAACTTGTTTCAATCTCGGTTTTGAATTCTTCGAGCAGCTACGGCGACGCTCAGGTAATCGATTCGTACTTAGAGAAGGTTTCTCCGATTGATCGATTCGACATTGAATCGATCCTCTTTTGCGTATGAATCGGGGAGCTGCAATTAGGCTGCATCCGATTGCGCATCGTTAGTATTATGCTGGACGATGTTTCGTGTTCCAGTGACCGACAAACAAGCGTCGTATTTCTCTATCGATGAACGACCTTCGTGTTGAAACAGATGTTAAAACGACAACAGCTTTTCGAAAACTTCTGAAAACATATTTTAAATTCTGGTTGCGTATCATTTAAACATTAATTAAAAGCATTAAAAATCTATAATTTATACGTACGTCGAACATTCATTAATATTCAAATTTATATTAAATATTTATTACGAAGTTGTCTTGATTTAAATCTAGTTACTAATAAATGAGTAGAATCCATAGTTTAATTATAAATGAAGTACCATAAACTATTATAACCATATTTGTGGATCGATGATGAATTTGAGCAGATCATCACATTCGTTCGAAATAATTATAGTCAATAGAAGAAAGACGAAACATTTACAATATCATTACAATTTTACATACTATATTGTACAGTAACTTTAAGAACTAGAAGACTAATCACCATCCAACATGTCGAAAGATCCTGTAAAGTCCGAGTCCGCTCAATTCAATTAACGAAAAATCTATGTTTGATCAAATAGTTCGTTAACTATTAATAGTTCCTCATTAATACTTAAAATAGTTCTTCAATCTTCGTTAAAATCACCATCCATTCGCTGAACGCTAAAACATCGTTTCATAGCAATTGAATTAATTGAACCTCGTACGACTTCACGATCCTATGACAACGCATGCTTGAACGAAGACGTTTACCAAAAAATGCCCCGTGAAAACATTTCCGATCAGTCATTCTGACTGGTTTGATCAATTAAAGCGTCAACGAACCAGCAGAATCCGCCGCAATAACTCCATCGATTCTGTTGAATTTGATTAAACCCTGGCGAGACCGAAAGCAGAAATTCATTTCCAAAGACGACTATGAGAAGCCACGATCGCGCACGTGCAGCGTGACAGGCGATAGCAGTCGAGGAGCCACTATCGTTCCAAATAAGGTGATCGCAAAGCGACGAAGAGCTAGGGCACACGGCTGATCGAATTATTAAAATTCCGAGAGTCGGATGGGTGCAACGATCGCGGCGACGAGACAACAATCGGTGAACGCTTCCGTGAATCCGGGACATTTAGATGCACCGGCACGTTCTGTAGAAAGAAATCGAGGTTGGAGCTGATACACGCTAAGAAGGCTCTCGCGCAATCTCTGCCCGTCGCGTATTCTTAAAAGCCGGCACGTGACACTGGTCTCGCTTGTGCTATTTGTGCAATCGAATCAGACACCTGGCTGGCTTGCTTCTCACGCTGATTCGCGAGCGGTTCGTTCAACCGAGCATCGACATGTATTTTTACTGTATAAATCGTATTTTCAAATACCGTGATATAAAAAGATCGTCTAGAAAAACAATTGGGTAATTACGATTTCTAAACTGAGCTGCTTCGATTTACGTCTTAGTGAACCGAATCGAATGAAATCATGTTTCGACGTGCCTGCACAGTTTTACGATCCATTAGCTTTCCAAGTACGATTGTTAATTTAGAATTTTTGCGAACGATAAAGTTTCTTGTATCTCGTTTTAAATAGCACTGCAATTAGTTGTTTCCACTTTAACGATTTTATTAAAAATGTTGAATGAAAAGTGGAGCACACTTTCACTAATCGTTGCTATAATCATTTTGCATGCAATTCTCGAGACTTTGGATATGCAATAACTAGATTGCAATTTTCAACTCGAACTTTTATAGATTGGAAATGATGCAGCAATATTCGTCGAGTGTTCTAATCTTCCACAAGATGTTACCATAAATAAATATGATCTTTCGAGTTTTTAAACAATAGTGAATTCTCGATTTTCAATTTAAACATTTAGCAAGTGAAAACTATGTAACAATACTCCTGGATCGTTCGAATTAGTTACTATTTCATAGTTTGCCCGTGAAATAGCTGCATAAAAGTCTGTAGCCTGGTGATAACGGTCGATAAAGACACGGTGTTACAAGAACGCGATGAAAAATTCTCGAATGGTGGCAGTTAGGCGTACGTATTAGTATCTCGTGGCCTACGTAAGTGCTAAGTGATGCTCCAGGACTGTTGCTTCGCTTATCTTGGCGACGAGAAAGTGCATCGTGAAGACGACAGTTCACGTTCCGCGTCGTTTCAGTGACCTGCTAACAAAAACACGTTCAGACAGGTAACTACACTTGCTAGGTATGCTCGAGGTTCGCACTCGGTTATGGCACGCGTCCAAACTCGCGAGTCATGCCCAGGTGGGAATTATTTACATTTCGAAGCCGGTTTGTTTGACGAATTTGCGAAATTTGGAATCCGCCCTATCCGAATTTGTTTAGGTGTTAAAATGAATACGTAGAAATAGACTAATTAATTTTGACTTAAACCGTACCTTGTGTCGCAAGATTGATCTTGAAAATTATAAATAAAATGAAAATTTATAATGTACGTTTTATACAAATTCTAATTACTTTAATGTCTTCTTATTTATTTCCTTGAAAGAATACATTTAATTTTGTTATATCTTCAGAATTTTAAATTTGTAGAATTCGAATTCCTTTTTAATTACTAGAATCAAACCTGTAAGAGCAGATTTATTAATTTTGGTTGGAAGTGGAGCTCGGTGCAGAAAATTAATTCAAACAAACTCCTAATCGACGTGAAAATTTATGACGTATTTTTTACGAGAGTCGTAGTTACTTTAATTTTCTATTATTTATTTATTTCGTATCGGTGTACCGCTTATTTCAGTATTTTTGGAAATTAAAAAATTCTAGAACAAGGACAAGTATCTTCTTACTGGTTTATAATCGTTTATAAAAATCCAGTAGAGCCGATTTTCACTTTATATTGGTTATTCGACGCGATTGCATTTTCGCCAGGTATTGCACGATGCATTTTCACCGCGACGTTCGCGGAGCCATTTCCACACTTTCCTCGGGACAATCGCGTTCTCCAGGGACACCCGATAGCGTTTTTCAATTACCGTCTCAACCACATGATATTTCCGTCATTAAACACTTAACTCCGTTAAAAATCTCGCTGTTTTATAATCAAATTACAACACGAACACGATAAAGTGGGAAAAGATGCACACTGATTAAAGGTTCCCTCACATCTACGAAACATCGTACACGTGCAGAACTTTCTCTTTTAGTGCAACGACGCTGGCAAAATGTTAATTCATAATCGTCCTGCGACGTCAGCTACAATAAAAGTATTATCGACGGGAGGTTTTAAATATTTTGCGAGGAGAACAAGATATTATCTTGACGATGTTCCCGCGTTCTCGTTCTCCCGATTCTTTTATTCGAGATTTTTACATTTTGAAACGGACCGTGCAACTTTATTGACAATTTAGATTCAACATGAAAACATATAATGAATTTTTAAGAGATCAGAAACTGTTTTTGAGAACATTTTATTCGAAGAAACTTAAGAAATTCGATTCGATTGTGAAATTGATTGGAGAAATTTGTTAACAATCAGGATTTAACATCGAAGAGTTTAAGAAATTTCAGAAATCTTTTACTTTATTCAAATAAAGTAAATAAAAAAATAAATAAACATTCGTTTCTGACGAGATATTTGTGGAACAGATTGTGCAACATTGTTGCCAATGTTACATGAGGATCAGTCGTCTGAATTTCTTTGTTTTCCACGATATCGCTTCGCTATTTCAATCAACGATCAGCCGAGCAGACGACTAATTGCTATACTAATTGCTCTGGAAATACCTTGCCTTACAATTCTTTGTCTAGATCGTGAAAACGGAGTTCCCAACTTTTTTCTTGCCGCCTCTAATCCGTCATCGTATACCGACTTTATCATTTCTTTGTAATTACAGCTCGTATGCTCGGTTGAATCATGAATCGTCCAAAAGAGATATTAAATTATCTGCCGCATATCTAAATCGAGGCTCATTACGCAATGGAGACCGTTCTAACGGATCTGATAGAGTCGTTAGGATTCGTAAGCGTCTGTTTCGATAGAAAACAAGTCAATTATCGGCTTGTTATTCCCAGGTTAACATCGTCGTGGCAGATGAATTCATTTCCACCGCAAGATTTATGTCAATGCTGTAACGGTAAAAATTACTAAACCGTTAGCACCGGCCGATTAGCTGCGTTATCGATATTCTTAAAGCCGTCATCATCGTCGTCCACGTTCGACGATACTGCGTTGCAAATTGATCCGAGCTCGATGAATATTAATTACCGTGAAAAAACAAATTACACCGTTATCGTGTCACGGTTTCAATGACAACGCGCATCCATCTACATTGTTTCCTTATTTATCTACATTGTTCCCTCGTCGTCAACGCTGTGCCGTCGTTTATCTATATTTGTTTCTTCGTTTAGCTACATTTGTTTCTTCGGTTATCCACATTGTTTCGTACTTACGCGCATTGTATTTCTAACTGGCTCGCATTGTTCCATCGCCGTCTACATTGTTTCGCCGGAACGGTAGTTCGATCGAGATTTTCGCGAGGACAGGCATAATTTCAAAACGGTCGCATTTCCACGGTATTTAATCACGTGAGAGGCACAGACGGACCGTGGGACTGAATCACCTTTGCCGCAATGGTGCAACCTAATGATGTTCGGATACCGACCACAACCGTCTTACATCTTACATCCCAATGATTGCATGCCTGCCCCCCTGGAATGCTCGATCATCCGACAGCCGGCGCGACGGTCTCGTGTAACGCTGTTCCATCCACTTGCCAACTTACAATTAGTAACAATAAGAGGATACAGTCACGCATCGGATCGATGAAATCATCGAAAGCGGAGTTCCTTCGTGACCCCGTTTCCTGAGATCATCTCCAGGGAACATCATTTTATTCGCAACCCTCTTGCGTAACCGACACTTTGCCGTCTTTTTCTTTTTAACTCGTTGCTTCCTTAAAATGAAATCGCTATGGTCGGGTTTGCCTTATTTCAAATCGAACAACAAACAATCGGTTTGAATCGCGAACGTTATTTGAAATCAGAGAACAAATGACTGTTTTAAATTCTGAATTATTATCGAATCGTTATTGAATTATTATTGAATCGTTGTGGAGTAATTATTATTGCGCTATTACTGTAGTGTAATTATTATTGAATTATTATAAAATAATTATTATGGAGTAATTATTGAATTATCATGGGATAAGTATTGTGGAATAATTATTATTGAATTCTTATGGAATAAATGTTACTTAATTGTTATTTATTATATTGAAACAATAAATTATTTCAGACAGATCGAATAAACATTTGTGGCAATAATCATCGTCTTCACAATTTATAGAATATATAATTCGTAATTTTAAAAATATGATACTAGTACAATAATGAATTAAGAACATTTATTTAAATAAATAGTTTCTTATTTCAAATACTCCGTTCAAATGAAATAGCAAATAATGCGATGTTAAATTACATTAACTGACCAATTAATTGTCTCAAGAAATTTTGTTGACAACATTGAAACGGAGAGTGTTCGAAATTTTATTTATGGAACGAGTAGATTTCGAATTTCCTGGACGATTACTGTCGGCAACGCCAAAGCCTAATCACCGGAACAATTTAATGAAGCTTCCGATATTAATTTATATACGTACATTGTATAAGTGAGTAGAGTTGGTGTACCGAGAGGATCTAAGGCTAATTTCGTAACAATTGATCATTTAGTTGATCGCTCGATGCAGCGCCAAGTTATTGTTGCAATATTCCGCAACGATGCGTTCACATGGTCTGTGCGAAATGACTTTTTCTTAAACTGCTGTGTATACATAAATTATAAATAAATATACCTAATTAGAGAAGAAATCGTGATAGTTGAAAATAAGTTTCGTGAAATCATGTGACAGTTGAACATGGAAATAATACATAATTGTTATAATTCAGTATAGAAATAATAATGAAGAAATAGAATTTTAATTCTATTTTCTTGTTTCTAACTATTGTTTCAGAAAATTCATATTTTTGTATAAAAATCCCCAATTTAACGATTCCACTTTACAATTATTGTTTCTAACCACGGCTCGATAAAAAAACATTTTGTCAAAACAATAAAAATTGTTTACAAATTGAAACAAGTTACAACTAAAATAACTTCAAAATAAATAATGAGTTTTACAGAACTTAATACGATATTACTTCGAAATTATATATAAATAATTAGTTTCACGATTTCCGCTATATAATTAATTAAATTGATACCGATAATACTCTGGTGTGCGGTCTTTCAATTTCATGAAAATGAGTGTATGGCCAGCCAGTGAAAGTAAACTTCCGTTTTAAAAAAATGCAAGGCGCGTCTACTTGTGTTGATCATGCGGAAAAGCGACTAGAAAGTTAATGAAACGTCCGAATATCATAACCGCGAAAAAATGGGACTCTCCGAATTTATTCTAACAAAGTAATCTCGAAAATATTATGATTAAGTTAATATAATTTAATAATTAACCGTAATGTTACTCAGAATGACATAGTCGAAAAATCGATATAATTTCGTTCTCTGCAATTTGCTTTCCTCGCCGAATAAATTCATATAATTTCGCGACCCGCGCAACGTTGCAGACCGAATAAATTAATATCATTTCGCACCCTGCATTGTTGCAGAACGAATAAATTAATATAATTTCGAGACCTGCAGTGTTGCCCACCGAATAAATTTCTACTATGATATGCGCATGCTAACGAATTAAATTAGGCAAAAACATAGCAGAATTATTACAAATTCTTCATTAACTCTTAACAAGCGTGGGATAGCAGGCACGTTTTCGTAACGTTTGTCATGCCCGAGAGACTCTCGATCTTATCAAGATAGTTCTTATCACCATCAAGAGAATACAATTGCCAAAGAGACAGTGAAACTGCCTTTGTTTTGGATTACTTTGTAGCGGCTAATTTCAGATTGTTTAAAGTGAAGAGAAAGGATTAATTTATCTCTGCGTTAAGTGAACATGTGCATCGCGTTTTGTATATCTTGAAATAGCATTGTAGTTATTACGACATATTTATCATTGTTACAACAGTATTGCAATTATTACAAAAAAAGTTCCAAGTATTACAAAGAGGTTATGCAACGGAATTAAAATTGTAATTATCACAACAGAATGATA
>CM052159.1:6934440-6946714 GCA_028455555.1 Augochlorella aurata | reverse complement strand
CGGTGTATGGCAGTTGAGTGATGTCGCTAGTGGAAGGGTTAGTTTATAAAGTGTTGCGAGCATTTTATGCTTCGTAATTTGACGAATTTGTTTAATTACGTCGAGAAATTAACAAATTATTAAACACGGGGTGTCGGATCTATACTTTACGTCGTCTCAGCTAAAACAAAGGGGGTAGAATTTATTTTTAATATCGTCCTGTCTTTTTATAATGTTAATCACTACATAGCTGCAGGTACAAACGAACGTTTAAGGTTCCCTGATAGTATGGTTACGCGTATGCGTCCATTAACCGTGCCTTGAGACATCTACGACTTAAATAGGATTAACGCAAGGAAAGCCAAACACGAAGATAGTTTTGCAGACGTAGGATAAGTACAGAGTTGGGCACTGTTTCGAACATTCTAAATAATTAAATGTATAAAGAACTCGGTACGATGACCTTTTAATAACTAGTTTTCCATATTCTGCATTTTTAATTTTAACTTTTCTACAGTGGTTTAGATAAATAGCAGAATTAACGTATTTCATTATGGGTTGTGAGTTACAGATCTCTGAGTTGGAATTGTGCATCGTGAAAAGCAAATTGTTCCTGATTTTATTGTACATTTGGAACTTTTCCCAGCTCTCGTAGCTACTATAACAATAAGTATCGATGAATAAAAGTCGTCGTCGTTTTAATACTTGCAAACTCGGGGTTCACAAATTTTTATGGAAACACGAAATCAGTTTTACATGAGGACATACAAAAGTCGGTAGACTGCGAATTCTACGACGAACCGGATTTTTTCTGACAGATTATAGTCTATTATTTGTATAAATATAATCGTTATGCAAAAATCTGTAAACCACTGCACCGTTCGAAAAGAAATGACAAACTCTGAGTGCACGTTGTAAGAGAAAATGAGATTTAATTTAACTTGGAATTAAGCAAAGTTTTAACGAAGGAATCGACTATTTTTGCAACGCATATTTTCGTGACACGGATTTTTGTATTATCAAAGTAAGAATCGAAGGAAAATTCTCATCGGCGTAACAAGCTTTAGCATATTGTTTAAAGATTCGTTGAATGTCATTAGGGATTTTTACTTTTTGCGTTTCACAAATTTATTGCGCACCAAAATTATTGCAGACGAGTAAGAGTTAAGTACTGAAATATTGAAATTCTAAGATTTGTTGATAGATTGTACATTTTAAGGATCTAATTTAATGCATATCGATACGATACTATACCTCACTGTAACAAAAATTTAATGAATCTAATAATAAGTAAATTATTCACGACCGTACGCAAACTGTAACAGACTCAATTAATTTTTCTCGAATTCCAACTTCTGCGTATCAATTCGTATGCATCTATATATTTTGTTAAACAAACTCCGCAGTCTACGAATTACAATTGACTAGAGATAATAGAATTAGGTGGTATTTTTAGATCGATCATTTTTAAGGGAGAAATTTTGCACCTGCCGATTTTTCCGACAAACTAATTTTAGGTATATACAGGGTGATTCAAATAAAGTATTATAAATTGAGTTATTTCTTTATTAACTGCAATCCTGTTATCAGGGTGAATTTTAAATTCTAAACACTTATGTAGATGTAAGACTAGAAAACTAAAATTGAGTTTTTATCGGCTTTCTTTAAAAAGAAAATGAAAAGTTATTTTATTCAACGTATTTCATTATCTTTTAACAAAATGTATCGATCTTTTAGACTTATTTTATAAAGAAAGAACGGATGAAATTAATTCATCTGATACTTTGTATATATCATTATATAAATTTTTGCAATTCCACCTACTTAAAAATACAGTTTACATTAATAATTGAAGAATAAAGTAATTTTCAGAGAACTGTGAACTATTCGATTTTGCTTCAAAAATATCCGGAATTTTTCAAATTCGCTATAAGAAGTCTAACAATAAGCCTCGAGACTAACCCTAAGTAAGAATCTCTGCGAAAATCACCGTTTATTTCCGATACTACCTCTGAGAAATAATACTAACAATAAGTTTTATAACGATTGAAAATTGTTAATAGTAAAGTATCTTATACAGACGTAACTTTAAAACAGAAAAGCAAATGTTATTTACAACCCGATGTAATATACTACGTATTATTAGATAACTTTCATAACCACAGACATAAACGACAGATTTAACTGGTAATGTACAGTATTGTAAAGTACTGTTTTTTTTTTAAATAAAGATGTAATAAATTAATGCACTGATACATTGCATACAGTGTTTTCAAAGTTCTTATGTCCACTGTTCCTTTAATATTAGAAGAAGATAGTATTCGGACGGGAATACTATTATTACTTGTTGATCGAATTATACCTGTGACAAAATACATTCTTTAAGTTTTAATTTCGTATATTGAAACACTTAAAAATTCCGACGGGAAAGCATTGAAATTAATTTTGTTTTAAGTCAGGCACGAGTCATTACCCCGCCAAGGGAGATAGTTCTTATAAAACAATTAATTTTGTTACGTTACAGGCACAATGTGTGCCCTTTAATTATTGGAAAACCTAGTAAAGGGCTCTAACGAAGTAATTTCAATCATCTGCGGTATATTCGAATTGTAATTAATTAGTTATAAACGATTTTCCGTTTTATGTCCTGATACTGAATATTCGAGCAAATGATTCGTGCCGTTTCTCCCATAAGAAATAATGTCAATTCCGGCATGAATTTTCTGCTACCTTCAAACAGCCAATTAGCGCCAATTCGTGCAGCGGCAAAACGCCCAAACTGTTAACCGATTTACCGACAATTACCGACAGTAAATTACCAACCTATTTGAATATGCGGAAAATGATTGGAATCACTTTGTTAGAGCCCTCTTCTAGTTTTTCAATGATAAAAGTGCACACATTGTGCGCAAATTAATTGTTTTGCTATCTTTGTTAGCGAGCTAGTGATTCGTGCTCTATTTGAAACAATGTTAATTTCAATGCTTTGCCGTTTGATTTTTCAAGTGCTCCAATATATTAAATCAAAACTTGAATACTGTACTTTAAAACAGGCATAATTCGATTATGGAATGATAACAGTATACATGAGAAATTTAGGAAAAGTTACCGATGGTAACTTTTGGTAAGTTGGTAAGTTACCGATGTGTAAGTGACTGTCGGTAATTGTCGATAAATCGGCTAACAGTTTGGGCGTTTTGACGCTGCACGAATTGGCGCTATTTGGCTGTTTGAATACAGCAGAAAATTCATGCCGCAATTTACATTATTCCTTATAGGAGAAACGGCACGAATCATTTGCTCGAATATTCAGTATCAGGACATAAAACGGAAAATCGTTTATAACTAATTAATTACAATTCGAATATACCGCAGATGATTGGAATCACTTCGTTAGTGCTCCCTTCTAGCTTTTCCAACCATAAAAGTGCACACATTACGCCTGTAACGAAGTAAAATTAATTGTTTTATAAGAACTATCTCTGCTAGCGAGCTAATGATTCGTGCCTGATCAAAAAGAAAATTAATTTCAATGTTTTCCCGACGGAATTTTTAAGCGCTTCAATATACGAAATTAAAGCTCGAAGAATGTACTTTGTCACAGGCATAATTCCACTAAAAAATAATACCAGTATACATAAGAATTTGAAAAAGAAAAATGACGAAGTGTCCCGTAGACCTAATTCTCAATTGCAAGGGTTGCGGAAAAATGATATTCCTATGCTTTCGCGTAGAGATTTTCAATATTTGATACCTCAAATTAAAGCTGAGAAAACGTAGCTTACAATAAATCCATTAAGAAATTGAATACACATTTACTGGATTGCAGAAATTCGGGCACGCGTGCGCCTTGCATTCTGCACGATTGGAAACGCTGGTAAACCGCGGTGTTCATCTCTGCTCGCGTCCGTTGTTTTCCAATAAAGCGCGGCGTTTGGAAAAGTTTTTCGATGCCGGTGTACTCCCGAATCGTCGTCCGAGTTCCACTTCCCTTATTCGGCGTTTCGCCGAAGTTGAAAGTGAGGACGCTCCAGAATAAACCGAACATCTACGTACGACCGACCGACGGAACGAGAGCAACGTTCTTCCCGAGCGTTCCTAATCGCGTTCCTAATCGCGTTCGTCGTGAACGCGAACAATTCGCGCGAACCGTGCCGAGAGCGGATCGGAAACGCGGCGGTAATCCGCGGCTATTACAAACGATTAATTGAATTAACAGGCGGACGAGTTATCGTGGATATCAATCGAGAGAAACATTCGCGGCCGAGAACCTGTTGCTACTCGGGGGCTAATTACAGATTATGGTCGAGAATTATGCGCGAGTGGAGCGATCCATTCCGGTTTTCCGGTCGCGGGGTCGGCAGAATCCCGGCGTAACTAATGCTACCACTGAAAATAGCCGGTGAAAATGAAAAGGATCGGAGCCGGTGATCTAAAAACTGCCGAAGGGCACGCGCGCGCGATCGAGGAGATCCAGCTGTCAGAGCATAAATCGTCGAACGGTTTACTTTGCGCGGTTCGTTTATATTCGCGACGAGGACTTCGCCGAATCGCGAACATTCTTCTCTCCACATTTCCACGTATTTGCGAATGACCGCGGGTGGCTGCGAGTGCTCTTTTATCAAAATGTTTCTTTAATTGCGGAACTACCCACCGATGCAAAAATTTTACAGCTGCCTCGGATCTTACAGTCCGCGGCACGAGTGTGTTACGTCCGTCGTGCGAGGATGAAAGCAGCAGAATTCGCGGATCAAATTTCAAAGCGAGATACAGTGATTGAGATTACATTGTACGGAACGAGACGTATTGTAATTAGATTTTGGGCGAAATAAATATCGCCAGTGTTGGGTGCGAGATGCAGGTGCTGTGTAAACGTTTATTACGTTTGATAAAAATTTTAATTGGTTCAAGATGATGCAAGAGCATTTTGAAATTCTTTAAATGGCTTAACTGTTTTCTATTCGGGCTAATTGTTACTCTCATAAATGTGTCAAGATTGGCAGGCTAATTATGATGTAATAGTATTAGCTAATTTCAACCTGTAAATATAAATTGTAGTTATATATTCCTAGCATTGTAATATAGTCTTTTTTACATTGTATTATTCAGTTTCTTCAGTGTATCACGAAATAGGGGTCAACCATAATTCACGTACATAAATATTAACCATATTATTATTGTACAATGGTAAAAATTTTGTTAAATATATATAATTAATAATTGTAAATTTTGTTACATAAACTATTATTTGGCTCGATCCTGTAGCAATTGACGAAGATAAGTTCATAAATAAATTTACAAATGAATAAATTAGATGGAAGAAAACAATATGTATTGTTATATACGCTTGCATTAACCCCTTGCATTAACCCTTATAACCCTCTATAATATCGTGACTGATTCGTTACGAAGATTTCGAACATAATCTACTAAATACGTACACTCTACGCATATCTCTTAAATTGAAATTAAATATTACTCATCTATCACTAATATTTAAACATTGAAATAAAGGTTGCCGTATAACAAAAATAAATTCTCCGTCTATCATAGAAATTTATTAACAAACGAATGCCAATCCACGCAGCTGTGAAATAAATCGTAATGCAAGGGATTAACATAAGTTCAATCATGATCTGTGACAGAAGCAGCTTTAATTTAATTATATCTCAACTATAATTTCGTCAACATTTAAATAAACTATGTGCCGTTTCTCAGTGTTTAAATCGCCTAAATCGATGGTACCAGCTGGAAGCGTCAGCTTCGGCTGCGTCGATTATTCGCTGATATTTCTACAGCTTCCATGAAATTCGCGTGCAGTGGAACGGAGATCCTTATCCCGAGGGAGTCGCGAAACCTCGAAAAGTAGGAATTGAGCCGGTTCGAGCGGCTCCTTGCTGCAGGACGTCTCCGCAAGCGGATGCACGCGAGTCTCTCAGGAACGGCGAGACCGCGGTTGACCCGTTTAAAAAAGATCACCCTCGCATCTGTTGCTGAGCGCAACAGATCCCCGGGTCCGACGGAGAGGACGGGGAACAAGGAGAGGAACAACGTCGGCGAACGCGCGCCTGCACGATCAAACGCTGGATGCACATGCACATGCACATATTTTTCTTGTCGGCCGACCGTGCCGGTCCCCGCGGCTCCGTTCTCCGTTCCGCGGCCCAGTTCTCGCAACCGGCGGCCAATTCGGCTGAAATCGAAAGCTGGAGGCGCGTCCTGGATCCAGAGATCGACGATCGAGTATTTCCGTCCCGCGGAAAGATATTTTTACTGGGTTTTCTCGCGCGTGTTTCGGGCCGCGGACGAATCTTCGGCTCGGCGAAGTACGGAGACCGAGGGTATTGTTTATTAGAATTTTAAGGCCGCGGTTTAAGGCGCCGTAATTTTTTATTCGATCTTTGATCTTCCGCGCCGAAGATGTCGGTCGCTTCAGGATGATATCTGCACTGCTCGCCGAGTTACGATTTTTCAAAGAAGGTCGTGTTTGATGCTCTTCGCCGGATTTTCGACGCGCGCTTTGGGCTCGCTGGACTTCCCCGCGGAATTAAATGGGACGGATAAATAATCCCGCGGTTTATGATCGGTTGACTGCCGATTTTATGTATCTATGGTGAAAACAAGCCGTTGCCGTTTAAAACGGTAGAACGATCCAACGAATTTTGAAACGTCGATGTGTTATTCTCGATCTAGACAATTATTACAGACAGGACAAAATTCTCTGTTCATTGAATCGAGTCGTAAATAACTTCTGTTCTTTCTTACACATTTATTTCGTTTCTTTTCTATTTATTTTTATTTATTTTCATTTATTTTTATTTATTTTCATTTATTTTCATTTATTTTTATTTATTTTCATTTATTTTCATTTATTTTCATTTATTTTCATTTATTTTTATTTATTTTCATTTATTTTTATTTATCTTCATTTATTTTGTTTGTTTTCTTATTTGATTTACTTTGAACTCTTAGAATAAATTCCACCTAACTGCATCGGATGTTATTTATGACTGGACCTAATAGCATCTACTTTTTCCAAACGATGCAGACAATTTTTACTTTGCAGAAAAATCCGCGGTCTAATGATCGGGTCCGAAACAGAGGCGTCTCGATATTTACGGGTACTTTGACTCTGGAGGGACTCGGATCGTCGAACGTCTTACCGATTTTCGAGGATCTCCGACCCTCGTGACCGGCCCATGGCAACGCAATGACTTTCGAATGGGAAAACTGGGAGGCTGGATGATTAGGTCACTGCTGACACGGCGTAAGTAAATTTCTCCGGCGCGGCGACGACGCATCGGCGATTTCTACGAGCACGTTGTAACGTCGCGGAGAAATTTTCGCACTTGTGCGAGCACGTGTTCCGGTCGTTAACGTGCGCTGCGAAGAATCTGTCGCTGCAATGCTGCAGAAAGCGCAGGGGGAGACCGTGTCTCGTTTGCAGGCCGTGGTTCATCCACGGAGCATTCACACTTTAACTTCGAAAAGTTACTGCATCGATTGCGACAGGCATATTAACACTTTGTCCACCAGCACGTCATGGCACGCATAATAGATTCTTTTTACACTAAACGCAGCATCGCCCATCGAATGGCCGGTCTCACGTTTTTTATTTTCAAATTGTTGAATAAGAATAGTCATTCAAGTCTTAAAATTATGATTTATAAATCAAATTAATATTTAATTTGGAAATATTATTCAAATTTTTTGTTTAATTAAAGAGTATTAAAATGTATCTCAATGCTTCAAAATTCTTGGCTGTAACTTGAAGAACGTACTTCAATTACATTGTATTTTCTTACACTGTAGTTCAATTATTATTGTGTTTTAATTACATTGTATTTCTATTACATCATATCTCAATTATTAAGTTGTATTTCTGTTACAGTGTGTTCCAATTATACTATACTTCATTTACATCGTATTTAAATTCCATTATGTTTCTATTATACTGTACTTCAATTACATTGTAACTTCATTTACATTACAAGTTCAATTACATTGGGACTTTCATTACATTGTATTTCAATCAATACATTGTGTTCCTATTGGACTGTATTTCAATTCCATTGTATTCCAATTACATTGTATTCTAATTACATTGTACTTCAGTTAGGTTGCATTTCAATTACATTGAATTACATCTCAATGGAGATCGCGAGAGTACTATCGAGAGCAACTGTCGATAGTAACTCCCAAATGGACCACGTGCTGCAAATGCTTCGAAAGATTCAGGGTTCGAAAAGATAAACACTCTCGGACACTGGCCGATTACAGAAAAGACCAACGACCCTGAAGGGTGAGAATGGCGAACCTTGGTCCTCGTCGGAGGCTCGTTGTCCCGACGGCTTTGACCCCGGCGGATCCTGGGACGAAGGGAGAGGCCACGGTCCGGTTTCGTGGAGCGCTCGTCATCGTCGCGAAATATCTCCGGCGGTGCTGGAGGGGCGAAGTGGAAGAAGAAGACGAAGAAGAAGAAACTTGTGGGAGGAGGGAGGAAGGAAAGCAAGAAAGCAAGAAAGTAAGAGAGCGAGAGAGCGAGAGAGCGAGAGAGCGTGAGAGCAAGAAAGTAAGAGAGCGAGAGAGCGAGAGAGCGAGAGAGCGAGAGCGCAAGAGATCAAGAAAGCAAGAAAGCAAGAGAACAAGAGAGCAAGAGATCAAGAGAGCAAGAGATCAAGAAAGCAAGTAATTAAGAATGCAAGAAAGCAAGAGAGCAAGAGAACAAGAAAGCAAGAGAGCAAGAGATCAAGAAAGCAAGAGAGCAAGAGATCAAGAAAGCAAGTAATTAAGAATGCAAGAAATCAAGAGAACAAGAAAGCAAGAGAGCAAGAGATCAAGAATGCAAGAGAGCAAGAGATCAAGAAAGCAAGTAATTAAGAATGCAAGAAAGCAAGAGAGCAAGAGAACAAGAAAGCAAGAGAGCAAGAGATCAAGAATCCAAGAGAGCAAGAGATCAAGAAAGCAAGTAATTAAGAATGCAAGAAAGCAAGAGAGCAAGAAAACAAGAAAGCAAGAGAGCAAGAGATCAAGAAAGCAAGAGAACAAGAGATCAAGAAAGCAAGTAATTAAGAATGCAAGAAAGCAAGAAACAAGGAAGAAAAAAGAAAGAAAGAAAGAAAGGAAGGAAGGAAGAGGTCTTGAACAGAGAGGGAGAGTGGTCGCGATGAAATCGAGAAAGACGCGCCGAAGGAGACAGTAACAACTGCGTCGGGCTTTGGAGGGAGAAAGGGGGGGAGAGAGTGAGCCGTCGTTGGAGGGGAGAGAGCCGCGAGCCCTAAGGGAGGGAGCGGGACGAAGCGAGACGAAGCGAGATAGACGGAGCTCGGTCGGGTGCAGGGGAGAGGGAGCGACGGCGCTCTCCTGGTGGCGGCGGGGCGGAGAAGGAGGAAGCGGGTCTCGGCAGAGCGCGCGCGAGAGACGGAGCGACGAGACCGTAAGGGAGAGCGGCGCCGGAGAGCGAGACAGAACGGAGGAGAGAGGGAAGCACCGGGGCTTTTGAAAAAGTTTTATCTTGCCGGCGCGCTCGGCCTTTCAGACGCTACCGAACGCCGGTACGCTCTTGTACGGTGGCCCTGTCGCGACGCGCGACTCCCAGTGTCCATCCGTGATCGAGAGACCCTTCGTGCGACCTCCACGACACCCGCAAGTTCCTCGAAGAGGACCGAGCCGTCGAACAGTGTGCCCCCAGAAGAGCCGGTTCCGTTAGTTTACTCGTGTGGTCGACCGTGATGCGGTCGAGCTGGTGATCCTGCCCGAGAGGACCAGCACCCTAGGCACCCAACACGGCCACCAGAACGATCCTCTTCTTCGCCGGACGTCGACATGGGGGACCCCGGCTTGCCCAAGGGCTGCCTCGTACTCCTCCTTATCCTGGGAGCTGCCCTTGCCTACGAGGTTAGTGTCTCGTTCGATCTGCCGGCTGTTTCGTCGATCTTTGGTACCCAATTCTGTTAGGTTGTGTAATAAGTCCGTTCGCGGATCTCCGAAACCTAGGAAAAGACGAGGAAAGTTGTACGACTTCGAAGCGATGGTTCGGATGAATTTTGGGATACGTTGTCGTGGGGCTATTTCTATGCAACTTAGCTCCTATGAAAGCTGGAAGTGTCTACTTTACGACGGGCTAGAATAAATTCCAACAAAGTGATGAGATCATTTTGGAGAATTAAGAACAATCGATCTCCGATATCGCGTGGGATCGAGATATGTTGGGATATGTAATTTTTTGAGATACGTTCTCGTGGGGCTATTTCTACGCAACTTAGCTTAAATGAAAGCTGGAAGTGCCTACTTTAAGAAAGAATAGAATAACGAGAATAGAATAACGAGATCACTTCGAAAAATTGAAAGGAATCGATCTCCGATATGGTGGGGTTTGCAAGATTTGAAAGAAAAATTCGTACGAATTTTAAAATACGTTTCCGTACAGCTATTGCTATGCAACTTAGGTGAAATGAAAGCTGGAAGTGTCTACTTTAAGACAGGCTAGATTAGGCTGTCATTGTATAATAATTTCGGTTCGCGACAACGACTGCACGGTGCTATAGTTTCTTGCAAGAAAACGCGAACGGACTTCTTACACAACTTAATAGTTTTCGAAGCCGGTTCATTCGGATTCCCTTCGTGCGTGTACGATTAGATTGTCACGAGTGCAACTCCGAAGGGAGATCGAATAGAATCACGGATTAGAAGTAGCGCGCTGACAACCGATTCCTCCCGTCTTGTTTAAACATTTGCCCGTTCGCGGAATGCGAATTGTGGTCAATTAGTTGACGCCTGTTCGGAAGAATTACAAATTATGCGAATAGAAATTAATTCACAATCGTGCTCCCTATTAATTATTTTGACGGACTGGCGACAGTCAGTTACACGGTCTAATAATTACAATTGGAGCTGAATCTCCTGTTTCGGTAAAATGTTCGTTACTTTATGCAGCACAAACGAACGTTGGCTATTCTCAGCGTCTTTTCGCAGTCGCTTGACACTGTATTGAAGGTGCACTAAGAGCAATATTTTAATTATTAGTTTATTAAAGCAACGGCAAGAGGTTTATTCCGTTTTTTGAACCAGTATTCTTGTAATACTTGCCGCGAGTAACAATGAACGTATTGATTAAATAACTCGTTAATGTATCTTTGCAATCTGAATAATGGCGAATTAAAATGTTATGCCATTTGGCCAAGTTCCGTAAACGTAATGTTCTGCATTTTTGAAAAACTCCCGAAGCGTGTAAATTTTAATTGGATTCAGAATTGAGCTCATTTATTAATTCAGGACTTTATTGTCTAATTATTACAATAGCAGCTACGTGTCCTTCTGTTTTAGCGAGATAAATGGTACTTTATGAAACACGAACGAATGTGATACATTTTAATACGATTTTATGATGATGAAAGCAATAAACAATGTATGATCTTTTGTTACGCGCAATCTTGATGTCGTGTGTCGTCATTCCTGATCAATGTTAAATGCCAAAAGTTCGTACGAAATTAAGCAATTTCTTTAAAGAAACAACAACCGAGAAGAGAACATTTATTACAGCAAAAAGAATTCGAGCTATTCCAACTACAATAAAAATTGATTTTAGAAGCTAGTCAAAAAATTGTCGTCAATTTATTAGAGTAAAAAGTACTCGAGCTATTCCAAACGACTAATAAGATTCAGTTTGTCCGAGAAAATTGTCGTCACCGAAACGTGACTAACTCGACGCGTCGATCATACGAATCCACAATTCACTGAATAATTAATTAATCGTTCGGACAGATCGAGTATGGTAAAATCCATGATCTGGTAACAACAATGATAGTCGTATTTCCTTTTATCAGCGAGACACGAGACACGAGCATAAAACAACCTTGTACCTCGAATCCCCGCGGAAGCATGCAAATGTAAACGAACCGATCGAACTTTCGCCGTCGATGTAGAATATTTTAATAAGAATGGAGTTCCGCGAAACGGCTGATTAGCACCGACGGTGTACGCCGGTAGCTCGACCTTGAGGCATCGAGCAGCGTTCGGACAGGTGTCGGTGAAATCGTTGTGATTTTTGGCGGCGCGAGTTCGCCGATTGTGCGGCCCGCTGCCGAAAATTCGCATAAGCTGCCGTAGAGTTCGCTCACCCGTGGGGAACTGGATTATTGTCGGCCGTTACGTGAACCGATAAGAATCTTTGCGTTGACTTTTTCGTCCCGGATCCCCTTATCGCGGCCGGTCTCGCGATAGGTGTGCTAGCACACGTCGTTCCTATCAGCCATTGTTTTCTACGGATAATTTCAATAATCGGCTCGCAGCGTCA
>CM052159.1:6921034-6934340 GCA_028455555.1 Augochlorella aurata | reverse complement strand
GAGTCCCAGCATCGCGGTTGAATCCCAGCCTATCCTCGCAACATGGAAGAACGTTCGCAAAATATTCCGCAGGACGTGTGATCGTTACGCAAGGAGAGAGAGCGTGATCATTTTTCCCAGTACAGGGAACAAATTGTGTTGATCTATGGGACTCGGTACGAGTGGCTGGCAATGTCACGGAAATCGTGTTATCCCCGGGGGCAAAAAGTGGGCGCGGGAGAGATCGATCTGGCATTGGCCAGCCTCGTTTCGGGATCTCGAGGAGACCGCTCGGGGATTCTCTTGTTCGAAGTGCCGCTTGTCCCCGAGTGTCGGGTGCTCGAGAGCCTCGACGAGTGCGGCCTCTCGAGTGCCTTAACGCCAGAAGGGGCCGACTCGCGGTTCCCGCCTTGATTCAGCGCGAGAGATCGTCTCGCTGACCATTTTCCAACGCGCGTTCACACGGCCCGCGGAGTGCCACTCCACGCCGCTCTTCGGAACACTATTTTTTCATCCGCTTTGTCCGGGAAATTTCCTCGGGCGTTCTCGCGCCGCCATCTTGCCCGTGTCCCCAGGATCTGGAGAGAAAATGCCACGGAGGAAGAAAATTGCCGGAGCTGGAAATGTGAACATTGCTGCTCCTCGACGCAATATTTCAGGTTATCTAGGCCTATCCTGCACTAACGTCCAGTTACTATACAAAGCAAAAATTCGAACAGACAATCACTATTTCGTTTTCCCTTAATCTTAATACGTTTTACTTTTTCTATCTTTTATTTCTTTTTTATTACTTTATTTCTATCAAAAAGATAGAAATAATTTTTGCTGGATTATAAGAACAAAGAAGTAATTGATTTAGTTTAAATGAATATATTTATTTGAAAATAAATTATAGGCACAGTGGTCGGCTAAAAGTAACTGATACCCTATATGCTTGATAATCGACAAGCGGACGGTCATAAGGCGTTGCCGGGTCACATTTGACCCAAGCAGGATCATTCTATCTCAGACATTATGAAGAAAAGGGTAGGTTTTGTTGCGATAAATGACCCGGTGCCGCGTGACAGAAGATGTCGCGATAACATTCTACTTCGCGTGCTTCGAACAGCCGATGAAACCGCCAAAGAATAATGGGTTAATCCGCGAGTCGATGAACGTCGTAAGCTGTAAGTGGCCGGCGAGTTCCGAGCCGCTGAAGACGACGGCTGTTACTGTTTTATAAATACATCTCGAGTGCGGCTACCGAAACGTCCACTCGAGTCAATGGGGGACGAGTTCGATTCGGCTGACGGTTTAATTAATTCGGTCCAGCTGCGATGAAATAATTAAGCTGCCTTTAGTGTTCGACGTCCCGGCGCCGGGATGCTCCTCTTTCATCCCGGGCCGCCTTTCTTTGTTACGCAATTAACGATCGAGGTGTCGCCGTTCGGCACGTTTCCCGCTTATGTCGATCATTCGGTTACTGGAGAATCCAGGGGTCGTCGAATGGACCAGTCGTTGAGTGACCGGTCTAGTCAAGAATCTAGACGCATGACCAGTTGACACGTTTTAACCCTTGCAAAGCGGTGGCTAGGTCAATGTTGACACGGACTATTTAAATCGCTCACTTAATTGTTCAACTTTCTGCAACGAATTGAAATAAATTATTGGTTAATATCGCGAAATAGAAGAAAATCGATCTCTTCGAGCCGTTGGGGTGGTGGCCTCCCATAACGTGTTAATATTTAACAAATAGTGAGTCGATATTCGGTGAACTGTCGTATAAAAAGATTTTTGAGATGGCGTGTAGATTATAAATACTTGCATCTCCTCGTAAAATTTGAATTTGTCAAATAAACATTTTTGGAAGTGGCAGCTGCATATAGAAATAGCATTTCAAATATATTTAACTATGGAACATCCACATGTAGGTAACTACTATTTCAAGAAAAGGTTATTTGCCAAACTCTGGTTCACGAGAGAAGCCGAAAATATTTCTGCGGTAGAATCTCGATTATCCGGATCGCCAACGTCTAATGTATAAATTATTCTGATCCATTCCACGTAATAAACAATTAGATCTAAAACGATGCATGCCACCAAATTATTTATACAACGCGTCATCCAGTATCTGTTCCATTATTCGAACAATTAACTCTTCAAGGTCCGGATACTCGAGGTTCCGTCGCAGTCTGTTTACGACTTAAAAAATCGATTTCTTCTCAGCCGCGATAAGAATTCACACTCGGAGCCGAGCTGACAACAAGTTAATCTTGCATTTGGGTTATGTCACCATGGGATTCCGGCGAAAGAATATAATCGGCGAATTCGAGCGACCGGTCCCGGGGATTAGCAAGCCCGTGTCGCGTTTCATTCGAGCGGCACGATAAACACTGAATCGCGATCCATATTGTTGCAGCATAATCAGACTGGCGGTTTTTTATCTGGGAGCCCAGGGGACAGATAGGCGATGCAAGAGGTCAGGATCGCTTCGTGGAAGGTTTGACGTAGTCGCGTGACGCGGTCTTTCTGTTATTCCGCGCGAGCCAAGGCGATCGCACCGTGTCCCCTTGATTGTACAGCGGTGTGGATCTCGGCATGGAAAATTGATGGTATCTCCTGGACGATGAGTTCACCGATACCTGACTTATTACCGACCCGCTCCGACTCGCCGGAGATGACAGCTTTACGTAATCGGAATTCTGACGGATCCAGTCGGCCGCGAAGCCGTGTGATTTATTACTCGCTCGATTTATTCTCGCTGAGACATTCGCTCTGTCGCTCATAATTCGACGAAATATCGACTCGGTTAAAGGGCGAGTTTTCGCTTAGACAAAAATCCCCGACTCCAACGGACCGCGTCTGATTAATAAAAGCGAGCAGCGGCGCGTTAACCACTATAATCGGTTTTTCGCCTAATCCTCGGCGAGCTATTAACTCCACCACCGCGTAGAAAAATCAATTATCAAAGAAACGGTGGGAGGAGAGCCGAAGGGAAATTCTGCGAGCATAGTGGTCGATGGGAACGGCGATCCAACTTGTTCCGCAGGATCCAGGGAGCCGTTTGCTCGCCGGAGAGGAGTGATTCGGTTGGGGAGCAGCCAGGTAACTTCGACGCCTGGACAGGTCGGGTGCTCCCCGACGCCTTTGCTGCATCTGTACGCATGCACTGGTAAATAACGCGTTCGCCTCCTTCCCCACCGACCCATCGTATCGATCCGTTTCCGCATTGGTTGCGCCCCACCGTTCGCAAACTCGATTCGACCGTTTTACTCTCGGGATTCTGCATCTCGGCCAACTATTTTTCCAAGCCACGAATTCCCCGAAAAATCTGCACTAGGGTGGCACGGTTACTGCGAACCGACCAATTGCCGTGCATTCGGTTTATTTCCGGCTACTATTAACTTTATATCCATTGAATAAGTCCTATTAAATGTTGTTATTATTACACAAAGTGCTCGCTATTAATGCTGATTACAAGACAGAATTTATTGCAATTTTTTACAATTATTCTAACAATGTGTAATTGAGTGAGGAAATACACGCGGCGCGCAAGCGTTGCCATGATTTTTCGAGCACTGTCGACAGTCCGACAAGAAAGTGTTTTCAGTTAAAGTTGATCGGTATTTAGTCGGCTATATATTAACAAATAAGAAATTCCAGAGATTATTGTTTCTCGATTAAAAGACTTCAATTCAGTCGAACTTACCTTAGACACACCTAAGCAGCGTGACACATTGGTACCTTATACGAATATCTTTTTTTAAACGCAACCCTTAAATATCTCAATTTCAATACAAATAGACTTAGGCCACTTTCGAAACAGGCAGCTCGAAAAACGAATTGCAAAAAAGTAAAAAGAAAAAGGTTGTCATCGGCTCGCAAAGATGATCGATAAGATAAGGTCCTTAGCAGTGCTTAGCTACCCTGTAGATATAGGCTGCAATGAACAATTTAGGTCGTCGGAGATAAGCAATGCAGCTTAAGCAGTTGTTTGCCGCGTGTGCAGACACCGCTGCAACTTTTCACCGAGCTCCAGCGAGCTGCTTTTCATCAAAGCCGTTTGAAAAAATCGCTGTTCCGCATCGATGATCCACGCACCGCGATCCACGGACTGTGATCCGCCGACCGTGATTCACGAACCGTGATCGACGAACCGTGATCCACGCGGCTTTTCGGTGGTCCGTCTACGGTTTCTGCGTTCGCGCCGCTGTCTGCTCACCTTTGCTCCTCCCTTCGGCTCACGGGGGACACCGACACGCTCGGGAACCAGTTTCACCCGCCCACGCGTTCAGCAACGCGACTATTCCGGCCGTCTCTCTCCCTCCCACCTCCGCCGTCACCTCCGCCGCCACCTCCGCCCCGGAGGTTTTCTCTTCTCTCTTTCTTTTGCCGTGCCGCGCGACATCGAATCTTAATGCTCTAATCCAGCTGAGCCTTCGGGTCTCTTTGTCCGCGCGATCGCTTCTCTCGCTCTCCACGACGCGGAATGCCGGGACAGGAATAAACCGGCGAGGACCTAATCCTCGATGCTGCGCGATCGCAGGGCTGTCGGGCTCGTCGGGATCGCATCCGACATTTTTCATACTGTTTTCGGGAGAAGATGGGTGTCGTTTGAACGTAGGTCGGGAGTGAGCATGCAGAGAAACTGGGCTCGAATGCGACCGAAGGTTTTGATCGAGTTTTGCGGAAATCATTCTTTGCGAACATAATCGAATTTTACTATAGTCTGATTTGATTCTGCCGGAAATTTTACTTCTGCTTTGAACTATGATTTAATATCCTACATTGCAATTTCTTTCGCAACTGTGTCGATTCGCACTTCATAATTCGACTTTTTCGGTCTTAATCGTTTCTCTGATAGAACGAAACGATATTTGTGGATCAAGATAATAAACGATTCTTGGATATCTTTGTTCACTTCTATTTCTAGACTTTGATAACGGAAGAACGAAATTATGCTACTATTTAGAGGAAATGTTTAACATTATGTTTAGCGGATCATGATTTTTCTTTTGTTGCTTAAATTAATAGTAATACTCGTCGAAAATATTTCGGTAATTATCGAAAGTATTTCGGTAGATAGAGTCCACTGCTGCTAATATATTTTATATTGATAACTATAACTATATATTCAAGCATTCTATAAAAAGTGAATCATGAATCATGATTCAAGATCAAATGAACCGTATGATGTAACCACAAATGTAATCATTAGACTGCGGATTTTATGCATTCGCAACAAAGTTGAATATTTGCAATTCAAACTAGTGAATCCATTAAAGAAAGTTAAAACTGTCAATGCATTATTTTGAGTGCGCTAACCTTTTATGGGTCCGTCTAACTTTCAGATTACAGGCTATCGACATTTTACCAAATAATTTTAGTTTCCTCACAAGATGACTTATATGTATTAATTATATAAGGTCTTTGAGATAACAATATTGATGATGGCAGTGCCATCAACCTGAAATATCAAAGTAAACGCATTGCGAGTTGTCTGCAGGTAGATATTTTATTTAAGTTCGGCCCATAAAGGGTTGAAACATAATAGACAACTTTTATTTTGCATAAACAACCGCAGTCTACTGTAATCATCGGATATAGTAAATTTATTTCAAACAAGAAAATCGCGATCGTTGAATCGCGATCGTGATCGCGATGCTACGATGACAGTGATAAATCACGGTTAACGACTAATCACGTCATCTCTATCTCGAATCGTACCTAGCCAGGCGTGCCAACGGACTCCCGTGTCGAAGGGACAGAAATGTTCCTAGGGAAACGTGTAGGACTGCCGTCCGCATCCGCCACCAACGGGATTACCGATTCCCGGCACGGAATAGCTCACGACTTTTCGAATCTGCACGTACAGGGCGTACCTTACGCGTCGCCTCTTTATTTAACCGTTTGTCTCTCGGTATGAGTCTGGACGTTGGTATGCGTCTGTGTGCGCGTTATCTCCGCGAAGGCAGCGTTGCCAAAGCTTCCGAGAAATCAGGGTCATCCTGCCGCGTCCACTTTTCTTTCCGATCTCTAATAATCCTCGTCGAAAAGTGTTCCTATCTCGGAGGCCCTACGCTATATACAGGGTGCTCCAGAATTCTTCGCGTCGCCTATAACGCTTCGACGCGTCTACGTTGGAACCGCCACTACATTTCCGATCCTTTTCACGACCCAGACAGATATTTCTTCGATCAGAATTAATTTGCAGTGCGTATACAAGCTGCGGTGCGAACGGCGCCCGCTTATAGGCAACCACTCGACACCGGAGTACGTGCTTTTGCCGGCTATCGTGTACAGCTGCTCCTTGAGAAGCTTGGTTCACGGTTTTCGAGGATGGCTCTCGTTGCGACCGACGAGATTCTCGTCGAGATCGAGATGGGATAATGAGCGCGTCGTCGAATGGACGGTAATTAGCTATTGCCCTGGTTCGGCCACGTGCGCCTATCCTCTAATGGGACCAGTAATTCACTGGGTAATGAGTCAATCAGTTCGTTGTTCGGTTCGGTATCGACAGCGCTCGGTCGTCCCCGCGCTACGCGAATCTTGTTCCACTTGCTGTAAATTACTCGGTCGAAAGGTCGCAGCAACTTTTCGGGGACATTCGAATCCCACGGCTGGACCTCGGGATCGTGCCGAGAGACCAGCGAAAGATTCGAGCGGTTGCCAGCGAGTGCATCGTGCACCGCGGACGAGGATGTAAAGCCAGATGCAGCCGTTGCATCCTAAATTGGAGATCAGGTGTGTCCCTCTTTCCGGATTCAACGGCGCCGCGTGATCGGTGGCTTATTGTTGCCGGGATTCTCTTCCTTATCACGCACACATTTTGTCACTGCGATATCGAAAGGGCTAAGCCGGCGCCAGGACTTCGATCGCCCGGAATCTCGAATTCATAGGGCCTGAATAATGCAACGCGAAAACGCCCCGGTCCCGAAAACACCTCTCTCCCTCTCTCTCTCTCTCTCTGTCTGTCTGACGTGTCCGATTCTTTTCCCGCGATTTTACGGCGCCCGGAGAAACGTATTTTCGCACTGCCGAATCCTGCGTTAATTTTATCTGCTGAAAAATACTGCCGCGTGGTTTGTTAACGGGAACGTTCATAGTCCATTTTCATCGACGAGCCGTTTCCCTTACGATCGACGGTCGCAATTAACGTCATGCATCAATTGGACGATTCAGGAATTGAAGTCGTCGATAATCGAGTTGATATTTGGGCAAATATTGCGTTAATATCTAGTAAAACGTCGAGATGCTATCCAGAGCAATATTAAGTTAAATATTGGGTCATTGTATAGTGAGTTATTAAATCAAATATTATGAGTCAATATAGAGTGAAATATTCAGTAAATTATTGAGTCAATATTCAGTGAAATATTAAGAGTAATATTGAGTCAATATACAATGAAATATTCAGTCAATTATTACATCAATATTCAGTGAAATATTAAATCAAATATTGAGTCAATATACAATGAAATATTCAGTAAATTGTTTCCTCAATGTTCAGTGAAATATTAAGTCAATTGTTGCTTCAATGTTCAGTGAAATATTAAGTCAAATATTATACCAAATATTGAGTCAATATCTAGTGAAATATGAAGTAAAATATTGAATGAACATGCAGTCAAATATTCAGTCAATCATTGAGTTAATATCCAGTAAAATACTTCACCAATAATTCAGCGAATATTCAACCAAATCAAAGATGCGGCCAACATAATCTAACATCATATCAGTTATTGAGTCACTATTCGGACAAATATACAATCAATATTCAATGAAACATCTACGTCCGCTGTAGATAAAACCCGATCGAGATCAAACAGAGTGACTCAACGTCGAAATTTCTAGAAAAGAAAGAGGAAGGACTCTCGGTTTCTCAGGAAAGCCGTAACGTAACCGGTGCTCGAATAAATCTGTCCGAGAATTGAACCGACGGTTCCACGTTCGCAGCCGTGTTACAGCCCGCACGAACGACGCCGCACCGCGATTCCGATTTATCTTAATTAAAACACGTGGGACAATCAGCTTCCGAAACGATGCGCGGCATGATATCCAAATGGTCGTATTAACCGTAGCGGCAACGTCCCGGTTATTTTTGTTCCGAATATTGGATGGTCACGTCGCGCGCCGGCAGACGACCGAAATCATTACGTTAATTGAATTCGAATCTGCGCGGTTTCGTTCCGTTGTTTCCGGTGACCTCTTTTCACAGTCTGCGTTAACGTTCTCGGGAATTCAATCAGGCTAATTCGGAAGGATCTTGACGGGACTCGCGGATTTATTCATGAGGAACCGTCGCGTTCGATTGGCCTCATCAAATATAGAACTCGCTCTCTTAGGCATGTATCGCGACAAAGAACGTACCTGTCTTTTCCAAAAAAATGCTGGAACGCTGGATAGCCTGCCGTTCGATAGTTAAACAGTTAGGCCACGTGACCGGTCACCAAGGAGCAACTCGCCGACCGTGAAATCGTCTGATTATCCTCTCGTATCTCGGTTATAAGCTTACGGTTTTCTCGTCCCGGTTCCGAGGTCTAACGGGTGTTTCTTAAACATCCGCGAAGGTCCGGAAACCCATCGGGCCCTGAAGCCGTGGCATGACTTTTTAAATCGAGTAATCCGGCACCGAGCAACACGGTAAAAATTCAAACGGCGGATCCGCGTTCCGAATTTTTGGCATGCTGCTCGCATCTGGCGGTCGCTTTGTCGAAAGCAGCATGACGTAAGACTTTCTAAAAATGCGAGGCGACGCGGCGGGGCCGGTTGCCGAGCGCCGCGCGCACACGCGAAACCCCATAAACCCGATCCGGCCGTAAATCCCGCGAAACACGGCCGGTTTCGAGGAAGAGACGGCGATCCAGTTTCTTCTTTTTTTTACGCGCCGAGTGATCTCGTTCGCACGTTACCAACCACCGGATCTCGTAAACCTCGCCTCCGCCCGGCTAATAAACGTCCGGATCTTGCATCGGCGTGATAAACCGTGTCGTTTCGATCCGCATCGACAAGGATCTACGATCTCTAACTCATCGGTGAGAACCAAGCGCGAATCACGACACGAAATCCTGTAAATCGTGCTCTTTGACGCTAAAACTGTCGACGATTAACGTCTACCTGCTTCTAACGGGACGGTCGAAAGACTTATTTTCTTTGTTTTGAATGAACAAGTCATTTAACATTCGAACGGCGGACTCAGGGTCCATTCAGACCCAGACTAGGAAAATTGATGTCTAATCCTCAAGTTTCTGACACTAATTCCAATTGTCACATGTTTCGAAGGTGAAAACTAACGTATCTAGAAGTAATAGCATAAAAATAATTGAAAAAAATTGATGAACTAAAAGATAAATGATAGCAAGTATACGCAGTTATATTTTATCAGGAAGGTTCGCCGTTCGATAGTAAAGAAACGATATGGCGTTTTTATATATTTTTCTTTAATTTATTTTTAATGTTTTACATTGTCCAGTAGTTGGATAACAGTCGTTTTTAACCATAGAATTCGAATTCCGATCTCTTTTTCGCGGCGCGCCGCTGTTATCATTACTCCCGAGCGTCCAGTAGCGGGAAATTCGAATTAGTAATCGACAAATTTTTTCGTCGGCTGTTTAAAGAGTCGAGGAATCACGAGATTTTCGAGGTCCGAGCAACACGCTGCTCGTTTCGAGGCACTAGAAAGCCGGCGGTGACGCGTCCCCGCGATAAGAGCAGCACTTCAGAACAACAGCCACTCCGCGCACCTAATCAGTCGCCATTCATGGTCTTCGAGGCCCCGGCGAATCCGACCAATCGCGACGACCGGCCAAAGAACCGCTTCGTCACATCAAAATCCGGCGATCAAAGGCACACACCGGAGCTCTTCGGTTTTACTTTTGGACATCCGATCCTTCGCTGGGAGATCCTCGGAAAGCGGCATTTCAAAAATGGCTGCGTTTCCTCGAACGAATCCGCTATCGGATTCTAATCGTGGAAACATTATCCGAAAGGCGTGCGACACACTGTCAATTATCGCACTTATCAGTGGACCTGCTGCTGCTCCATTTTCGCCTTGTTTACACGTGCTGTGGACGTTGTACAGCTGAGAGTCGATACCGCTAATGATTTTTCTAGTGCCCCCTTCAGGGAAATTTCTGTGCAGCCGGTTTCAGCCAGAGCTCGACGAAATTTTAGTCGAGTGACAGGTGATAAAGACCGACGTCTAAACATTTTATTCGAGAATAAATGTTATAGAATAAATATTATAGAATAAATATTATAGGATAAATATTATATAAAACATATCATAAATAATAATTATTACAATATCACAACAATACAGAATAAATATTTATAGAATTAAATATTCAATCGAGTAAAGATTTATCTAAATAAAACTTTATTCGTGTAAGAATTCGGTCGAATAAGATATTCGAATGAGATTTTATTTTTACAGGATCCTCACAGAATATAATTAATTTAAATGAAAACGATAGAACATAAAGTGTTCCTACATAGTTAATCGACTTATTTCTTCCATGTTACTTTGTCGAATTATTGGAATTCTGCGAATTATTCGGAAGAAGAATTAGTCGAATTATTGGAATAAAAATTAGTTGGGTAAGGAATTTTTCGTGTTATTCGACTAAATAAATGAAACGGAAAATGATGAAGGAGAAAAATAAGTTGAAACTGAGTTCGGTCGCGACTCGAGCCTTCCACCAGCTGTCCTCCGGACGTCAATCGGCGTGTAGATCGATCTCGGGAGACAATAGCTCTGCCCGATAAGCCGGCCGATGCACGGCCGTGTGTACGCGCACGCAGAAATACGCTGGTATCGAGTCGAGACCGCTGGTATCAATAAATTCTTGCTTATCGGCGCCCATAAATTCAACCTTTGAGGCTCGATGAACCGTGCGGGAACCGCATGGTAATCCCAGACACGGTCTCACCGCCGAAACCCCATAAAACTAAAAAGAATCTCGAAAAATCCATTAACCGTCCGTTCGCCCTTCCACGACTCGTCTTCTAGAACTTTGCGAATTATTTGTAGCGAAAATTTGCGAGATTTATATTTTTAAAGTTTGCAAATTTCTCTGTCCATGTTCGATCTATGCTTAGAAATTTGTTGATGTTAGTAGCACTCTTAGTATAGGAATTATTCAAACCGAAGATGGACAACTTTATTGAATTCGTCTCCTTGCATATTGGGATTTTTTGTTGTTGCGAAAACTGCAACACGTATTGTTCTAGAACTCTGCAGATTTGTTTCTGTATGTCCGAACTATGTTTGCAAATTTCTGGACGATCATTTGGAATTATTATAGTGAGGATTTTTATGTAGAATAAAAATTGTTCGCATCAGTTGCAATTCCTTTAATCATTTTAATATTGATTAAATATTAAATATACATTAAATAATATATTATATATATTAGATTTAATATAGATTAAATATAGATTAATATACGTAACCCTGACGATTCGAAATGCTTTTAATCTTTGCACTGTTTTAGGCATGCGATAAATATCAAATTTTTGTTCGCCCTTCTAAGAATTTATTTTGATCGAGAAAGTCCGGTAAGGTGTTAAAGCAAGAAATGAATCTCCGTGCACTATCGGCTCCCTGCAATCAATGCAGACAACTCTTATTCTGTTTAAAGTTCCGCAGTCTTTTAAATAATTAATACCGTGTTCTACAAGTACCGAGGGCTGGCCGGAATGCGACAGAGGGAAAAAGCTCAGTTTTGACGGGGAACGTTACATTCGATTTGCACGGGCATGATGTAATTCTATTTCCGACAGTGACGGAGCACATAACTCGCCGGGTATTTGCGATCACAGTTACCCGGTAATTCGCGTACACGCGTTCCACTATAATCGCGTTAACAGTTCGCCGTGAGTCATTTAAACGGCTTGCCCCGTTGAACGACACGTATTAGCGTCAGTTCTGAAAATAGATACACTGGAATCAGCATAAACAGTTCCACCAATTCGCGGGCACTCTTCGGTTAATTGCGAGTAAACATCGACGTAACCGCTGCACGCCAACCTGAAGATAATGCTCGTCTTCGTCGTTCGGCGAACCGGCGACTCGCGCGATCGAATTTCGATCGGAAAGAAATTTTTACAAACGGAATTTCGATCGGAAAAAATGGTCACGCGCGAAGGAAACGCGAATTACTTTGGCGCTTTGACGCGCCGCGTCGCCGCTAATCGACGGGCAAATGCGCGCGAGCCAGACACACCTAATTGGATGACCGCAAGGTTGATTTCTTGTTGAAACGCTTCGCGCGTTTCGCATATTTTAGCGGTGGCGATGGCTTCGAACAGCGCCCGACCACGTGCAAGAGTGTCCCAGTGATATTTCCATAGACGAAACGCGACGACGATCGCGAGCATGATTCTAGTCAGGGTCGTTCCGGCAAAAAAGTACTCGGTGTAGTGATTGGTTAGAATTGTCTGTTCCGACATTGTACGAAGAGTCAAGGTGTATGCTAATTGAAGAAGGAAATTGTAGTAATCGGATTACGATGTAATCGAACTGGGTCAGGTCTCGGGCGACAGGATAATTCGTATCCGTGTTGGATTAATTTTGCAAGCCGCGATTGCGTAATTCTGGGGACTCGCAGTGCAACAAGTACATAGATAAAAAAGATCGAAAGTCTTGTATTAAAATAGTCATATTTTAATGCTATTTTAGTTGTTTGCATTCAATAAATTTAGTTTTTAACATGGTTTTTGACGTAAACTAGTTGAGTAACATATCAGTGAGTAACAAAAGAGGACAACTGAAATAAAACACTTTTAATTTATTTACAAGACGAAAACGAACAAAATAACATATGTGTAATAAATAAAATAACTTATATATAAATAATAATAAATAATTATATATAAAATATATTATATGTAACAAAATTTCGCATCGAAAATATTGGCTATATATAACGTATGTTGGCTTTTTTCACGCTGTCAATTTAGTTGTCAATTTAGCTGTCAAGTTGTTCTAATGTCTTAAGTGGACTTTTACAAATGGATTTTTTAAATTTCGAACGCCAATCATCGTATTTTAACGACAGTTTGACAGCTGGTTGAGGCTAGTGGCCACCGGCGAAAACGAAATTTCGGAGCGACGCCATTGCTTTCGAGCATCGCTATTTTTATTTGTCGTGATGCAAACGATTGCCGCTTCCATACCGATCAATCGTCTGACTGTTTCGTTTCCGATGACATCATGGACCACCGTCATCGCGCAGACCATTCAAAATGCAAAGTTCCGCAACTCGTCCACCTTGCGGTTCGAATAACTAGTTACTATGCTATCGAGGCTTGAAGAACTGCTACACTCGGCGCATTCATCGTATCG
>CM052159.1:6829558-6880230 GCA_028455555.1 Augochlorella aurata | reverse complement strand
CATAACGAGTCATTTAGACGTCTAAGGGACGTTTTAAAGACCTCTAAAAAACGTCTTGATATCTAACACAGAATATTTCTAGGCCGTTCGTAGTCCATTCATAAGACATTCCCGACGTCTTAAAGACGTCATTGTGTTATCTGGGGTATCGCGAGCATAGTGAGCGAACATAAAGGACCGAAAGAGCGTACTAATTAGGAAAACACAGGTCCCAGAAGAATCCACAGGGAATTTTCTCGACTGGCAAAACATAAGTCCCAAAAGAAAAGTGTCACCTAATTTTCTGGAATCGCGAGCTCGCAATAAACGGCGAGCGTTACGGCAATGCATACGTCTGGGTGTATAGCGTGGAACAACGAGTCGGCGGAGGGAGCGTTTATCGCTCGTGTCTGAGAAGCGGAGAAGCGGAGATCCGAGCGGAGGCCGTGCGCGCATATAATTTACTAACTGCCATTGATGATAGCCGGCGAACCTCCCGCGCAAACGAACCTAATATCCCAAGGTTATCGGGTTTCCAATTAAGCGGCAATTATCCGAATATTTTCTGCGCAACACTTGGCTGCTCGGCGGGCCGCCGCGAGCCGGGCCGATCGTCATTAGCGAGGCTCATCACCGATTGGTTACGGGGAAAATGCGCTCCTGTAAATCCACCGTGTCAAGAAATCTGTTCCGAAATTAATGGAACACGAGATATCCCCGGCGGTGGTTCGATGGGAACGGTAATTCGAAAAGTATCACGTTCGACGAAAACGGCCGTGAAATTACGAGCGTGGCTCGTGTACATTGTGGCTGGTGCACCGTAATTAGAGAGACCGCTCGAAGTATCCTCCTGATCAATTCGGTTGCTTTTTTTTAAAGGCGACTGAAACGCTCGGGGAATTCCGCCCCGTTCCTGACCGCAGACACACAGAGTCAAGAACGAGAGCAATCGAGCGTCTGTCTACCGGCACGGTTCGTTACACTCGATTCTATTGTTTCCAGCGCGTGCAGTCGGCTAGCCTAATCGAGGCACAGGTAAATAAAGCCGCGTCGCGCTGCCGCATGTCGGGGCAGCTGGGGAACCGGTGGCGCGTGAGCACGCTGGATTATGGACCCTTTCGTTCGGCTACTGTGTCCACTCTACTCGGATCTAGATCCGATAGATGAGATCTGATTATTTGACTAGCTCGGTCCATAAGCTCGTACTGTTTTCTCTTCGATTTAAATTCGAAACTCGACGGCTTTGGGTTTCTACTGTCGTTTTACTTATCCGTTTCATGAGAGTGATAAAGTGACTATGCGGTGTCGAGTTACCAAGAATGAACATTTTATAATAATGATAAGATTGGTATTACTTAAACTTTGTGCCATTTCTACTATAATGCATGCTTGAATGTAGAAAGCTATCTGAAGAACTTGTCATAGACGTATTTTTAAAATGTTAGGACGTTTTAGGAGGTTTCAGTCGGATGTTCCATAACAGACGCCTTAAAGGCATCCATAAGACGTCCATAAGATGTCTAAAGGACGTCTTAAAGACGTTTTGATTTCCAATACAGGACGTTTGTAGGTCGTTCGTAGGACGTCCGAAACGTCTTTAAGACGTCCTGAATGTCGTACACCAGACGTCGTTAAGTATTAAATTAATAAGTTATTAATACTTATTAATACTTATTAATTAAGTCACCGCACGAAATCTTCGTATGGTCCAAATACGTTTTTAGAAAACCCAGTATATTTGTAGCGTTAAATCGAAATAACAACCGCACGAACATATATAGACCTACCCAATATATCAAAGGATCTACATATTGAAAGGCAGATACAGATCCAGGATCCGACGACGGATCCGCAAGGAAGATACACAGGCGGCGTCCAATTAAAATCGGATTTAACGAAGACGGCGGCTTTTAATATTTTCTGGAACGGTGGTGTTCGTGGCGTGGCGGGTTATTCTTTCTTTTAATGCGTGAAGTAATTTACAGTCAGCGGGTCTGGCTTGTAAATTGGTCTAGGGACGAGCGGGAGCGTTCGCTTAGTCACGGAAGCTCCACAATTGACGTTAATTGTGATGCGTCGCGACGCGGCGCAGCCTCCGACGGCGCAAAAGGGGAGCGATCGTTCTCTTTTTTATTCCTCGAGGTCTGCCGAGCACCCCGACACACTTTCGCGAGCGTTTTTTCAGACAAGTGAGTCATCGGCGGATTCTGGTTCTGCCTCGATCCACCGTCACCCGGTCGGATCTATCGATCGATGATATCGGTCCCTTGAACTTAGACCCCTTCGAATCGTCTTCGGGCCGAGAGAAAAATGTTGATACGGCGGAAATCAGCGCGATTGACAGAATATTTGCACGGCACAGCCATCGATTCATCGAAAAGCCGCGCGATCGATATTCAATGCATTCGATACTTTGGTCCGCCGCCCGGTGTATGTCGTATTTCTGGCGGATGACTCACCGCGTTTCTCCGCCACGTGCTTTCTCCGTCATTGAGTCACGAATCAAAAGACAAGTCGCCGCGGCACAGGGTGGCCTTCAAACACGCATGAGAAACGCCAAATTACACCATTCTCTAATCAGTGGAATTCGTTCCGAGCAAGCTGGACTAACAAATTGGCTCCTCTTTGAGAAGCTTCGACAACGAAAAGGCAGAACGAATGCGCTAGAAATATTTACCATATTTTACTCTCTCGTGGAATCGGCCTGTCGTCAGGAATTTTTAGCGACGAATCGATATCCGCAGAATATTTACCATGTTCCAACAACATTTTGAGGAACATGCGTAAAAATATTCAGCTCGCGAAAGTTATTTTTCGAAGAGATACGACGTCTTTGAGGACATTCTATTTCTGCGATGCAAACAGTGACGGTTGTACTCTTGCGAAATCGGCTCCTCTTCAGGAATTTTTAGCAATGAAACGGGTAAATGAATAGGTACACAATTTTCACCATATCCGAACAACATTCTGAGGAACGTGTAAAAAAATATTCAGCACCCCAAAATCATTTTTCAAAAATATAAGATAACGTCTCTTCGGACTCTCCTAGTGACGAGTTTCTCCTTTCAAAATCGGTCTTTGTTTAGGATTTTTTTTCAACAAAACGGCTGAACGTACATCCGTCAAAAATTTTACCATATCTGCTCGACATTTTGAGAAATGCGTAGAAAAAATTCCAGCTCGAAAAGTTCATTTTCGAGAGAGGTAGAATTTTATTTGCGGAGGCCCTCGAGCGATTGCAAGTAGCTTCAGCCAGCATCGATCGGACACGATTGGATTTAATCTAGTCATGGACATAACTGTATCTCGTCGAAAAATTCTTCTTAAAATTGCGAAAGCAATTAACCTCATTGATGCAGCGCTAATCGAACGGAAGACAGGAGTTCGCCCGTTGCAGTTGCCAGGAATAGAAATCCCATCGATCCCGGTAACCCAAATTTCGGGGGACTACGTTAACGTGCGAAGGGCACGCGTATCGAATCAGAAGGTTTCTCGGGTGTTTCGCGGCTCGGCGACGAAGTGAGACGTCAGGGTGGCGAGGATTTGTCGGTCGGATGTCAGACAATGGACTATTAGGGCAGTTTCGCGGTAAGCCGGCTCGGCTCGTATGTGCAGCCTCTTTGTGTCGGAAGCCAGCGGGAAAGACAGAAGGCGGCGCTCGCTGAAGGGAAGAAGAAGAGGATCGTCGAGAGTGCTCGGCCCACACCCACGTCCTCCCCTCTGGCCCCTCGTTTCCTCTACTCGTCCCGGTGCTCGGTGCTCCGCGTTCCTTCTCCATGCCTATTCGCTGCTCCTCCGACTGCTAGTCTCGGCCGCTTTGTGCGACGAGGGTCCGTCGAAATTCCTCTTTGTGCCTCACCTTGTCCTGGATAATTTTTTTCCGCGCGTCTGGAACCGGTCGGCCGATCGATGAGGATCATCCGACAAGCCCATTGTCCCAGGAAGTTCGCCAGGTTCGATCACCTGCGCAGAAATCCGCAGCCGCGCGCTGCGATACGCTGCTCAACGAAAATGATAGCACAGGGAAACTTTGGGCAACAATTGGTCGACTTTGATCGACCATAATTCTGTAAAAGATCATCGTACGATGACGATACTTTTTTTAAATTAAAGCTTGAAATCTCCACTTTAAAACACTGTTACTCCATTTTATATTTGACGCATCCCCGTTTCTGTAAGCTTTTAAATGCGAGGACATGTATTTCATGTTGGAAATTGCCAAGTTTGACGTAATGCATGGTGTTTCGGTGATGTCGTTTGCGGCGGGATTTTTTTTCGGGGATGCTGTTACCAGTGGAATGAAGTTCGATCTTTTCTTTTTCGTTTAAAAAAAGAGAATCGTGACTGCGATTTTTTTTCGCTGAGTTACAGCAGTTTCAAGTAACCCTTGTCAATATTATATGTCAGAGTCCTGGGAAGGGGTGGTTCTTCAAAGCAATTAGGCACGTCACGTGCAAAATCAACAATATCTGAAGGAAGTTTGCCACGAATAAACCACAGATACCGCACGATACTGAATGCAATGTTTCCTAACATCTTCTAGAAACTGGTGACAGTACTTGCGGAGATTACGTCAAACTTGGCAATTTTCAATATGACAAACATGGCCTTATATTTAAATGGTTACAGCGGCGAGGATGTGACATAGTTAAAATGGGGAAATAGTGTCTTGAAGCAGAGGTTTCAAGCTTTAATTTAAAAAAAAGGTCGCCAACCTGAGATGATCTTTCGCAGAGTTATAGTTAGTCGAAGTCTGCCAATCTTTACTCATTTACGCTATAATTTTGTTGAATAGCGTTTTTCGACAATTGCATAATGCTCGCGTAATTGCTAGCGTCGCTCGACAAAATTGCATAATATGAGAAAATTTCCAAGATGCCATTAATCTAAATGCAATATCTCAGTGACCCAGAATAAATATCACTCTTAGTACTATAATGCATTAGGATAAGGTAAATATATCTGAAGCGACCTTTCAAAAATTGATTGGTATCGACTGACACTGTTACGTAGCAGGAACGATTGCATTCGAATTTTGATTGTCGCATATATTTTAGTAATTATTTCACTGTTTAATGTGTGCTTTTAATATATTTTATTTAAAAATTGTCTATACGAAACATATGACAGCTTGTGAAAAATAATCATACCGAAAAACTTATAATTTCTTTATTAAAAAAAATACTAACACGAATTTAAAGTTTTAGATTCCCTTAGGTTAAAAAGAAAAAGGCACTTAATCATTTTTCAGTCATTTTATATAATAATAATAGTATTTATAATAATTCTCAATATTCTAATATCCTAATTCTTATTAATAAATAAGAATATTAATATTTATAGAAACTCTGAACACACTATACACATTTAAATATTGAACACACGATAATTTAGCAACATTACTAATTTAATAACTTATATAAATTTTAATTTTATAAGTAAATATTCAACGAAGTTCTCATCGCCCCAACGCTCACTATACCCCAGTCCGCCCTATTCCGAAGACTAAAACACCACTGCATGGTCCAATATGGGCTTCGCTCTTTAGCATCTAAAATGAAGCCTTAGTTACTAGAAAATTCCAAAAAGGTTTCCATCTATTCTTCATGCCGCCCTGGGTTACATAGACCGATGCGAGTTCACCGTTCCAACGTGTCACCTTAGACCCCTAAATCGCCACGAGAATTTGCGGACCGGGCGGAGACGCCGCCATAAATTCGGCCGGCACCGATGCGCGCAATAAACGCAGGGCTTTAGGAGTGATACGGAACAGAAGGGCCAGTTAGGCGGAAACGAGGGCGCGCGTGTTTGGCGAAAGCAAACAGCCCGCTTCCGTCGTGATCGAGAATAGATCGCGGCGCTCCAAGGTGCCGATCGCCGGCTGCATCGGGAGGATCCTTCGCGGACGATCAAAATCCTTTCCAAAGGAAAGGAACACGCTTCGATCTGATGGACGCTCCTTGTCCAGGATCCTAAGCCTGTTTCTCCGGGAGCCTTTCGACTGTTTGCAAAGGCCGCGGCGAGTTTTCGCAGCCCGCGAGTGTCGTTTCTGCCGGCAACCGGCGGCGAATCGTCGCGCGACTGCATTTCGACGGAACTTCGCGGCGAAGGAAACCGGAAGTCGCCGGGGGATTCGGTTTCTTAAGTGGGTAAGAGAGTTTCGTAATTTCTCTTGTCCCGCCACTCATCGCCTCGGGTTTCACGGCTAAACCAGCCCCGCGGGGAGGGTCCGTCGAGAGAACGAGGGTGCCGCGCGAAGGGTGAGTTAACCGAGGGATTTAGGAGACGCGAGAACAAACTGAGGACGATCGAGCGGCGGCGGCCTTTTCAACGCCTTTTCGAGTGTTTTGCCCACTGGCGAGGCTTCCGAGTCGGAATACTTTGTGGCGGACCGCATTGTTGCCTGTACCGGCTAGCCATGCGTTCAACAGCACTCTTTCTTCGAGTAGAACAGGCTTCGCAGGCGTTTTACACCGCGCCTCTCTGGTTGGTCACGAGTGGGAACGGGGCTTAAGGAATATTCCTATTTTAATACGTTTCGCAGCTGCAGTTTGGGGACTTTCTTAAGATAAAGACTATCATTGCGAAACTTTGCGCAAATATTTATCAATAATTGATCCGTGATCGCGTTTTTTCATAAGGCTATATTATAGAAATTGTTGTAATTATAAAGCGTATTTTATAATTTAAATGTATGAATAATATGAAGTAAAAAGTCATAATTAAGAATAATAATAATAAGTAAGAAGTAATGGAAAATAATAAGTGAAAAATAACAGTAAGTAAAAGCTTTGATAATGTAAAAATATTTTTAGAACATCGTGTAACAATCTGAAGTGGTCACCACTCGAGTGTAGAGGATTAAACAGGGAGATCTCCTCATTCGGTTGGCTTAATAGCTGCTAGTACAATAATTACTAAGCACAGTCTGAACACGTGTGAACATATCCGCAAAGTTTCGTTTTATCTAGCTCATCCCGAAAAAAAATGCGCGAAGCACGTCCTCGAAACAAGTTGAAGAAAGGAAATAGTTTAATTGCGCGAACAAGGATTAATCTAGACGGCCGAGGGTTAAGGATGCAGCGTTTAACGGATTATCTTAATTAGCGGAAGCGTCGAGTGTCGCGTTTCACGGGGGACAAAAAAAAAGTTTAGGCGAGTTCCGTTCGGCGGACACACGCAGCCGGAAACCGGCACTGGGTTTTCCGGCCGCGTTAAATTAACGCGGTCCAGACGGGACGTGTTTGCTCGTTCACGTGACGAAGTCTGCATTCGATCGGTGCCAACGTAGACGCAACAATTGCGTAACGGCGGTCTCGTGATCGGTAAACAGGTGGTGTTGGACGACCATGGTCGGACATCGATTGCGACCTTCGGAAACTCGCGAGCCATTTTTGGACTGTTCAAATCGTCGCGCAGTTGATAAACGGTGATTAAAAACGGATGGAATCGATGGTTAAAAGATGTGCATCGAGTGTACCATCGGGTTTTTTAAGAGACGTAATGACAGTAGAAAATAGCGTGTTTGGTATCTTTATTATATTATAAAGATCATTTTCACTGGCTTGTTGCGGTTATGATTCATCGTTTTACGATCAAATTGTTTTATCTTCCTCTATTAATTTCTCTTTTGTACTTTTTTTTTCTTTTTCTAAATGGTACTACTTGTATGCTGATAAAGTCTCTCATCTATTACATGAGCCGTTTATTTTGAAAGTGACCTAAGTCCATTTTCCAAAAACATCGAGATGGCTATTTTAATATTTACGTCTCTACGTAATTACGTTTATTAATAAGTTAATTATATTTCTATGTGCAATTTCATTTCAGCAGAGCCTCTAGAATCAACAACCCTTAGAAACACGAAAACATTGTACTACCATGTTAGTGACCAATATTTTAAATTTATTAAAGCGCAAAATTCTAAAATATCTGGGTTTTACAATAAATGGACTTGTGCCACTTTTAAAACAAACAGCTCATATTTTCCTCTACTATACACTTTTACTATATATGCTGTATATTTACTATATACGATACACTTTTACCTACGTCTCTTCTTACATTGTATCATATATGTATATTTAACAATAATATGAAGTAAAAAATATACTACGGAATTGAAAAAAGTTTAGGTGATCTGATGTTTCAAAACGAAATATTTTCTCAGAAATTGTTTGCGCTGCAATCTGTAATTGACCAAAAAGAATGTTCCGAATAAAAGTTAATCGATTTGGTCAGCTATAGATTGCAATATAAACAATTTCAGAAAGAAATGTCTTATTCCCAAAACTCAAGATCTCCTTTATTTCTTTAAATTGCATGGTATATATTATATTTTGTGATATTGTAGCTCGTGTCAACATGAATTCGACTGTCGTACCATGACTTTCGGACACCCTGTACATATTCGACCTTTCTTTTTCTTGTTTCTTCCGTAACAAAAGGTTTTCCACCCGTACACATGACTAAATAAATACGAATATTATGATTCCAAGTCGGATACCTAAAGATAGTCTTCCAAATGAAAAAACAAAATGGGGGACATTGTCCGAGTGTATCGGTTCGAGACTCGATACGGCGAAACGGAGACGGTCGGAGAGAATCGCGCAGGAATAAATGCCGAATGCGGTGATCGCGGCTCGGGCCTCGGGCATAAATCGCGACGATAATGCCTCGGGCGCAGAAAAAAAACGAACGAGTGGATCGCAGAAAAGAGGGCGTGTGCGAGCGGAGGGAGGAGAGGGGGCGAGCCGTCGAGACAAAACTTTGCTATTCCGGGCAAGTTTTACACGGGATTTCCTAGCTAAGTCCAGTCTATGATCCTTTCACGGGAACTACGTGCTCATACTTCGGCAAAACACCGGCCGCAGCGGCTCGGCGCGGCACGGTCCGAAATCCTTAAAATGCATGGGAAGGACGTGTCGGGGCTGGCTAAGTGGGCCAGAAGGAAATTCGTCCTCGAGGAACTTTTGCAAGGCACGGCGAAGAACCGCCACGCAGCCGGGAGAAGCGGACCGCCGTTCGACAGCGGAGACGTTCGACCGGCGCGTTATGCAACCAACACGTGCGTGCACCGGCTTAACGATGCACCGGCCGATGCACAGACACACGGACCCATTTTTCAGGACCAGTTCGCCGGCGATGAGTCATCGGGCTGCACTCATTTTTACGCGGGTCGTTCACCCGTTCCTTCCACCGCGCCTTTTCACACTCCGCTGGGAGTTCTGCAAACACCGGGCGTTCCACGCGACTTCGACAACAAAATACGTAACAAAAACATTCTCGTTTTTGGTTTTTCTCGCTTTATATTTCTATCAACATATAGCTAAGATTTTTCTGATTGAAACGAGCCCAAACACGACGCAAGTCGGATTAATTTCACTTATTCGAATTAATAAATAATATACTGGGTGACCTGCGCGACATGCACTCCTCGAATAATTTTCGTCCGATGCTTTTTACGAAAAATTGCCCAATTCTTCTCTCGAAAGCGAGTAGAGATTTTCTGTAAACTGGTTTTCGAGATCGACTAATGCAAAGTTATTACTTCGTGGCCCACCTTATATAATAATAAGCTTTTCGGTAAACGAACTCCGACTTCCGTCGTGTTTGGACTCATTTTAATCGGAAGAATCTCAGCTGTTCATTGGTGCCAGAATCGTCTAAGCAAGACGAAGATTTCTGAAAATAAAATGTTTCTACCTTAAGGTGGGAAGATATGGTAGGACCGGTACTTCATTCTCATTTTGTCAGTTCGGTGAACGGTGCTTAGGCAGAGGGGGGCAAGAGGAAAGTCCCAGTCCATCAGGACGGAGTCGCAGCACCGGCACCTCAGGATCACGGTCGATCGAGTCCTCAAAGGTCAAGATCCAGCACGTCTGTTCCGGAGCTCTCCTCGTGCCACGAAATCCCCCAATTTGAGGGACTTCTCGGGAGCTTCGGGCTAACGAAAATATACTGTCTCGGTCGGGGAGGAGGTCGTGGCAGGAGTAAGATGGCGCCGGGAGCCCCTGGCCGGGCTCGTCCTTTGTCTTAAGCCCGGCTATATTAATGCGAGGAACATGCCGGCAAGTAGGCTCGCTCTCGTCGCTCGCCGAGGAAGCTGGCTAGCGCGGCGGCTAGGCGCGGAAAAGAGGTCCCGCGCCGCCTCGAATACTAAGCAGCGGCTGCGCTCCGCCGAATCTTCCTCGGCGAGGGGTCCCAGCCTTTGCATTTTAACTGCCAGGTTTTCGGGTTAGAGGCGACGCCAATTCCGGACAGGATCAGACCTCGGACAACTCCGCCGCGTCTCCGACTTACACCAAGGACGCGCATCGACGATTCTTTCCGAAAACACTGACCAATCAATCTCCTCGGGGCTCCCCTACTCAGGAATTTGTACAGCTTCGTACCATGTAAAACCCCTTAACCGAGGAGTCTTCGCCGAAAACAATGTAAGCGCTGACGTTGAAAAATTGTTCTTCTTCTTCTTAACCCTCTATAGGTCGAGTCTTTTTCTTAAGCATCTGTATGTTATATATTTCAGATTGATGGTGCTTTCGGTCGTAATCAATATTTTTATTGGTTATCTCAGAGACCTTTAAGACGTGTACGTCATCTTGTGAAAAAGCTGAAATTATTTGGCGAAATCTCGATTTATTAGCATGTGATCTCATAGTTACACGGGTCCATAAAGGGTTAAAATATTCTGTGTGCCAATGGGAACACGTACCATTTAATAAAGTACCATTTAACGACAATATATGTTTATAAATAGTTATAAATAACGCTGATATGTGATATTATGTCGTCTTTTTTTTAGAGAGCAATATAGGGTGTTTTATAACTCATAGTACAAATTGGTAAAAATGGTAAAATTATCAGTCGAATGCATGCACTTTGGACAGCATCTTGACTGAAAATAATAAATTAAATACAACGAAAAATACACTGATCATTTTATAAAAACGTCGTTAGACATTTCTGCTTTCCATTAACCCTTTGTACTACGACTCATTTCACAGCTACGTTGATTAGCATTTATTTGTTATTAATACCAGACAGAAAATTTACATTTAATATATGACTTTACTTCAATGTTTAAATATTAATGATAGATAGGTAAAATTGAATTCCGATTTAAGAGATGCGAATAACGTACATATTTGCCACATTACGTTCCAAATCTTCGTAACGACTCTGACACGATATTATAGGGCAAAGGGTTGAGTCCAAAATAATATCCTAGCACTCCTTCTGTTGCATTATCAGAATTGTTTACATTTTTCTACAAAATAGTAGCGTTCTCATTGAAATCCCGTACCATTGGAGATCCTGTTGGAAACGTGAGCACATCAACGGAGTGTCGAGCTCCGTCGAATCCGCGGCTGCCACTTCGCCGGACAGTTGAAATTCTCTTTGGACAGCCCGGACGGAAACGTTCGTTTTTTTCCGTGCGATCGGCGACGTGCAGTTTCCCCGTTGACGTCTGACTGGCGGAATCCGCGCGGGTGCGGGGGGTAGGCAGCGTTTCTGTCGGGAAGTTGAACCCACCGTGATTTCCGCAATTTCATCGTTCCCCGGCCATGGTATTTCGCCCGCCAGCCCAACGGGATATGAAAGAGTTCATATAAGATGATCCTCGGCTGTCGTTGTCTCCCGGCTTGGGAATCAACACGTGGACCGCTGATGGATACCCCGGCGCTCCTCTCTTCCATAAGCAGGGGAAGCTCTCGCGAGGAGTTTCGGGGATTTCGGCGTAAGAGGCTTTCCTCTGTCCACCATTTACAGAGTTGTTTGACGAATCGATTAATTACCGCCACGTATAAAATATCGAAAATGTCGTACGAACGTCCGTGAACAACTGCGCGGCCTTCTAAAGGGTGCGAGTGTTCCTCGCAGCGTTTTCTGCAGAACGAACACCACGATGATGTTTGCTGACTTTAGTTCGTTTCCCCTTCAATATTTTGTAAGAAATTCTCTTTGAACAATTTTCACCAAACTTGTAATAATTTGTAATAATACATAGGCGCTGCTGAGTCGGATATCTCTTTATTTGCTGAGCACCGTAATGTTTCTACTTGTAAAATGTCGAATAATATACAGCAGTCCGGTGCAGAAATTTAAATGCCGCGAAATTGAAAAGTAACATTCGATAATAGATATACCTTTTAGAAGTTGAAAAGGCAGAATGTTAAAAAGACAAGCGAAATAAATTGCGAAGTCAAATGTCAGTGGACAGTGCACATGTTAAGAAACAATAATACTCATTATTTACCACAGTGAAGAAAATGTGAGTTACTTAACACTCCGTGTTACAATTCCAGATAATTATATCCACAAAATAAATTCGACGTTCTTCACAAGAAACAGAAAATCACGGTCGTCCAAATGTCTTACGCGAGCAGCGAACGCGTTAAACTCGGTGGTCAGTTGCTCGCGACTAAGGAGGTGTACAATCTGTGGACGTGTTTCGAACGAATTCCACTTACGGTTAACGTGTTCTTTAGGGCGTCAGGAGTCGGTACATGTAACTCAGAACGGCGGGTATCGATTGTGTGCGCCGGCGTGTCTTCGAGTGCGGGGTCACGTGTCGCTCATAAAGAACCAATTCTCACCTAAACACGCGATATAAATTCAGGATCGGCGGCCCATTCCCGCGGCTGCCTCGTGATTCCGAAACTGGCCGGGATTCAACGTATCCGTTGGTCAACGACGCGACGTCTCCTCCCTCCAGGATCAGAACAGACGTGGGCGGCCGCGGGGGCGGCGGAGACCGAAATTCAACGAAATAAAGTATCGTTACCGGCCGCGGTTATGCAAGAAAGAAGAGCGTCGACGATGGTACGGTTCGACCGCGATGCGAATAACAAACTCGATATTTCCGCGAGCGGCTACGTGACCGAAGGGAGAAAAGGAGACGGAGCGAATGGCGAGGCGCTTGTACGCGTTCGGCTTCGCCTCGTTACGGGCGGCGGCGTCCCAGTTCGATGATGGATCGACGGGGAATCCTCCCGAGTCTTTTATTTCCCCGTAAGAGCCCCGAGCTCCGGAGAAACCCGATTTTACCGGCGGGCCGATACAGCGCCGATTTTCACCGCGTATCTCTCGCAATCTCGGGGCTATCGAGACTTTTCCGATACACGCGCAAGCGTCTCGAGGTCCTCTACCCTCTAACGTCGATGATTTTTGCGTTAGAAATCGTTATGATGCAGTCAATTCTTCTCTATTATCCCTCGGCTTGTAGGCAAAAATGGACAGTTTGGGAAGAGGAGATTGCGACTCGTTTTTATGTTGTCGATTATCAGCAATTCTACATTATTCGAGTCTTGCGATTCCTTTTTGTAATTGTCGATAATTTACAATTGTAGAAATCGTGTCTCCTCTTCCCTAATTGTCCACTTTTTGTTACAAGCTGAAGGACAATTTGGCAGAATTTACTGTACGGCACGATTTTTAATGTAAAAATTGTCAATGTTAGAAGCTATGATCAACAACTATAAAACCGAGATGCAAGGATTGAGTAATCGTGTCTCCCCTTCCCTAATTGTCCATTTTTGTTTACAAGCTGAAGGACAATTTCGGATAATTTACTGCATGATTTCGAATGCAAAAATCGTCGATGTTAGACACTATTATGTACAATTATAGAAACATGTCGCAAGATTTGAATTATCGTGTCTCCTCTTCCCTATTTGTCCAAATTGACAGAATTTACTGTACTATGTCGGATGAACGGATTCCAGATAAAAGGAGTTCTACTATATGGCCATTACCATTGTTTAAATCAATTACTATTTAATGCCGATCGTTATTACCATTCCCTCTACTTCGTTTGTAATTCCTTTATTTCATTCAAATGCTATGCCGTCACTATTATATGCAGTCATCCTTAATTCTTAATTCTCTCACTGCCATTAGCGTTACAGTTATCACTAGATACGTATCTTCATGGAAATTCTCATTTTTATACATCACTTTGTAAGAATTAGAATTAGAGAAAAGTTTTCTTCGTTAACTGAAAGTAGAAAGAAGATAAAGATGTCATTAGACCCTGTTTATTTATAAATTTTCTTGCATCTTAAAAATCCGCACGCGCCATAAATGCGCAAAGATCCGCCGTCTCGTTGTTGCTGTAATTGTTGTTCTTGTTATCGTTATTAGATTGTTATTAGATTATTAGACTGAGGATTTTATGCATTTATCAGAGAACATTCTCTCTCAACTTATGTATTTTACAATGAACTTAATTTTTATATTTCATGAAAGTTCGCCATTGTTACACTTCCTGTAGCAAAAAGTACATTCCGTGTACAAATTTACTTGTACGAATGTTTTACCACCGCGTCGGGTTGCTTCGACCGCCGGTGGAGCTATTTTTTGAAGTCGGAGGACAAGAATAAGCTCGCGCGAAGTAGGAGATCGATCTCTGATTCCAGGATTAGGAAACCGGTCTCAGAACGTTTTCTGAGCGCCGTTTTCTCAATAATTAACCGGCTCGGCTCGGTCCGCGCGATATTGACGACGGCTGCGGCCATATGGTTAATTGAGTTTCGTTTTCTGCTCGCAGAACGATGACCTGGTCTTCGACCAGGACGGCAAGCAGTCCCTCGGTGAGACACCTCTGATCGAGTCACGGCATCACGACTCCCTCCTCCACAGAATAAAGAGGCAATTCTTCTCGTTCTTCGCCCCCGCAACCACCACCACAACCACTACCACCACCACTGAGGCTACTCCAGGTAAGAACGCCATCTAAGGACCTCTGGAGATCCGGTCCTGGGTCCTGGTTCTGGTCCTGGGCTCTCGACAAGTCCAGGCCAGTGACCTTGGGGGTTTATTAATCAGCATATTCGGCCGATTGCAGAAGCGAACGACCATGGAGGGAAGGAGGACGACGACGACGTCCCCGTCGAGCTGCTGGAAGAGAAGAAGCCGAAGGGAAACGTCGGGGTTCCTTCGAACCTAGTCAGACAGACCCGGGAGAGTGCCGAAGAGAACGAGGAAGCCGTAGAGGTTGGAGGAGCGACGCGAAGATAGCTCGAAGGGTCGGAAATAATTCTATCGTTCTCGGCAGGGCAACGAGATCGGGAATGCTGCAGAGGCTCGGCGGGAGCCAGCGAAGTTTGGGAACACCGATGACGAAGACCTGGCTGGCTCCGGTGACATCGAAGGCAGCGCCACCAGCGAACTTGGACCGCATATCAAGTTCCCTGTGACGAACAATGCTCAGCGAAGTAAGCGACCAGTTGAAGAGAATATGTATCTGCATCTACATTGTCTAGTTTTACTTACGAGCCATGATCTCACATGAAATATCACCACTTTACTTCTTACATACTGTGATAGTATGCGTTTGAAGTAATTGTTTCCTTAGCGGAAATGCTATTAAAGAATTAAAGAAATTATTAAAGAAAAACACTGACCAATGAGAGTCGAGCTCTAGGCGGTGCTAGGCGGGCGAGCCAGCGAGTGGTCGAAGCCCAGTTCCGCTCACTGACTCGGCCGCCTCGCGCCAGTTGATCTCGCCTCTCATTGGCTACGGTTTTTCGTTAATAACTCGTAAACAAAGCCGCGGATTGCATTTTTGCTAAGGAAAAAGTTACTTGAAATTACCTCAGGAATCCCTCAGTAACTAAGTAACACAATTCTGGGACATCCTGTGTAAACCATACTTGAACATGTGATTTGTTTTCCTCTTCCTGCTAACGTCCACATGGATTTTCTACTATGCCGTTCCTATACAAAGATTCATTTAGAAGATAATGGTTTTCCAATTATATACAGTTTCTCAGCCTAGTTCTATTTTATCTTTAAGTCTCGGGAATTCAATGAACGCTTTTGGCGTTTCGACTAGGAGCGTTGATCTTCGAAGACCCTGTAACACCGATCGATGATTCCAGGGTACTACCGGATAACCTTGACAATCGGCGAGCCGTATCTGCGGGAGTACGCGGACAGACATAGCCGGGAGTACAAGGAGCTGAGCGGGAACCTGACGCACGCCTTCGAGGAGCTGTTAAACCGACACCTGGCCGTCGAGAGCCACCACGCTAACGTCGTAAAGATATCGTAAGTCTCCGATAGCCGATGATCTCCGTCGACGGATAGCCAGCCGGTCTGGCGCGTCGCGGTCGGAAATAGAGGATCGTGTGATTCAACGGGACAGGTGTCCGTGGAATGACGAGAGTTTCTGGCCCACAGACCAACCTCGACCGACAGCTTCGCGTCACTGGTGACTCTGGACATAGGATCGACGGTCACCGACGAGGCGGAGGTGCGCGACATCATCGAGGAACAGCTGCAGCTGCATTCCTTGGGCAACATCCAACTGCATCCCGACGACTTCTCCTTCAGAATATTCCAAGGTAACTTCCTGCAGGCTGTCTACGGTGATCGATTCCCCGTCGAAACTTCCAGCGGAATGCGTTCGCTAAGAATACGGAAGATCGATGGACCCCGGCGAAAATCTGACAACTCGGACGAGCGGATTCGGTCGGCCGGATCTATAGTAATTAGATGTTGCACGCGGAATGCTGTGTAGCTTAGGCATAGTTGACGAAAGTGGATCGCTGCACTTCCAGTATACGTTTCTCTTATTTTCTCATTATTTTCTGTTCTTCCGTTTATGTTCCTCCCTGTCGATACTTCAGTCGATCCAGACATCCCCGAGGAGGAGTGCGACCCGTCCACCGAGCTCATGTGTAGAGACGGTGCATGCGTGCCAGTAGCGGCCAGGTGCGACGGGATTGCCCAGTGCGAGGACGCCTCCGACGAGCTCGATTGTCCCGCGACCACGACAAGTAAGTAGCCCCACGGACACCTGAACGCGATCTCTGTACAGTAACCGAGCGATTAACACTTCTACAGCGCACCACGAAACGGTGACCCACCTGTAATTAATGTAAATAGATCGGTTCTCTTTAAAAACCAGCTACGACCCTCGGTATCATCTGCTCATTATCTTCACGGAACTTTCTTTCACGCGATTCGCATTCTCACACGCCGCGTTAGCCCCGGTCGGTGACAGCCGACAGGGTCGACACCTTTAATCAGCAAGCCCGAAAAACACAGATCCCTACACGGTGACCGAGGAGCTCATCGAGGAGGAGACCACTCTGAAGGAGTCCAAGGAGGAGGAGGAGGATGAGGTCACGCTAAGACCGGCCACGAACAAGTGCCGTGCCGACGATACGGTACGCTGTGACGACGGAAGTCATTTGATTTGTTCCGTGCAGAAATGCGACGGGGTGCCGGACTGTGACGACGGTGGCGACGAAGTTGGTTGCAATCAGACAGGTATAGGCTCGCCTTGACCCGGCTCAGTGTCTCTCGTCTAGCTCTCGTAGATCGTCTGCTCTGTAAATATGTATATAGACCGCATGCCAGTCCTCGGACGTTTCCCATCGTTCATGCTTCATGTTCTTCCACGCTCGAACACCACGAAATCGTTGCGACGGCTACAAACGACCGTTCGATTTCTAGGGTGCAGTGCCGGAGAGTTCGCCTGCGACGTCTCCAGGTGCATCCTCGAGTCGGAACGATGCAACTTCGTCGAGAACTGCAGGGACGGGAGCGACGAACACGACTGCAACTACCCCGGTGAGTGCAATTACCTTTTGTCTCGATTACGGAGCTGATTCTGCGGTTTTCGCACCTTCGAGGAATGTTTTACCTTCGATTGGTGCGGTATGAAACTGCCACAGATAGCTGAATTACCGACTGTACGGGTCGATGTCCCGTCGGCAAGGAGGAGAAGTCACTAGGAAATGAAAATAATACTAGAAACTTGCCGAATGTTACTAGAAAGTTGGGGAAAGTCGTTGGAAACGCCAGAAAGCTCGCGGAAAATTCATGTGTTACTGAATCAACGCGTGGCGCTGGCTTTGCTTTAAAACATCGTCACTTGAAAACTTCGAAACTAATATTGTTTACTTATTTGATGAAACAAAAGACTATCACAGCCATTGGTAGATAAATTAACAACACTGCAGACGTATCTACGAACTGTACGCTTCGATATTCCATCGGTGAGGGCAGTAAATTGCTGGCGAAAATGACACAAAGTCCCTGAACGTTACAAAAATTTACTAGAAAGCTGAAAAACTCCCTAGCCAACGGTGCTTCTCGTTCGGTAAAACAGATCAAGTCACTAGAATTTTCCTCTGTCGGTACGTTTAGTGCTTCTGTCGGTACAATAGCAGTGCCACCGTCGGTGCAGTACTTGCAGCGACTTCCCTAGTCCTATATCGTTGCAAAAGAAGGAACCCTGCCTTGCCAACGCGCGATATCGATTCTCCTTCGCACGATGGAGACGCCCGGACGTCGTCGACACCCCCTAACTTCCGGTCCCCGACGTTCTAATTAAAAGTCGTTCCGTCGTTGTCTCGTCGGAGGGGCTCGAGCAGTCTCGAAGACGGGCGGGAACGTGCCGATTTTTCCGGCAGAAAGAGGGTCAGGTGGACGTCGACCAGGATGTGCCTGGTGAATATTCAAACCTTGAGAGCTGTCTCCCTCGTCCCTCTGTGTTCCGCCACGGCTTTTTCCCCGCTCTAGACACGTCGAGTGGAGGCGAGAGGACGGAACTTCGAACACCCCACATGTCTTCCAGGCTGACTGATTGGAAGACCGCCGGTCCTCCTCCGGGCTCGACAGAATTTTTTCGAACGTGCCCCGTCATCTCCCGCGCCGAAAAAGTAACGCGAATCGCAGGAAAACCGTTTCACCGCGGCGCGCGTGTGGTTCCGACGGTGGCCGACCACCCACGCTCGCCATTACGAATTCAGATTCCAGCCGGCGAGGTTTTTTCAAACGGTCTCTGGATGTTTCACCGAGCCAGCCACCTACGTAGCGAATTAGGAATGTAGATTACGCGTGTTTCCTCGCCGGGGCCCGGAGGATACGTCCGCGATAATGGTTCCGCGAACCGCATTCCTCGACAATCGGCAATCACCGTCGGCCACTCGGTATTTTTTCGCTCATTCCGGAGAGGAGAGCCGAGCAGGCTCTCTCTTTAACCTACTTACCGCTGACGAGCTCATTGTTCTACTAATCGGCGCGGAACCAAAGGGGAAAAATACACGTGACAAGTGGCTTCTACTAGCCGCCACGAGCCGCACGCCTGTCGGTGTCGGTATTCTTTGATTGCCAGCGTCGCATTCCGAGAGATCGATGACGCAAATAGGCTGACCTATTCACTGGGATCTGTGATGGCTCTGCTTTAATCATCGGCCACTTCGGGGACGCGAGTCACTCGGCTCTTCTGCCTCCGCGCTGATTCAGAAACCAAATCCTGCCGCGGAAAACCAGACTTTCAACTATCTTCGCCTGCGACAGGACAATAAGAGGGTCTATCATCCGTAGACCGATCGTAAATCGTCGGCCCGTTCATCTCAGGGCTCGTTCAGACAGTTTTCCGCCTAGCACCGGCAACAGGAAGGCAAAGAGGGTTGGCAGGGGGTGGCAGAGGGTGGCAGAGGGTGGCAGGGACAGGCGAACGTCCCGTATAAATATCCGCAGACACGCAGCCCGGCTGGAAAGCGCGTTTACCTGCTTCCAGTAATCGCGATGTGCATGCTTAATCAATATTCAAGTATTCAGCCGCGAGCGAGGCACAGGGGGACGATCCACGGTGCCCCTCGACTCCCCTGGCCCCTCGCCGCCCCTCAGCCACCGAGCTCTCATCACTAGCGATGGGTATTCAATTCCCTCCGCTGCGAGTTTTCAAGCAATGGGCGCCTGGAGACGCTCGAGGACCGCGTCTTCGGGCAAACGAGGATATTGTTGGGCGGGCCGAGGACTGACCTGGTTCTCCGGGGGTTGTCCGAGGTCTGGAGACTGCGGCAGCCTTTCCCACAGCGGGTCTTCCATTTTTAAGGACCTAGAGTATCTGTCTGTTTAGCTACCTTGGTGCCCTAGAGTCCCCTAGCCTAGAAATCCTAGCATCCACCGAGTTCACTAAACCTATGAGGGCCTAGAAGAAGGAGTGAACAACTGCCAAAATCTTTTGAACCTGCAGAGGCTAGCCCTTTGACAAGTTCAGTGTTTAGGAGAAGCCAATCGTTTGTGCTAACCCGATACCCCTAGCACTCTTCTGGATGAAGAGGTTGACAGCAGGCCTAGAACCTAGTAGAAGGGAAATAGCAGACCTAGGACCTAGAAAACTGATTCTAGCAAGTCTGGGACCTAGAAAAAGAACTAGAGCTGATCTAAGGCGAAGAATATGTCTTAGAGCATGACTAGAAGTCTTTAGAAACTATCAGAGATTAGCTTCCAGAGACATTCAGTATTTAGGAGACGCCGGTTATAGGTGCTGACCTGGAACCCTTATCATTTTTCTGGATCAAGAGGATTAGAACAGGCTTAGGACCTAGTAGAAGGAGTAGAACAGACCTAGGACCTAGAAAAAGGATTGTAGCAAGTCTAGGACCTAGGGTAAGAACTAGAGCAGACCTCGTGCCAGGAATATGTCCTAGAGCATGACTTCTAGTATGTGGAACCTATCAGAGGCTAGCGTCCAGACACGTTCAGTGTTTAGGAGACGCTGCCAGCTGTAGAACCTTCACTGTCCCGCATTCCTAGAGCCGGCAGATCGAGACGGTGCCTTTGTCGGACGTTCCAGGTGCCTTGACTCCATCGCTACTCATTACATCCCCACAAACCCCCGGTGCTTCTTCAGGTTGGGAATGCGCATAACCACATTCGTGTCTGCTTCCGCGATATGCCAGCTCGGACGAGGACAATTATGAGTCCTGGCGGGCCGAGGGGCTCCGAGAAGGGGCCAGGGGGTAAGTTACGTTAGGGTAGTCGGCTGCGGCACGCTAGGCACCGCCACGACAAACGTCAGCCCACGATGTCCCGGAACATTATTCAGGTGCGTCCTCTCCACCTGTCTACTGGGTGTACTTGAACAAAAACCACCCTCGGCGTGGCTGCGCCGTTGCAAAAATTAGGGGTCGTTGGGAATTAGTCGTATCGCCTGAGCAGTCCCCTGTGTAGTCTAATAAAAGATTAGTTTCCGGAATCCGGTGGCTGGGAAATATCTTCTGGTGCTTTGGGGTTGGTACTTGTTGACTACCCTCGTTATTTCCATAACCGTTGAAAAATTAGGGATCGTCGGATATCAATTGCGTGGGTCGAAGTATTCTAAGCTTGACAAATTAATTTATCGAAGCCAGAGGACGATTTGTCTTTCGGTGATTCAGGGGTTGGTAATTGCTGGCCACCCCTTGTGCAGACCCCGGTTAAACGTCCTCCGCAATATGGTGGCCGCTTAACCGGGATAAATATCGGAAGGACGCGGAGGGGCTAAAATTCGAGCACGTAAGCCCGCGGTTCACAGGTTGCCCCTAATTTCTCCTGTGGAAGGGACAGCCGGCGGTTTTTCTTCCGCGGAATCATCGGTAATTTTTATTCCGCTTGGCAAGCTCCGCCGGTCGGTGTGTTTCCGCGGCTGTTTATACAGAAGTCGTGCAGCCGACGATTTTTCCCTCCCCGCAGGGAAAACACTGTCTATTGACAAAATAAGCGTATGCAAATCTGCCGCAAGTCGCGAACCAGCTCTAGCACCCACCCGTACCGAACACCATCATTCGTTACACGGGACTCTGTCGCGTGATTTTTCGCCTAATTGCTGGCCAACTCGCCGCTAAGTGGGCCTTACGGAACGGTAAGTATTTTCCTCCGACCGCCTTCCGCGATCGGGAAATACCACCCCTGGAGTATGGGGTGCGAGCTTTTATCTGGTGGAATATCTTGCAGGTCGAGGGAGCCCGGTGGAAAATTTCGCAAAATTGAGAATCAAATTTTAATCGATTCGGTAAGATACAAACAAAACAGACCTCGTATTTTCCTATTGTTTGCATAATTATTACCTTGCGATTTTTCTCTCGGCCCTGCGAAATTATATCCCACTTCCGGGCTGGATTTCGTCGCTAGAAATTAAGCTGACACCTTGGACAATGTGCAGTTCGCGGGGGAGATTTAATGTTAGAATCTCAATGTTAGAGTCGATGTTAGAAACCCAATGTTAGACTCAATGTTATAGACTCAATGTTAGACTCAATGTTACAGACTTAATGTTGTCGACTCAATGTTACAGACTTAATGTTGTTGACTCAATGTTATAGGGTTAATGCTGTAGACTTATGATCATAGGCTCAATGTTATATTCAATATCGTAGACTCAATGTTATAGACTTCATTCTGTAGACTCAATAATATAGACTTAATTCTGTAGACTCAATGTTGTAGACTCAATGTTAGACTCAATATCATGGACTTGATATTAGACTCAATATCATGATCTCAATGTTAAATTCAATATCATGGACTCAATATTAGACTCAATATCATGAACTTAATGTTAAACTCAATATCATGGACTTAATGTTATACCCAATATAATGGACTAAAGACTTAAACAAGGATTTACGTAGTCCAGGAAAAATTTCTCGTATGACTTCGTGACCCGTCAAATATTTTATAGTTCCAGCAAAGTTTGTATTAATACCACATTCTAAATATTAGATTTAATGTTAGACTCAGTATTAAACTCAATATTAGAAAGTCTTACTCAGTCTTACGAACTCGAGACCCAGTTAAATCCTGATAAGAGAAACGGAGCTGCCACAAAAACTGTTTAAAAATTGTCAGAACATCGCAGAGACCATTGACCCCAAAATGAACTCGTGTCTCGCGTGATTCTTAATCTATTATTCCGCTGCTTCTTCGGACAGAGAACGATGTCCAAGTGATTTCTGTCAGGGAATGCTTTTTCATAGTGACATTTTTTCAGTGTTCGATCCGCCGCGGCGGATGCCACTATCTATCTTGGTATGGTTGTTTCTCAGATTGTCAATGTATTTTTAGAGCCGGCCCGGTGAAGTAGCACGTCCCTGAATAATTCCCGATTGGTCGCGGGCGTAGCTCCATGAAATTAGCCGGCCTGCTCCACCCCTAAGTTTCCACGGGGGGGCGCGTAGACGAGTAGGCGAGTAGGCTCGCGCACCTTGCGCTCGTTTCCTAAATAATTAACATTGCGGATAATGGGCCGGCGACCGCGGTCACCCAGACATCGGATAACGTTATCAAACTGCAACCGCCGTGACGAGGGGGTTTCCTACGGGGGTGGCCCGCCCCTCGTTTCACTTTGTACCGGGGCTGTGTAATCGGAAAATGCACCGCTCTGCATAAAGATAGCAACCTCGTAAAACATTCGTTGCGTCTCAACACTGTTGCCGTAGACAAAGGGCCGGGCTGATCGTTTCAACCCCCGCCGGCGATTCAGGGCTAACTTTCACCCTGCACGACTTTCCCTTCGCGGCGGGAAACCTTAACTGCTGGCATTGATCTTTGATAATTGTTGCTGCGAAACAAAGGGGGCCATTCAACCCATAACGTTCAACCCTTTGGAAATCAACCCTTTAGAAATCAACCTTTTCGAAATCAACCCTTTAACATTGATAATTGTTTTTATTAAAAAGGGAGCTAGCTGAGCCTCGAGGCTTTGCTAATATTTTACTTGAGAGCCGGAGTTTGAGAAGATTGTCTCCAGGTTGCTATTTCAAAAATCAATGATCCCGTTGGAACTTGTTGGCTAAAGATACCACCTCAGACTCGAGCAAATCTAAAAAGGAAGTTTCAAATCACTGTATATTACAGGTGGTACCATTGTAGGAGAATTCGACCAGCTCCCACTAGAATAGCAAGCAACTCTTTAAATATTTCTTCGTGGTTCCTCCGAAGCGTCGAAGTCTGACAGCGCATATCCATCTCGAAAGCTATCCTTAACTTCCTTCAACTTATTTCTCCCTGTCTTTTCATTACCGACTGTATTACCCGAGCATCGAAACACCTTTATGTTCTCCCAAAACCACCCCTGGAATTTCTACGAGCTCCTCTTTGTAACTGACGCAAAACGCAGTGAACATCCGCGATATTAACGCACTTCGTGCATGAGAGGTGAGAATACTTTTTTAAACAATTGACTTCTTTTTAATTTCATTATATAAAATGTTATTGTCAGTTCTGAAAATATTAAATGTTTTTTAGAAATCGGATTTTTTTAAATATTTACTGCTTTTACCCCTTTGGTAAAGCTCGACCTGTGGCCTGCACAAAATGTGTTAAAAATGGTGTCCAACGATTATCGAGGCCTTTGAGAAATGAAAAAGAAATCAGTCGAAACGAAAAACCAGCCCCAACGCATCTGACTTTTAACTCCCGAACCCAGTGCGGAATCCAACCGCTCCCATCCCCTCCAGGAATTCGAAAACTGGGAGCGAGCACTCGTGTGCTGGCATCCTCCTTCGTTCCCGGATTAAACGTGTTCCGGCGTCGCGCAGACTCGGCCACGGGGGTGGCGAAGGCGCGGGGGTCGCACCGAGGGGGTTGGCTCGTAATTCTGCGAGGTCGCGTTCGTATTGTCGTAAATTACAAAAAAGCACGGCGGATTGTTCCCGCGGAATAACCGTGAGGGTTCGCCGGTGATGCATCCGGCCGCGCGCCGAGCCGCAACCATAACCGCCGCCGGGGGTGAGAGGTGGTGTGGGGGGCTGGTTGGTTGGTTCGGCGTCGCGTAGTTCGTTCGTTATCCCGGGAACCCCTTAAGTGTGGCAGCGGGGCAACGGTAACGCCTACCAATCTGGCGTTCGTCCCCGCAACGAGCCAACCCTCCTGCCCCCTTCGCCAACCCCCGGCAAGCCCTCGCGACACCGGCTTAATTCCGACCAGCGAGAAATGAAGCTTAAACCCGAAAATGAATTCTAAAAAGCTCCGCTGATGAAAGGGTGGCCCGCGGTTCGCGGCCTCCTCGCATCCCCCGCCTCCTCGGCGCCGGCCCCCGACCCGCAGCCCCCAACCCCCATGTTTTCGAACAGATTGCCCGTGGTATCGTAAATCTGGCGAGTCGCGGATGGATCGTAATTGCGACACGCTTCCCGGCGATAAATCCACGAGCCGTTTCCGGTCTCTCTCCTTTTTTATCCCCCCCTCCCCCGATGCTCGTACCGCGATTAACAGCCCCTGCTCGACTTTCTCCCTCGGTTGTGGTCAAGGGAACCCAGACGCCGAGGAGTAAGACTAGCGCGGTTTTCGACGGGGTGCGATCGCGAAGCCATCCAGCCTCTCCGGAAATTAAAAAATAAAGATCTCCATCGTGCGGAAAATAAAATTGCTGCGGGCGACCGTGTCGATGGTGTGGCCATTTTTAAAGAGCGACGCGACGCGGACGCGCCGAGTGCCGTCGGCAAGCATAATCTCTCATTTAAATTCGATCGGTTTTTCTGTGTGGACTGCGCGCACCCCATAATGCAAAGTTTCGCCTAGTCAGCGGCGAAAAGATAATGCGAGGCGACCCGGCTCGTGTTTAACGGCTTACAGCGTGTCCACGGCCGAAGACGAACTTCCGAAGAAGTCCATTAGTATGAAAATGTGATATAAGACAGGTTTGAATAAACATACGACCCGGCCGACCCCCGGCCAGCCCCGCGCGCCGCCTGTCGGCCCAAGGAACGACGTGCAACAGCTTTTTCCGCGGGCAGCCGGCCTGGCACAGCCGTCATATTCCGGCACGAACCACGATTCTGAACTTATTTTATTTAAAGTTTTATAATCCGCCCGACCGCACGTGAAAGCACCCTTCCGACCGCCGCCGGAGCCCGGTTTACGATGGCATCGCGCGGACGATTCTTCGGCCCCGTTCCCGCGAAATTGCGGGGATGCCGAGGGAGTGGGATATTGAAAAGATTTGCACGCGATACCGGTCGGCTGAATTTTACAGTAGCTGTCGAGTCGCTGGTTTTGATTCCTATGCTAGTCCTCCTTACAGTCTTCCGGGGCGAGCTCTTCTTCTTTATCCTGGCAAGAGAATTTCTTAATTCTCTGAGACGTTCAGGTAGGTCTTGGCTCTTCTTCCGACTCGGCGCTGGCTTTTCCTGATTTTTTGTTGACTTGGGGGTGAATTGCGATGCTAGTTCCAAGGGTATTTATTATAGACGGAGAATATAAAAGGGAAAGTGTTGGTCAGCGGAATTAATTTTGAGGTGTTCAAATGTTTCCATTACATTATGCAAACCACCCTTAAGGCAGCTAGTTTCCGAAGACATTAACGCTAGATTTATGGAGCTGTAAAAGCAACTTGTTTTGCGTTGGCTTATACAAACATTTTCTCTGAATAAATAACTTATAACTGAAATAAATAAACAAATTAATAATTTACTAATTTAGTACTTATATATAGGTTATAAGCCTAGTGTTATAGTATGCGACTCATTGAACACCCACGATGCAACAAATCATATCCAACAATCATCATGTGATTTGCAACATTAAAAAGCATCAAAATCACTCCAAAATCCACCCTTAACACAGCTATCTCGTAAACATTATTAAAAATTCAGCTTCGGAGAAACTCGTAGCATAAAATATGATCAAACAACAGTCCCCGAAGGAATATAGAATTTAAAAAATCAAAGCCGCCCCGACAACCACCCCTAACATCCGCACCTTTTAAATACCCTGAAAAATTCAGCTCGTAGAATACGCAGAAAATCAGGAATCGTGTAAACGAGTCCCGGAGGGATTTTACGATTTAAAAAATCAAAGCTGCCCGGGAAACCAGCCCTTCCCAAGGGGCTGCGGACGAGAACGGGCCAAATAATACCAAGAAGTGTTCGGAACGATGCCGCAAGTGTCGGAAACGCTTCGGAATGATCGCGCGGTGGCCGGCCAGTCCGGGGAATCTTGTTTTCATGAAAATTGCAGGCGACTGCGGGGAGCCGGAGGGGCAAGGGGCGGCTGGCAGGAATCCGTGGAGGATTTAGGCCGCGATAAAACCTCCCGGCCACTCGGAATAATCGAAGGGTTTTCAATTTTCCTGGCGGTTTGGCTCATGGCTCGGTGCGCGCTGCCGACGACGGCGCGCCGCGGCAACGCACGAGCTCCGCCGAGCGACGCCGACGAGCCGGAGCGCGGCAAACGCCTGACGTCGCGACGCCTGATATTCCCATTACGCCACGGAGAGCCGCGGTACCTGCAACACCTCCCACGCTCCTCTCGACAGTTACTCGGTCGAAACAACGCGGTTCGGTCGACCGCTCGGCCGCTGATCCGATCCTGATTCCGATTCTGTTTCCAATCGCGAGACGCGAGTTCATTGATTCCTCGTCGCGGAACTAGATCGACGTCGTTGATCTCTGGTACAGTGGTTTTTTCGGGGCTCGGGCGGAACGTTCTGGCCGGATTTCGCAAATATTTTAAGCACGCTTTCGTCCATGTTCGTTTTATTTGTAATTCAGTTGGGGATGATGGTCCGGGGTTGATTGTTCGTTTTCTGATTTATTCGACGATCCGAGTTCGAATTAACGGCTGCAGGATAAATATTTTTGTTGGACTTCGACGGTCGGCAAATTTCACGTTGATTTGGCGATGGTGGTGTTAATGTTCGGGACTCAATGTTTAATTCAATGTTACGGGATTCAAGAATCGATCCATGACTTGGGCAGACTAGGCAACATTGTTGGTGGACTTTATTATTCGTTAAATATCGTAGAATTTGGAGAATATCGATGTTAGAGATTCAATGTTAAACTCAATGTTAGGCTCAATGTTAGACTCGATGTTAAACTCAATGGACACGAGACTTAGGCAGACTGGAGAAAAATTATTGTTGAATTTCATCGTTCGTTAAATATCGTAGATTTTGGAGAATGTCAATGTTAATGTAAGAGACTCTAGGCTAAACTCAATACTAGACTAAATGTTAAACTCAATGTTATGGATTCAAGAATCGATCCAAAAGTTAGGCAGACTAGGAAAAAATGATGGATTTTATCTTTCGTTAAGTATCGTAGACATTGAAGAATGTCAATGGTAATGTTAGAGACTCAATGTTAAACTCAATATTAAACTCAATGCTAAACCCAATGCGAAGGATTCCGGAATTGACCTAACACTTATTATCAAACCGACTAGGAAAAATTGTTATCGGACTTTATTATTCGTTAAATATCGTAGACATTGAAGAATATCAATGTTAATGTTAGATATTCAATGTTAGACTCAATATTAAACACAATGTTAAATTCAATAATATACAATAAAAAATTTAGAACCAGGAACAATTTCATTTTGGCTTCGTCATTCGTTAAACATCATACTCCTTGACTTTGTTAACGTCGATGTTGGAGACTCAATACAAAACTCAATTCGAAACTTAATTCGATACTCAAAGTTGCGGACTCAAGACTCAATCCGAAACTTAACCAGTCCGTGAACAAAATCCTCTAGGACTTTGCCTCTGGCTGAGCGTCACGTATCTTCGACAATGTTAGTGTTCCCTTCGCAATGCTCGACTCTGAATGTTAAAGACCGAAGACCAGTTAAGTCGCTACTCCCGGTCCAGATTTCCCACAAGACTTATCGCAAGTTCGGCGCTGCCGAACGAAATCGTTGAATCCCCACGGCCGATGCCCGATCACGGAGCGAAATCCTTGGAACCTGGCAGCCGCCAGTGTGTCCACAAGTCCACAAATCCTTCCCGCCGCTTCCAGACCGAGGAACGCCTGTTGCGTTTCGAGAACTCCCGCGTAATCCCCTGGATCGCCCGTAGATCCTGCGTCGACACCAGCTATCCCCAAAAATCGTCGCGCGACGATAAACGTTACAGCCAATTCATCGGACCAATGCATGAAACTGTAAACCGTCTATGCTATCGCGTAGATAAATTTTCTTTTAATTCGGATCACTTTAAATTCGACGCGAAAAAGATTCAGTGCCATTGAGTGTTCTCGTGATAGATTTCATTGAGCCTCTCGGATCGCTATATTTCGGAACCATACGCTGTAGAGGTCGTTTGGTTGTTTCACCGGAGCTGGGGAATTTATTGGCAGCGTTGCATAATCGTTTCATGATAATAGCATGGTTCGCAAAACGTCCAGAAAAATCGCGGTTTTATATGGAGTACTCAGTCCGATGGTTACCATTAAAAGGGGACAATTAAAAATTCACGTATATTGTGATTCGTTAAAATATCCTCAATATAATAATTATCGTTAAAAAGATTCGTTAAAAGTCCATAAATATCGCGGCTTTCTAGAGAGTCCTTGGCATAATAATTGTTAAAACAGCGCTATTAAAAAGTCTACAAAGGTCGCGGTTTACTAGAGAGACCCGAGTATAATAATTATCATAGCAGAGCTGTTAAAAAATTCATAAAGATCGTCGTTCAGTAAACAATTTTCAACGTAATAATTAACATTAAAAAGAGTTATTACACATCCACGAAAATCGTGATTTACTAGGGAGTCTGTAACATAATAATTATTAAAGCAGGGCTATTAAAAAATCCACAAAAATTGCGATTTACTATAGAGTCCCCAACGTAATTTTATAAAAAGTCTCCAACATAATAATTATCAAAGCAAAGCTGTTAAAAAGTCCACAAAAATTGCGATTTATTAGCAAGTCCTTTAACTTAATAATTATGAAAGCAGAGCTATTGAAAAATCCACAAAAATCGTGAATTGCTAGAGAACGCTCATTATAATAAACACCACAAGAAGATCAAAGTGTGGTAAATCGATTAGGCAGTTGTTGGTTTCGCAAGCTGGATCCTCGGTTTAATAATTACCAAAGAACAGCCGCGAGAAAAATCGTGACTCACTAGAGCAACAACCGCAGCTCAATAATTGCCAAAGCAAGCCTACCAAAAAGTCCGCTAAAATCGTGATCTAGAGAAGAATTCTCGTTCCAACAATTACCAGAAAAAAGACCAGGGCGTCTCAAATCGATTACGCAGTCGTTGGTTTTATAGATTAGATGCTCGGTCCGATAATGTCCATCGAAAAAATTCGCTGCAGGAATCTGTTTCTAACACACTATGTGCGTTAGAGCTATTAATACCTTCTTAAAAAATTTAATTGTTTAAATTTCGCAATATATACAATAGAATACAATAGAATATAGTTATATATCTGTTATCAAAATCGAATGTGCTAATAACGAGCATGGAAAGGTCGCGGTGTCCTAAATCGATTAGGCAGCTGTTCGCGGCAGATTAGGTATCTCGCGGATGGTCGTCGGAGGAGCGAAGGGTGTCGTAAGGTTCCCAGGGTGTCGGTAACCGGTAGCCGGAGTGGAAATCCTCGATCGCGTCGCAGTCGAACGACAAAACCACTGCGGAAGGTGGGCCGCGGTCGTGCCGGCGTCGACATAGCCGGGGAGGAAAAAAAATCTAAAGCAGCTTAGTGCCTCCTACCACGCTTCCCTTGTTGACAGCGGAGGTGGGGTGGCCCGTTCTTCGTTCGGTTCATGGTGACTACTAGATTGCCAGTCTGTCAGGCTCAGGCAACGCGGTATCTAGTTGGAGCTCTTCTCGTCTCACTCTCTCTCTCTCTTTCGCTCTTTGTCTCTGGCTGTCTCTGTTTCCGTTTCTATTTCTCCCCGACGGTTTCTCTCTCGATTTCTGTGTGCTCGGCGTGTGTGCTCCTTCCGCATATCTCGGCGATCAGGTACAAAGCGTGTGCTCCCTCGGCCAGATCGTGTTCCGCCCGGGCTTTCCGCGAGGAATCGCGATCCTCGAGTCCGCGGAGTGATTTCCCCGATTTTCGCCGGGCCTAGATCGCGACCGGGATCCACGGAGAACGCGGCGCCCGGAGAACGTCGATCACCGCCGACACCGGTTCGAAAAATCTGTACGATTTCAACTGCTCTTTGAACTCCATTTTACGTTATTTAGAATAATAATATTTGATTCGACGGGAGAAAAAATGCTGCGATAATGTGACAACGTGTCGCATAAATATCGCAACGAAAAGAAAAATTAGAAGTGATCAAATGGAAAAACTGCGGTAAGAGAGGAAATAAGTGGTCGAAATAATTAACACTAGGTTGACCTGTCGAAACGACGGGTCGTTAACATTGTAATTTGCGGTTATTAAAATTCTAGAGACTCGTTTATTATTTATCCAATACACGCGTTGAAGGCTCGTTCAAAGTCAGAATAAATGTCTCGTTTTATAAATTAATATGAAAGTTGCTTTCAGTGCTTCGTATACCTGGTGTTAAATAAAACAATATCGAGGAAATAATAGAGAATAACACAGTGCGTCGAAGTAAGGAAAGAAATGGGGCTCGAGTGAATAGGAAAGGTGCGAGTAAGAAAAATTATTCGCGTCAGCTTTGGTCGAGTATCGTGCTAATTAGCTTTCTCGAGGGAATTGTCACGAGGGAAGACACCGTTCTCCGTTTACTGGTAAATATATGGTGACATTCGGACATTCTTCGACGACGTTCGCGAGTGACGATCGGGAACGCGCAACAGAATCGCCGCGTTTAGGTCTTTTAGTAGCTCGTCGGTGTCGAGCACTTAGCATTCGTAATTCGTTGACTAATTATGCGATGCTTCGCGGCCGGTTCGCTTCCCGGACTAATGCGAATTCATTACTATTTTAAGAATGATGTAATACTTGCTCGTATCGATTTACATTGTGACGGCGACGATTTAGATAAGGACACTTCCTCGTAATAATTTCTTGGTTGTCTCGTTCCGACATCGCGACATGCGATTCGCTTTAGTTGTCCGACAGTTCCTCGTGTCGTTCGAACTTATTCAAACGGAATCTCGTTGCAGATTTAATCGCGGTTTGCCACACGTTTCCTGATCACCGTGTTACATCGATTCGGACTCGGGACCTTGACTTCGAATACCATGAGTCTTACGTGTGCAACGCGGTTCGGAAATTCTGACTTCGAGCACTATAAATATTACTCGTGCAACGCGATTCGGATATTCTAATTTCGAGTACTATGAATATTGCATGTGTAACGTGATTCAGAAATTTTTATTTCAAATACTAGAAGTCTTACATCTGTGATTCAAAAATTTTGATTCCGGGTACTATAAAAAATACATCCGTAATGTGATTCACATATTCTGTATTATAAATTATAAATTATTAAATTATTAAAGTATTATAAATTTTCCATTTGTAGTGCGATTCAGAAATTCTGACTGCAAGATTCACAATTCCGATTTAGAATTTTAATTTGCTAGACTCGGATCGCAAGCTGCTGGGCCTGAGCTTTCAGAGGTCGGATCACAAGCTTGTATGGTATCATTAGCGATTTGACCTCAAGTCACCATTATTTGATACAGAGTCAATTTGACCTCAAGTCATCATTGTTTGATACAGAGTCAATTTGACTTCAAGTCACCATTATTTGATACAGAGTCAATTTCGAGTCACTGGTATTGATACAGAGTCAATTTAACTTCAAGTCACCAGTATTGATACACAGTCGATTTGACTTCGAGTCATGGAGTCAGTTTGCAGTCAAGTCACTACTATTATAGTGATTCTGAGTCGATTCAACGTACGTCACCGCTAGTATTAGTAGTCAATTTGACGTACACCACCACTAGCATTAGTACTTTGCACTCGAGTGACGATGCTAAAAATTACCACAGTATTTCCAAAAGAAAGCTCACGTTATTAAATTTGTCTGTACATGATAAATTGTCAAATAATAGTAGTCTTCCAATAAAAACCAAAATCAAATAAAAATCGAATACCGAATGGATATATTGTAGATTGAAACAAACGTCTTCATTTAGGAATTAAAATGGTCCCGAGTGCAAACGGTTAATGGAATCAATTTGCCCTGTATCACCACTAGTGTTAGTAGTCAACTTGACATACATCGCCACTAGTGTTAGGAGTCAATTAGGCGTACATCGCCACTAGTGTTAGGAATCAATTTGACATACATCACCAGCTGTGTTAGCAGTCAATTTGCGTACGTCACCGCTCCGAGGTTAAAACTCTAGTTATCGATTGTACGGTTCGAGTGTCGGATTCGCCTCGATTCTACGGCCGGCAGAGAAGATTCCGTAGCTCGTGGGCGAGAAAGATCGGTCGCCGAAGGTGGTCGAGTACTTCCGGCCCGGCGCGGAGCGTAGCCGAGCGGATTCAAAACGCGTTTGGTCCGCTGTTCCGCTCGGCGCTGCTCGGCAGCGTCCTGAGGTCTTTGTCTGTTGGTCACCGGTGACACCGGTGCGGACTTTTAAATTGGACGCCGACGTAGCGTGCACACGCGTCTCTCTGTCTCTCTCGCTCTCTCTATTTCTCTCTTTCTCTCGTTTGCCGCTGTTCCCTCTAGGAAGAAAAGAGAGATCGATACGGAAAAACGGTCGGCGCGGCGGGAAACAGAGGAAAAACGCGCGCGCGGCGGTGTGTGCATCAAACGCGGTTCTGGCTTTCAGAAAATAATTAAAAATAATTGAAAAACACAGCGTGTCGCCGTGGCCCGCTCCGCTACCGGCTATTGTGACCCCGCCGCTGCACAATTTCCTTGCCTTCTATCCGCGACCCTCCCTCGCCCCCTTCTCTTCCCTGCCGCCGTTCCTGCCTTGGACCGCTTTTTTCTCCGTTGCTCCGCAATTCGTAATCCAACCGGACAAAAGCAGAACCGACGTGTCCAAAGACGCCCGCGAGCATATGTTTGTAGCGAAACCAAACGATCGAACACCCTCCGACTTCCCGCCGCGTTGCGCGGCCCGCGAAAATCACCGAGTTTCTGGAAAAATCGTGGAACTTTCGGCAGAAATGCGACTGAGAGGTGATCTATTTTTAAAGGAAGCTTAAAATGTTCTGGGAAATTTATGGAGGACGTTGGGCGAACAATTTTCGACATTTAAAATTTATGTTCGATTTAATATCGTTTAAAATAAAAGGTTTCTGCATCGATTGCAAGACGTAATTTTCGTAAGTTGTAATTAATATGTCGATATTTTTAGTTTTCTATCTTTCGTCTATACAATTTTGCAAGATAATTCAAATTTTCATCTATAGATTTTTCATAGAAAGTCGATAAAAGAATCCAATTGTACGTCAATAATGGATAAATAAAAGTTTTATCGAAAAGTATCGAATTTAACATAAATTTTCAATGTCGAAGATTGTTCGCGCGACGTTCTCTATAATTTTATCTTGTTTTAGAACGTTTTAGATTTAATTTAAAAAAAGAATCATCTCTCTATCTCATCTCTGTCAAAAGTTCTACGATTTTTCCGCACTGTGTCCCGCGCCGCGCTGCGTTGTACGGTAGTGTCTCGCTAGTTGTCCGTCACGATTTTCCGGCAATTTAGTTCGGGAATTTCTAAGTCTAAGCAGGTTTCCGAGCAAATAGAATTCTTCAGTAATCACTAAACGTTGCTTTACAGTAGTGCCTCGATACTCGACCAAAGCATAGCACTTTTTTAGAACCAAATTTCCTCTCTCGAAAATTCGTTTGTTTGTGGACAAGTACTTTCTCTGAAACAAAACCGGTATCATCCGTGGAACCCTGGACCGGTAGTGCGGTACACCCTCGATGCTGGTTGCAAAAGGACAGCTACAGTCGAGGACAAAAATCTGTGGGCACCCTTTGCAACGGTAAAACTCTTTTAAAATTGAACTATACTTCAATGTTACTTGAATTTGTTTCTTAAATATTAGGACTATGTTAAAGTCTAATAAACAATTACTAAAATATTTTTCCTTTAATTTTGCTACTCCTTCGAATGAGAAGAAAAAATTAAAAAATAATGTTTTCCAACCTGTTCGTTATTTGAACACAAATTTAAACAATGCATTTGCGACAAGATTAAGTACAGTAGAGAGACCTGAATCGAACATTCGTTTTTGCAATAAATCGTGAATAAATTACCGAGATGTACGAAGCGCATTTGTTTAAATTTCCGTCACATGTCCCGATTAAAAGCTTAAAAAACGTGAACTTTTTATTTTCTTTTTGTCATTCCAAGTAATAAAAGAAATTTAAAAAAAAGATATAGTCATTGTGTTAATAGACTAGTCCATCTGTCATCTAAGAAAACTTCGAGCTATTTAGTTTCGAGAAGATTATACAATTTTAAACGGGTGTCCACATATAGCGGTCCTCGACTGTACGCCGAAAATTGTTCATTAAATATCGTGGAAGGGTTTCGAATTTTGACGAAGAGTTTTGTTCTCGGTCCAGCATCGATACGTTACCGCGGCATTTTCTTGGGGAAATTACTCCGCGGACTCGAGGTTGGGCTATCGATTAATCGGTGTGATTCAGTAGTCGAGAGGGACCCTTCTCCCGCGTTCTGCGCCCCCGTGAACGCGGATCGAAGATCCCACGAAAAAGACGAGAGACTCTCGCTCGTTTGGGAATCGAGCGCGACAAATGCGACGCCGGTGAGCGGCCCTCTAAAGTGAAATGGGACATCCGGCGAGGAGATTCCTCGGGATCCTTGTGCTCCTGCTCGCGCTGGCACAGTTGTGTCCTGCCCAGAGGGACCGGAGAATAAACCGGCCGCGGAACAGAGGTAAATCTTCCAGCATGCTATCGCTTATTTATTAACGCAGCGTTCATCAACGCGTTCTTTAATGAAACTCCGTCACCGAATCGTCGATGAAAAATATTCCGCGACGATAGGGAACGCCTCGCTTATAATATTTTTAATAATAATAATAATTTATTCACCCGTAGGGGCAGAAAACACATTGTTACAGAAGAAGTAATAACAAATAGAAATTTTGTATAGTAATCGCATAAGTACAAGGGAGAAAAAGGAAGAAAAAGAAAAAATATTGAAATAAGTTGAAATATATATACAGGGTGTTCCACATGATTATTGTCACGATTTTTCGAGCACTTCCGACGGTCCGACAAACAAACGTCTCGAACAATAAAAGTCAATCAGTTTTTGGCCAGCTGCAATATAAAGTGTTGCAGAAAAGATTGTTTCATTCCGAAAAATCAAGAGCACCTATTCTTTTTTAAATTGCATGCTATATTCAATGACCTTTGAATAACTTTAACGTAAAAAAGAAATGACATCAAATTATTTTAGTTTCCAATGTAGTAATTCGAAATGTGGAAATATAAAAATAAAAAGTAAAAATATATATATAAATAAATGTAAAATAAAATAGAAAATAAAGAAAAATAAATATAAAATATACCATGCAATTTTCAAAAATGAAGGAGACTTTGATTGACTCTTCGAATAAGATATTTTATCTGAAACATTTTACAATGTAAGCTATAGCCGACTAAATACTGATTAACTCTTGTATTTTTTCTTTGTCAGAAAGTGCAGTCGCGTGGAACACCCGGTATTTAATCCAGCATCGATATTAATTTTAATCGTCGCGCGTCATTCGGACGCGACACCGCTGTTCGGAACCGGTGAAACGGGATCCAGGTTTGCGAGGCGCTATCGACGGGGACTTTGATCGTCCCCGAAGAGTAAAATATCGCAAATACTGGCGGCTGAAAGGAGACTCCGACTCGAGCCGGTTTTCCGGGACGCGGGAGGATTAACTCGACGCGGACCGGAGCCGCCGGGAAAACTGTGGCCCGCGCGCGCGTTCATTTCCAAGCGAATTTCAATGTAAGTCTCCGAGGTGTCACGTCGGTGGCGAAACAATTACCCGCGCGGTGCACGCGTGCCAGCGCGTCAAATTTTCCCGTTCTGTTCGCGCCGGGGCGATTGTTTCCACGTCCGGGTTAACACCGCGGGGAGATTAACGCCTTGAATCCAGTCGAGTCCCGGATCTCCATCCGCGAGAATTTACTCATTGTCCGGAGTCGATGTCGAGGTCGTTCGATCGGTCCGCGACTGCTGGTTTATCGTATTTTTTGACGGACCTGCCACCGACTTACCGGCGAGAAGACGCTCGATAGAGACTCGATTAGGTCCTAATTTAGTTCGCGATTTTCGCTGTACTTGAACTGGGCCACTGTTCTACGTTTGGTATTCTGCGGCGTAAAATTTCGGCCGCCATTGGCTAATAATTTAAACGCAAATGACGAACTTAGGATTGCGGAAATCGGGTTAATCGGAGAGCGGGTTAAAGCCATTCATTGCAAACCCAGTATCGAAAGATCCTTTTAGGATTCTTAATAATTAGTTCTCGTTCTTGAGATATTTTCGTTCAAGATGAATGTAGAGAATGTATACAGGGTGTTCCGAAAGGTCTCACGAGGATATGTCCTTAACAGAAGTTAATCAGTTTTTGGTCAGCTACAGATTTGCGATATAAGTAATTTCGGGAAGAATGCTTTATTCGAAAAATGTCAGGATCACTTTTATTTTTTAAGCTCGTTTCTGGACAAATTCGACGACCTGTTCTACCGTGACAAGGCAAGTTTAGATCTGCTTCAGGTCTCAATTTAGACCTACTCGAATCTAACTTTGTTCCTGATTTATAGTTCGAATTGACACCCCATCCAGGTCTTAACTTGGATCCTCCTCTCGAGGATGGCACACTTTTCCCGACTCCGCAGTATGGATTTATTCGGAGCCGTTAATCGGATCCAATCAAGCACTAATCAACACGGAACTATCGTCACGTTCGCGACTAATTTATTACGGGCACTCATCGCGACCGAATTAAACCGTAATTGGGCTATTTAGGATGGCCGATCGAAGAGCAGAAATTTTCCGGCGTTTCGGTTTCCGTCGGCTTGTTTCGGGGATTTGCTGTTTCCCGGTGTTTGCGGGTTTCTTTTTCCTCCATGCCGGCCTTTCTCGCGAGGGCCGCATACTCACGTTTAATTGCATGATGCCGGGGCCGGCGATGTATTTTCAGGGTAAACCGTGGTGCTGTTTCTCTTGCTAAAAAATAGCACAGCGAGCGGGCGCGAGAGGTGGAAAAAGGAGACAGAAGGGCGGGTGCCGGAGGGCAGAAGCGAGCAGAAGCGAGCAGAAGCGAGCAGAAGCGAGCAGCGAAAGGGGGTAGCAGGAGGCCGGGAGCACGCGCGCGCCCCGGAGTCCTTTTAGTCTGGCGGTCCGTGAATATCATTTTCAGGGATGAAACAATCGTTGCTTCCCGCTTAAAGGTCATGCATTATGTCTATTTACGGGGCGAGGTTCGCTGCGTGCCGGCTCTGCTCGCCTTCCCAGCCGGAGACCAATTGTCCGCGCTCTAAATTCTCGTTAACCGAAACAAATTCGAGATACGTGCGCCGAAAAACAACGCTGAATTAAATTAAGGATTGTGTCCGCCCCCGCGCGGATGGATCGCGCCCTCAGCTCCACGGTTGACTTGGAACTATTACGCTCCACCTCCGATCGTGCGATTGCTATAGCACTCGCGTTCCTCGGATCTGTGCACTTCGAAATACCACCTGGCCGCCGTCGGACCAACTTTGGACACGAGCTAGACCCAACGGCGGCCACTTGCCGACCGAAATAAATTGTTTACCATTTTCCAAAGCGATAAGTGTACCGCCGTAGAGCACTCTTAAGGAACGCCGCGCTATTTTAGGCCGGCTTCCGACCGGCTTCAGGTTCTCTGGCCTGCACCCCGCCGCCCCCGGCGTTCGGTTAATCCGGCCTGACTAATGGAAATCGTAAAAAATCGCGGCGGAGCGATAGATAGCGGCCATTAGTCACGGATTACGTGGTTGCCGGAGCTTTCTTTTCCGCGTATTCTTTACGAGCGGCCGAAAATAGAGCCGGTCAGACGGCGGAAGCGCGACTATAAATAATCGAACCGTTCGGCAGCGCATGATTCTGTCATCGTGCGGAGGCATCGGGAGCTGCACTTACTCCCGCCGACTTCGCGTCCCCGTAAAATCCATGCAATATAAAAGCGGGCCAAGCCAGCCCAGCCCGCGGTCGGGGTTTCAACCCCTTTTACCCACCCCCGCCTCCGACGGCAAGACCTCGCGGCAGCCTGCGTGCTGCCGAAAAACCGACCGCCGCCGTCGAGAAACGTGGAGAAACGGCGAGAGAGAGAGGGTGGCTACGGAATCGTTCCTCGCGAGGCGGCGAAGGGTGGCCAGAGGGGTGGAAGCGGAGCCGCGGAGCGGCCGAAGTAGGCGCGGGACAAAATTACAGCCCGAGAAAGGCTCGAGCACCGGCTGATAATAAACCAGGGGGAGAGAAAATTAGGGGCGGGTATTGCCGGCCAGAGGCAACTCGGGGTAGGCAGAGCTGTCGGGCGAAGATCAACGCGGGAAATAGTTGGAAAGCGTGAAAATGTCTGGGGAGAATTATCGCTCGAACGGGGCGGACATTGTTGACAAAAATATGACCGAAGAGGCATAATTGTTTGTAATATTGTTCTGCAATCTTTCGGCAGATTTTTTTAATGTACTTGTTCTGAACGCGTTAGTTTTTCTGTAGACGTTAATGAAACATGGTCAAATTTAGATTATTTATGAGAAACAAGATGGCCGAGCAACAATATTTATACTATGGGTCGAAATGGACCCGACCTCCCCGTCCCAGTGTTATGCGGCTGCGAGAACGAACGCTGCGAGTCTACAAAATTCATTTTCACTGCGTTCTCCTCTGATAAATATTTAAATTCTACATGCTACAGTTCAATTAATTAACTTAACTTAAATTAACTAACATTTTTTAACTTAAAATAAGTAACCTGATTCTTTTGAAATTTTGTGGCGTTTTTTCTTTTTCACACAGAATTGTTTGAGAGGGTTGAAGGTATGATTATAATTAAAGGGTGGAAGGGTGGTGAGGTGGTTAATCAAAACAGACTTTTCCAAACAAGTGGGCATATTTGACAGAAACTAGGAAAATAGCTCAAAAAAGAATGGAAATATCTAGAGAAAATTGTTGAAGAGGGTTGAAGGCATATTTCCAATTAATTCTGTGAATAAATATCGCTTTCCTGATTTAATGCTGTAACAGTAACAACAATATTCTCAATATAAAATTGATCCCCACGTGTTCACACAAGCCCTTGGTATCCTATAACTTAATAATCTTAACTCCCTCTTTCTTCGCGCGACCTTCACGCCCTCTGTCCTTAGGGACTAATCTCACCGCTGACTTAGTCCGAAGGCAGATGGCATTACCAGGACACATATGGACGCCATAATAAATTCGTACGACGAAGGGTCGATTGAATTTTCCAGGGAGCATAAAAGGGTTGAGATTGTTTACAGAGAAATACTAGAAAGAACATCCAAAGGTTCGATTGAATTTTCCAGAGAGTATAAAAGGGTTGGGATTGTTTAGAGAGAAATATTAGAAAGAAGTTCCAAAGGGGTGCCAGAGAATTTTCGAGGGTACAGCCCGAAAAAGATGGAACTGGGTTGAACAGAAGACCGGCAGGGGTGGAAGCCTCCATAAAAATGCGAAAACCTTGAAATCGGATAGCCTGGAAATAAATAAAAATTCATCTGTGCCCAGGAACAAGCGGAAAGACATCGAGGGTGCGTTACCCGATAGGGGATGGAAGTTGCGAGGGAAACAGGGACGGGATCGAGCAGCAGCGGCGTGCACAAAACGAGCAAAAGAGCCGCGCGGGGGTTGAAATAGGGTTATAACCGGGCCGGAACCGCGAGTTCGTTATTATTTATTAATACGTTTACGATTGCGCGGTAAAGTAGTAGGCTCTGGATGTTTCCGGAGGGGTGGGGGATGGGAACGACGTGCCTAATGGCCGGGGAATGCCGGGAACTTTCATAACCGGCGTTAACGACCGGCTGCGTTTACGCGCCGCTCCTGCCTGCTCCTTCGCGGGAATCGGCGCGCCACCCCCGCAGGGGTTGCTGCCCTCCTTAATCCGATTTGTCGCAACTGTTTTCTCTCCGTTACGTGATCGACCACCGTTCCCATCCCTTTCGACCGGTCCATCGTCGAGACAACGCAAGAGCGACGAGCAGATTTTATTATTTTCGGGGGGTGGAAAATTCGATCCGGGGTAGCGAACGGAACCGGGACGCGAATCTGGAAGTGGAAACGTTTTTCCACGGTCCATAGAATTATCGGGCAGACGACAATCTCCTTCGAAGCTCTAACCGTTTCCCACCCCTTTCCAGCCCGGATGAATGGGCGGAATCGAGAAGAATTTACGACGCCTGTTAAACGCCGATCTATCCAGATCGGTGATACTCGCTCTGAAATGATAATCAGCGCTCATCAATATCAGCCTGGACGTCTGCGTCGCAGCGACGTCGCGTCGGCGAGACTGTTAAAATTCAGTGTCGCCTCCGGCACGACAGCGACCTTTATTAATGTTTTACTCGTCGTTAGCCATTGATTTCCTTGTTGATCAGTAATTCATCTCGCCACTTATTATCCACTGGCCTGATCGAGCGGACGTCTCGCTCTATGGTGGCGGACAAATGCATGCGGGCACCGTTTAAAACGATATAACATCTCCGAGACTGGAACGAATAAATTTTTTTTTTAAATGTTAAACGGACTAGGTACTGATGGATGGAAGCCTTTGTAAAATATGGCTATTACTTGGAATGAGGTAAAAAAGAAATAAAAGAATTCGTGTCTTTTAATTTGCTATTTGAGCCTGTGACAAAACTAAAAAATTCTAAAAAAAAGCGACTTGAATTTTTTTATTTTAGAATGTTTTTAATATTTCGTCGTAGGTTCGGATAAAAAATTTAAGGTGCGTGTGTTCGTTTTAATTTTCTTTTAGGCGTTCCATGTAATTTCACTCGTCGCACACTAAATTAAATTAATTTAATATTTAATAAAATTCATTTGGCCCAGTTTTTAACAAGTTACGCGGTTTCAAAGGATGTACACACGTGTTTGTACTCCACTGTATGTCCGGTTCGGAACTGATTTCGAACTCGTGGCTATATTCGTTGGCGTTTTGACCGCGGTTTCGCCGAATTTTCACGAAACGGTGAACACTATTAGAGAGGGACATAGGGTTGTCTTCCGGCCGGCAAAACTTGCGCGGTTTTTCCGAGTTCGGACGCACCCGCGAGCACCGCGATACGAAAATCGCGTGGTGAACGTCGCTCTCGCAGTTTTTCCGCGCTCCACCCCCGCAGACGTTGTCCAACCCCTTTCACGGCGATCCTTTCTTGTTCCCCCAAGCGGCCGGATGAGGGAATCTGGGTTACCGGAATAATTAAGGTAGAATGATCGTTTTTATTAGCTCGTAAATTTTTTAAATTCCTGCTGAAAAAGAGGGGGCGGCTCGCCACCCCCGCGGTCGGTGGGGCGGTTGCGTTAACGGTGGTCGATTTAACGATTAGAATGATGGCGTCTCGGATGATCTTTCCCGCGGAACGGTTATCCCGTCGTCTCTTATACTGTTTAGTAGCGACGGTCGTTAGCAGGGGCGGTTTTTCCGCGGACGAACAAAGATGCGAGCTGCGCAGGGCAAACTCGAACGGTTCCAGCGAACGTCGGAAATAGTCCTGGCCCGATCAACCCCCCGGATACAAATATATAACCTGGCAACCTATTAACCTTTCTCACCGAGGAATCAATTATGCGCATTCGAAACTGCACGTCGAGAATCGTGGATTCGCAAAGATACGACGTCGAGTTCGAAAGATTAGGGGCACGGCAGCCATTTTGACGGCAAACGAAATTTCACCGACTCCTAAAATCCCTGGACCGGTGGAATGATTCGATTTCCCCGCGATTAATTTGATTCGCGTTTGAGCAGAGACGCTCATGATGGAATAATCATCCAGTTAGCGCGTTAAGGGAGCAGGGGGTGGTGCAAGGGTGGTGAAAATTCCTCGAACAGGACCGCCGCAAGGTTTACATTTTAAATATCGCGAGATTATTCGCGGGCCCGGCGATTTACTCTCGCTCCTTTCTTACCCGTTTCGCACCCCCGGGCCACCCCCGGGCCACCCCCGAGCCATCTCTGCCGGCTGGGAAAAATCCGCTCATGCATATTGCACGGACGAACGAATCGGAGGATTTAATTACCCCGAGTCGCGATTACAGAGGTTCCCGCGCCGACTCTCTTTGAATATTTCGTGGATCCCGTGGAATTATTCTTTCGCTCGCGACGATCGCCGCCGCTTAATTTAACCAGGTGGGCCGTGGGACGATCGGCCCTCCCGGTGACGGTATTGTTCAAATATCCTGCGTTGTTTCCACTTTGAATTTCCCTCGGAATTCTTTCGACGGTTTCCCTGTTTTCCCGGCGCTCGAGCCCTTTGGCGCCGACGAGAACTGCTTTGCCCGTAATGAGAAGCACCCCTTTTGTACGCGTTCTTAGAGACGCGGGAAGAAAGAGTGTTTATTCGTTCGCCTCTCGAGAATCGAGCGCCTTTCAGGCTCCGTTCGCGACAGGTGTGGTCGCCGGTCACACCCACGCACCTTCCGCTCGAACGACATCATTTATAATTAGCCGCAATTAGATGCCGCCTCTCGAACGTCTTCGGACCTACCGCAGAGATCAACGAATTGGGACTCGCTAAAATGACTCGCGTTTAGGATTTATTTGTTCGACGGAGATTTTTCGACTATCGATATCGCAAATGAATGCCAACGAATTGCACTTTACAACAAATCCGTTTAGGATTGCAAGAAAATATGATATCGCGACATCGTCGCGATTGAAAATTATTTTCCAACGCTTTCCCATGGAGATATCTCAACTTCTCAGATCGCGAATTAAAGCTGGAACGTCGCACTTTACGATAGATTTACACAGCGCTGCAGGAAAATCCGACGACATGACGAGAATTAAGAAAAATCTGCCGATCGTTCCCAAAAGCAATATCCATGGATGCGAAGATCTTTCGAAATAATTTTACGATACTTTCCTATGGAGATATATGAACTTTTTATATCTGGAATGAAAGCCAGACGATCGAACTTTGTAACAAATTGACCAAGTTTCGTAAAAGATATCGACATCGCGTCGAGAATTTAAAAGAAAACCCGTCCGTGGTACCGAAATATGTAACAGCGGTGTACCGTAGACTCGAATGAATTTTTCACAGTTTTTTCCTACGGGTATTTCCGAATTTCTCATATCTCAAACTGAAAATGGAAGATCGTACTTTATGGCAGATTCATCGCGGTTTCTAGAAAAATTCATGATACCCCGATTACATCGAAAAACGTGCCATTAGCGACAGCGCGGTAAATAAATAACAAGTAACAGTTTCACGGTATTCGTATGGCTGAAATGAAAATAGATGGTTTGAAAACATCCGTCGCATAACGCGTTCAGGGGTGAAAAAGAGATCGACGTAGAGAGATCAATCGAATCAGTTTCGCTAGTCAAATGTTCGATGCAGTGCCCGGACGGGTTGAAATCGTGGTCGGATCTCGTTGCGCGCTCGAGGGTGAAAGTTTCGAAAGAAGGGGAGGTTTTCGGCGGCTATTTTTCGCGTTCCATGGCATGAATTATTATCGCGTCGGTTGTTCGACCGATCAAACGTTTTCCAGCGCTAGGAATATTCGGCCATAATTCATGGCGGCGATCTATCCGCGAGTGCCGCTAATTTAGAAACCGTCGCCGGCCCCGCGGAGACAGGCCTGTCCCCCTCGCTTGTCAGCGGAAGATTGACACAATTAGCGGCCGAATATCCCGGCTGGTATCGCCCGGCAAATTTGATGTTTATTCGAAAAACAACGGGCAGGGCGCAATGCCTCTGTGACCCGGTTACTTCGACGCCTCCGTTATTTCGGTGTCCCGATACCCGATAGATTTCGAGCAGTCGTTCCTCGGCTGCTCGAGGATTCTACGGATCACCGTGTCAATCCAGCCAGCCCAGTTTCGAAACTTGCATTATGAACAGCCGAGCGACCGAAAACGGGCGGCGATGAGCAGAACCGAGATCACGTCAAGACGCTTCCCGTCGCCCAACACCATTTAAGTTGCACGCGAGACCGATCGACCATCCCCATCCGGCTGCTTCCCATGCCCCAGTCTCCGTCTAGATAACGACAAATTGTTTTGCGAAACGCTATTCGCGAGCTAACTGGCTCCGCTCTTTCTCTGCTCGGTAAACTTCAGATCGGGCACGCCGCTTGCTCATTTCCAGCTATTGGTTTTGGAATTTATTCTATGTTCCGTCGACTTAGGAACAGTTAGGAGGTTGCAGTGAAGATATGAACAGTTTATAGCGGGGGAATGGTGGGTCCGTGCAGGATGTATGTATTGTATATTGTATGTATTGTAATCTTAGGAGTGCATAAAAATTCTAGTAAATCCAAAATAAATTTTGGTATCAGAAAATCCAGTGAATCTTAGGGGTTAACGAAATTCTAGTAATTCATAGGGGTCCAGAATAAATTTTAGTGGGTTCAAAATTTAATTCTAACGGAACCTGCGAGCCAAAGAAAAATTATAGTGAATCTTAGAACAAAAATTATAGTAAATCATAGGGGTCCAAAATAAATTCTAGTGGATCCAAAATCTAATTCTAACGGATCCTAGGTGTCAAAGAAAAATTATAGTGAATCTTAGAGGTGCAAAAAACTTATAGTAAATTATAGGAATCCTAAATAAATTTTAGTAGATCCAAAATTTAACACTACTGGATCCTAGGTGTCAAAGAAAAATTACAGCGAGTCTTACGGAGATCCAAAAACTCTAGTGAATCATAGGGGTGCTAAATACATTTTAATGAACCCAAAATATAATTATAATCGATCTGTGGGATCGGAAAAACTTCTAGTGCGTCCCAAATTAAATTCTGACGAAGCCAGAGATTCAACCAAAGTTGCAATAAATCTCAGGGATCCGAACGAAAAGGTCCGAACCTTTTCCAAAAATGACCCAACTGGTTCAGAAATCAATCTAAACTTAGTCTAACCATCTGAAACACAGTCCAAGGTTAGACAGGGCTTTTTAAAAGCCGCAAGATACGAGGATCAAGACTCGAGAAATGATTTCTTCGGTAACTCGCAGAGCATTTCAGCAAGGAACGAGATTGTCTCGGTTTGAAAAAATGGCGGGAACAAGCAAGCCCTGGGGAACCGCGTTTTCCTCCTGCGGGATATTTGATCTGCGGTTTTATTAGATTTGTGGCTGGCTTTCGGCGTCCCCACCGGAGTAAACATACTTTTCGCGGGCCGCACATGCTGCTCCGGACGAATTTCATTTCCAGGGACGAGGGAGACTCGGTCTCGAACCGCCTCGGTCCAAAAAGCAGGAAGCACGAAAACCCGAGCTCCGCGAATTATTTTACCAATCTATATTAGATCGCCGATATTTCTCGCTCGTGACGAGTCACCGAAACGTCCGTCAATGGCGACGGCAGCTCGCAGTTCGAAGGCAATCGGTCGAAGTCGGCTAAAACCAAAAATCCGATCGTTTATTTCCCGCCGAGTTAATTAGACCACATAACGGCGGGTAGAGGAGGATATTTCGGATCTGGCCGCGTAAAAAATAGCTCGGAAAATGGCCGGTGCCGTTTGCATGTCTGATCAGCTCACTTCGTTACCCCTTTCCGGGCGTGCTCCCGAGCCGCGGGGCAAAGAGTGCGGCTCTCGTCGAACTCGCCGCGCACGCGGCACTCGAAAGTCTGTCAAAGCTCAAAGAACAAAATGTTCTCCATTCTCCGGGGTCGACTAGAACCTGGTTTTCGAATTTCGCTCTCCCCTGGCTCATCGCCGCGCCGCTCTCTCGAATTTTTTCCCGAAGTCGAATTACATCGCTGCGAGGGTAGCGAAGAATGCAGTCCGCTTGGCACATTCTGCTGGTACAAAAGTTCCACGGTGCACGGCGGATCGATTGATCGATCGATCGATCGGCCGCCGCCGCATTTGAAAAGGCCGCGATGAATGCCGGGACCGGCCGGCTGAACCGTGGCACTCGAATTCCTGCCGGTTTGACCCGAATGTTGTCAGCAGATACGCTCGTTAAGCGATTTTAAATTGCCACTAGAGGACAACACACAGAGCGATAGAGAGAGGCCTGCGTGAGCCTCCGATGCCTCTTGTCGAGCTTGTATCGTCGACCTCCTCGCGATGGAATCCGCGATCGTTTGAGTCGCGATATTTACGAGCGACCGGCCGCCGACCCTCGGTCCCTTCTTCCTCCGCCGGCGCGCCGCGGCGGTGCATCTGCATGCAGCCAGGCTGCACCTTCCGCGGCCGCCTCTCCCCGCGGAATTCTGCTTCAGACATGATCCGGCAACGGCCGCAGTCGAATCAGATTCCCCGGAATGCATCCAGACATTTATTAAACGTCTTCGGAAGATGAATTTCACAGAACTCGCTTGGTTCACTTAAGTGCATTTCTTTCGTCGGGATGCAGTTCGCTGAAAAATACGAACAAATTCTCTGACGTGCGTCTTAGTGTCTGCAACGTGCTTAATTTTTTTCAGACCGGTAGAATCGACGGAGATTTATGAGCGACGTTTAGGACATTCGTTGAACATCATCAGATGAAAATATCGGGGATCCCTCGGTTCGCTAAATTGAATTTTTTTGTAGGGTCAAGTTTTGCAGAAAAATCTGGAACAATTCTCCGAGATGCATCATGGTATCTGCAATGTGTTCGATTTTTCTCAGAACGGTAAAATCGTCAGAAATCGTTTACCGGCGAGATTAATGAGCTGGCATTCGTTGAACATCATTAGGCGAAAAAACGAAGGACAACTAGGTTCGCTCGATTTTTGATAGGAATGCACTTTGCAGAACAATATGAAAAAATTCTGCAACGTGCATCTTGGTGTCTGCAATGTGCTTGATTTTTTTCAGATCGGTAGGATCGTTAGGAATCGATTAATTGCGGCGTTTATGAGCTCAGCCAGCTATTAAACGTCCTCGAGAAAAAGGAATTCCAAGAAAATACCTTCGCGTAATTGATTTTTTTCCAGTCCGATGCACTGTGCAGAAAAATCTGACAAAATTCTCCGAGTTTCATTTCCACATCCGCGACACGTCCGATTTTTTCCGGACCGGTAGTATCGGCAATCCGGCGAAATCCGAGTGTTCCATCGGGAGCTATTAGACAACTTTAAGCACCTTGCGCGTTCCGTTATCTCCAGTTGAATCATTGAAGACGCTCTAACCAGCTCGAATTGCTCATCAGTCTGAAATACCACGATTAATCATAGCTACCGTATGCCGTACGATGCTGTACAAATAGCGGAGACGAATGTCGCGATGCATAAACGACGGCAATCTGGAAATTCTTTCCCTCGGCCGTGGAAAGTCGCGTTTATCGACTCGGAGGATTCTCGTTGCCGGCGAACGTCTGGCGATGCGTTGGTTTATGGTGCACCATGTTTCGATCGACGTGCGCGAGAAGGGACCGGCGTGAAAATGACACGCACCGCGACGGAAATGGTAAATGTAGGTCTCGGAGGGGATCGCGCTCGAGCCGGCGCGATAAATTATTCGGCCGCGTTCACCTTGGCATGTAACGCCATTCTAATGCATATTGGAACAGCTTTATCGTGGGTGTGTGTGCACGCGCTTCGGATACGGTTAAGATGTTTCTCCCGTGATGTAGTCGATCTACTTTGTAGGAGATCTGCGGGCGGCTCGATCCTTCGGCACACGGCTGCGTTCCAAGAATCCTCGGTCTTCGCGAGGAACAGAAACTGGCAGCCTATCGTTTTCCAGGTAGACGCTGCCGCGATAAATATGGTAGCATGCCGAGGTAGGTCGTAGCGGAGCTGCAAAGTCGAGCAATCCTGTCGGAGTCCAAAACTGGAGGACTCGGAGATCTATTAATTCCAAAGCTTCGAGCTCTGGAGCCCAATTCTATTATCCCGAAGCTTCAAGATCTGGAGTGGAATTTTATTATTCCATCATTTCAAGATTTAGAGTGGAAGTTTGTTATTCCAAAATTTGGAGGTCTAGAGTGGAAGTTTATAATTCCAAAATTTGAAGATCTACAGTTCAATTCTGCAATTCCAATGGTCGAAGATCTAGAGTTTAATCTCTTATTCCAAAGCTTGAAGGTCTACAGTCTAATTAATTTTGGAGTCAAAAAATCGTTTGGAGTCCGATTAACTTCGGAGTCTGAAGTTAAAGGACCAAACAATTAACCCCGAATCTAGGTGGTCAACTTAGATCCTCGGAAAGTCGGCGTCTTCTGATAGCTTTGTCTAAAAAGAATTACATAGCGGAATCCAAGTATAGCCCAAGTTTTGCTAGTGGTCCATTGAGAGTCCAATTTTGGAAGAGAATCGAGAAACGACTGAAGATTCAATTTTACGAAGTTTTCCACCTGGATGCCCGAAATTATCCTTGAGATCCGGGCCATGAAATCCCCGAGCTGAAACAACACTATCGATTCTGCAAGTGTTCCCAGCATTCATAAATTAAAGAATTATATCGAGAAGATCAACAAACGCTGTTGCACGTTTTAAGCCCCCTATGTTTAGCCGCCCCATTTAGATCCAGTTCGACATATTTCCACAAGTGCTGCGCGCGCGTATGAAAATTATTTCTATTTCGAAAACCAAGGTGAAACAACATTGATCTAATCCACCGGTTTCGACATCGTCTTAAAACCGATATTCCGTTATCGGGTTACATTCTGTTCCTAGTCACGGCACTGTTTAAAAATGCACCGATTACATCACTGTTCCTAGGATTCGTCACTGAATGTTTGCCATTGGGTTTTCCAGCGAATTTCTCATCGCATGTCGCCTATGCTTCCACTGGATTCGAACTAGCTTACTTAGTATGTGACAGTATTTTGCGTTCTGACTCAGATTTACCAGCTTGATTCCATGACAAACATTTCGCAGGAAATTTACTATGCAGATAAGAACATTCCTTAACAGATTAGACTCTAGTCTGAATAAATTTGGACTAGACTGTCGTTCAGACGCGATTTAAAATCAACTCCGACTCGACGAAGCTTCGACTAGGACTTCGGCTAGGCTCCAGGATGGACTTAGACCCAACGTAGATTAGTCTAGGACTTCGGCTAAGCTCTAAGATGGACTTAAATTCCACGTAGATTAGACTAGGACTTCATCCAAGGTCAAGGATGGACTAATGTAAATTAGTCTAGGGCTTTAACCAGAGTCTAAGATAGATTCAAATCCAACGTATATTAGAATAGGACTCAAGTCAGAATATAATATGGACTTAGATCCAAAGTAGATTGGACTAAGACATCAGGCTGGGTCCAAAAAATAGATTTGGACATAGAAAAGGTTAGACTAGGACTTCAGCCATGATCTAAGATGTCCTTAGACCCAACGTAGATTGACCTAAGACTTCAGCCAGTGTCCCAAGTGGACTTAGACCTAGCAAATCTTAAACTAGGCCATGATCTAAGATGTCCTTAGACCCAACGTAGATTGACCTAAGACTTTAGCCAGTGTCCCAAGTGGACTTAGACCTAGCAAATCTTAAACTAGGACTTCAGCTATGATCTAAGATATCCTTAGACCCAATGTAGATTGACCTAAGACTTCAGCCAGTGTCCCAAGTGGACTTAGACCTAGCAAATCTTAAACTAGGACTTCAGCTATGATCTAAGATAGACTTAGATTCAACCTACATTGTACTAGGACTTCAGCCAGGGTTCAAAATGAACGTAGACCTAGCAAGGCCCAGTCTAGAACATCCAAAATGGACGTTTTTCTTACCACTGAAACTCATTCCATTCTTTCGGCTTCCAAGAGAAGCTCTCAAATTATCCAGGAGGTTGTAAAATCCCCGAGGACTCAGCTCCGGAGACGTCATACGAGCCGAGCATAGTAATCGTCCGTGTTGCAGCGCTCCTCGCGTAGAAGATTAGAGTTCACGGCGATTCTCGCGTCGTTACATCCGGGCCAACGTTCGCCGAATCCCGTCTCGGTTTATCCCTGAAGAGAATGTCTTCTGCCTCCGGTTCCACTGAATATTTCATCGAGCCTCTCCGGAAGACGTTACCGGCCGGCAGTCGCGAAAACCGGCGCGCGGCTTAATCGCGTTAAGTGAACTCGCGGTCATCGTGAAATTGTGCAATCAGTCCTCTTAACCTCTGGACGGCGGACATTTTTGTGCATTT
>CM052159.1:6766167-6829458 GCA_028455555.1 Augochlorella aurata | reverse complement strand
TTTTCCAAGTTATTTTCGGCAGTTATGGCAGAAACGATTTCGAGCGTCGGAACAGTACACCCCGTCCGCTTAACGCGTCATTGTAACGTAATCCAAAGCCGGGCGAACGGTTTGTCTCGAATGAACATGACATAATTGTGAAAACGAGCCGGTCCGGGCCGGTCCTGGCCGGGCCGTGCCGGCGCCGATCCAATTGCTGAAACAACACTGCGGCCGCCGGATTCGCATCGTCGGTCGAGTGGAAACGGACCGGGGTCCGTTGAAACTGAGCCGCCCCGGCAATCCGGTGTTTATGTGGAATGCGGCGCAGCGAGCGCTTTTTTTCAGCCGTCTCGAGTGTCGATCGACGAATCGCAGCCGACCGGGAAACAGTTGTCGAACTGCGAAAACAACTGTCTTCGTGGCCTCTCGTTTAACAAAGTCCCCCACAGTTTTAATTCGGAGCCGGGAAACTCGATGGGGGCGTTCGAGAGAACAGTTGGCCATTGTTCGAATTGTTTCGAATAAATATTTCTCGAAGATCATTATCCGAATGAATTCTGTTCAATCAGTTTTATGTTATTATTATATTATTCGAACTAATATTATAGCTACATTATGCTGTGCATATTCCCTCTTTCCATTATATGCATATAAATAATTGCAATGCATAGAGTTGAAACAAACGGTTGCAAAAATGCTTGAAAGAGAGGAATAAATTAAATCATATTTTTCCTGCAATTCTGAAGCGTACACGATGCAAAGAAATAACTAACAAGTCAAAGAAAAAATAACCAATGGTAATTGTCACAAGATGTAAACCAAAATTTTATCGAGAAATATCAAATTCGGTGGAATTTGATATTGTGCTCCGTTGCAAAGCAATTCCATTAATTTGCAAGGGATTTAATGCAATCGTAGAAAGGCCTTAAGACGCAAGGGAAAATATTATTTGAATTGATCGACGGGAGGGGCCCGACATTATCGCAGGACTTTTGTCTTTGATCGCGCGCCGCGTCTTTGAAAGTCGATCACGCGTCTCGCAGCCGATCGAGATTATATTAAACGTCCAACATTATTGGATCCAGGCTGGATCGTCTGCAGTGTTTGAGATACGAGAAGGATCCGGGCACTTTGTAAACCAACGACAGAATTCTCCACCGAGTAGACTAGCTCGTACGGGCTCGAGTCTTTTCTCGAGAGACAGCTCCTCCTCCTCCTCCTCCTCCTCCTCCGCGAGATGCCTGGCGTTCCTCCGGAACGCACCAGTGGCCGATAAACAATTTGATTATTTACTCCGAGAGTCCGCTGCCGAGGTTCTTCACGAAGTGTTCTTTCTGCGCAGCTTGCACCTCCACGCAGTTCAAATGCAGGAACGGCCAGTGCATCGACTTCGAGCTGCACTGCAACGGTGCCAGGGACTGCCTCGATAACTCCGATGAGCGGAATTGCCGTGAGTATATCGTCGAGAAGACGTCGCTTATCGTTATCGTCGCATAAACTGAAGGCTTTAACCGGTTCGCTGTTATCTCTTTGTCTGTTTTGTTTCTTTTTTTTTTCTTTTTTTCTTTTTTTTTTTTGGTGATCGTGAGATCTATGTAGAGCGTGCGCGTGTCGTTCGTTCCGCTGGGAAGGCGTCAGCTGTCCCACCGTGTTAAAAATTAACCCCCGCGGAAAGGATCGAGGCCACTCGGTTTTTGTAAATAATTCCACCCGCTCGTCCCGCTCCCAAAATTATTCCCGAGCTTCTTAAACTCCGCGCGCCGCAACCCCGGTAACCTTAGCTCGCGGTTCAGCGACGGCTCCGAACGGCGAGCGAGATCGAACAAGCCTAAGCTGGAGCGAGATAACATATTACTAATGAAACTGTAACATTGCAACCGGGTTGGAACATGTTGTAATCTAAACCAGACGCGATCTAACGGTAACTGGGCGAAATTTTATTTGGATGATGGATAAAGACTTACGAGTAACATTTTATTTGGCACTGTCCAATAAATATTCAATCGAATAAAAATTTATCTGAATTAAATTTCCAATTTATTCGTATAGAAAATAATTTAATTTTTCTGTAGTACTTTTTCGAATTATTCGAATAAAGAATTGGTGTGAATCGTTCGAATTATTTACATGACGAATTTTTTAAATTATTCTAAGAAGAATTTTCCTAATTATTCGCATCAAGACTGTTCTACCAAAAAATTATTCAATCATCAAATGTTATAATACGAATTATTCTTTCGTAATATGAATAAAATATTCTCCTAAAAGCAATTCATTCGGCTAGCAATGCCAGATAAATATTTATTCGAAACTATTTGAATAATACCCAGCTCTACGACTAACAATGGGTTTAACCTGCGCGCGAGTCTGAACAAATTCGCACCTGTCTACAACCATCTCGACTGTCCGCGCAACTCGATAGAATTCGCAGTTGATGAAGCTAGGTGATAATTCAATCGTTATTTGACTAATCCAGTTGGAAAGCAAACAGCGGAAAATTCCAAGTAGAATAGGTCAGCGACGATCAGACACGGCAGCCAGTTCTTCGAAGTCGTTTATGCAGAGAACGTAGAAAACCCGTCTGCATATCGGCTACCCCCGGTTCTGCGTCTACGTCCCGGCTCTTTCCAAGCGAAATATTTCAGAGTACCCTGCGCGATTCTGGGTCAAGAATTCTGGGCCACCCTGTACGACCGCGTGTGTTCGATTCGCCAGGTGAATCGCGAAGAGGCCATCGACGCGGCCGCCTATTTTCCCGCTCGAATGGGGCACAAGGGGCGAGGAATAATTCGAACGCTAAAGAATTCGAAATGGTTGATCGCGGGGGTGGGGCCGCGGCGTATCATCAGGCTATCAGACGGAACGGATCGCGACGATGTTACGAACAGGCTCAATAGTTCTAATAGCTGTGACAATAACAATAGCGTGCGGGCTCGGGCTCGCGTTTCCAGGCCGTTGCACTTGTCAGCCCCTCGCGGCCCCTCGCCGCTCGCCCCATCAACCCCTATCATTTCCATCCGGCGTTTCGTGGGGACACACTTCGCTTTTTTATTGCCGCGAGCCACCAACGGAGAAGGTCAATTTTCACTCGCTAAATAAAAAAAGAACTCCGACAATCTTTCTCAGCCCTGGCCTAGGGGCGGGTAATGAATTTCGAATAATCCATGGCGACAGGACCGTCGCGCGATGGGGTATTCGCGCTCAAAAAGCGGAAATAAATGTATAGCGATGGCAATCACGGGCTTTCCATTTGTTTTCCGTATAATATATTTAGGCCTTTGTTATTAAAATAAAATTAAAATAAAATATTTTTTAAATTTTATTTTAAAAAGTAAGAAAGATAAGAAATTGTGATCCTTGTGCAAATGTTTTTTAATTTTCTTCACCTCGCTCATGTATCCCGTTGTTTTCGTGTTGGAAAAGACATATTAGTTTATAGATCCAAGTGTTCAATTAATCATTAATGATTAGTTTTTCTATTATGGGAATATTTTTATTAAATGACTTTTGAGTGGTGCTGAATCGGTGACAGATCTATTCTATTTTTCGAATTTTACTGTAGGTATTGGATATTTTCTTTGCTAATTGAAACTAACACGTTTTTATAGAATAAAGTCTCCTCTTTCAAATGAGCTTGAAAAAATTGCTCTACAATTCTTTATCGCCGTTTTATCGGACTTTGAATTGGTAATATGAAATCACCATTTGATAACTTCAGTCACGAGGTCACGTCGTTCTAGCTGGATATTCTTCGATATTTAAGGTACCATAATTTCGTGAAAACAGATCGTAGGACAATGAGCATTGGCTCATTTTGAAGGTTATAGTCTCTGCTTTCGAACACCGGAAGCTGAATTGTGCTTGAATTCTTTTACTCAATGCTGCAGTGCGAGAAATAAAAATCCTCATTTTCAATCATTTTTCTAATTCAAACGTATCTGCAGAGCTTAAAAAATTTTGTTCCTCGCAAAAACCACCCCGATTTTAAAGAGCGAGATCTCCCAAATCGGACGAGATTAAAAAAATGGTCCCACGATTTTTTTCCGCAGAGTTTTCAGTATTATTTCGTATACGTTCCATAAATTATATTTACGACGATCATTGAATCACTGTTGGAAAAAATCCCAGAAAATTCAATGAAATTCCATCGAATAGATCCGATTTTCGCGGACGTTTTTCCGCCTTTTGTCGAAAATAGCGCCATTGCGAACCAGCGGCAAAATTTCCAAACGCGAAGTATTCGATCGTCGAAATAATTCTCGCCTGAAACGCTTTAGAAATAAATTACCGGTCGAGATATAATTAAAAAGAATTTCGGCCGTGTTAAAACGGATATCATCGTTATCGAAAAAAATATTTCTCGGACGGGGATGCGCGGCGCGAAGGAATCGATGCACAGGCGCGACGAAGTTTGCCGGAGGAAAGCAATTTCGACGAAATCCGGTTTCGTTTGTTTCTCTTTTTTAATTCGTCAACAAACTTCATTAGCGGTATTAATATCGACGCGCAGCGGCGACGCGCGGACGTCGCCGAATTTAGGGCCGGCCCTGCCGGTCGACGGACGAGATTTACTCGCGTTTATTAAGCCGGCCTAATAACCGGCTGCAATTTTAATCCGACGTTAATCTCCAGCGGCCCTTTCGCGCGGCCTCGGCCCTGGAATTTCGCCGGTTTTCACCGGTTTAATCCAATCCGCGGCCGGTAAGCCTCGTACGCGTCACTCCGATCTTTCTTCGATTGCGCGGAAACAATTCGTCGCGATAAACTCCCCTAAAAACCATGGAAATCGCTCTCCGAAGATCGGACGCATTCGTCGCGACGCACGGTGCTTGAAATCGGAGAAATTCCGCGGCAAAAATCAAATTCTGCGATTTGACGATCTATTCCTGTATGTTTTACAAGATTTGAGTAATAGTAATTTTGCTGTGAACAAAAATATATTATTTTATATTTATTCTGTTTACGAATACAATTCAGCAAGTAGATTTTTTGATTTCGGTCTCTGATCGACGCACTGTCGGAGCAGCACGCTCGGGCATGTAACGCGATTATCCGTTGCAGGAAAGTGTTATTCGAATCGGTATTCAAGGATGATCGAGATCGAGTCGATCGCGATCCAGGGAATGGGCGAGGCGGGCCTTGAACCCGGTCGGCCGGCCCGTGAATCAGGGGAATTCCTCGGAGGGTCCCGTTTCGCGAGGCTCGTCACGCCCCCGGGCACGTTTGCCAATTTCGAGGTCGCGATCCCGCCGATTTATATTCGGCGATCGAGCGGAAAAAGGGGGCACGTCGGCCGGAATCGCGTTAAATCGTAACCAGATTACACCGAGCGAACTCACGCGCGTCCGGATCGAATTAATTTCGACTTTTAATCGCGTTCTATCGCTCGAAGGGGCACGTGACTCGCGCGGCGGGTCGCGTCGGTTCGTGCCGGAGCCATTTCCCCGATCTCCGATCAACACCGGCAAACTCAAATATTTTCCGAGTCCGCTTTAACACTCGCCACTTCGCGCAGACACATTTTCATTTTAATTGCCGGTGTTACGCCAATTGTTCGCCACTTCCATAGCTCTCGAGAACGTTGGCTCATCGATATTCCGGTGACTTGAATAGGATGAGCGTCGTTCTAGAGCCATGAATGCGTCGACTCTGTCAATAGGCAAATTTCAATACGCTGTCTCGAAGAATGGAACGCCATTGTTCGGCAGCATTGCTCGCCGACCTATTTCTTAGCAGCGGTTAACCTTGATGTTATCATGGCGATAACTCGCACGCGCGTCCTTCGCGATCTAAATGAAGCGTGTCTCCGAACACCTCGATTCCGCGAGGCGCTCGAACTTCGAGCCGCCGAAATTCGCTCGGTCGCGATCGAGTCGAGATATCGAGCACGCCGGTCGATCTCTCGTCGCAAGGCGAACGGTGATCGTGCAGAGAGTTCATCCCGCAGGACGCGCCGTTCTCGAGAAAAACGCGTTCGAAGCCGTAAACGCCTCCGAAACCACGCACCGGGTGTCGAAAAAACACTCGGCCCGCGAAATCGCGAATCGAGACCCGCGGCAGCGAAAATTTCATTCTCCGACGACTGGTTGGCGAACAGTGGCAAGCAATTAGGGGGAGCGAAGCAGTTTCCGCTTCTAAAAGTGTCGAGTTCAATTGTTTCATCACGCGTTCCGGTGAAAAGGAACGCGCGGGGGCGTGTTGCGAGCACGCGAGACACGTTATGCATACACGAGAATTACAGGGCCCTGTGTACGCGTTTCCATTAAGCAGGGTTGCTCGGCGAAACTGGCTTCCCGTGTTTTTCTCGGCACATTTTCACTTTTCGTTGTCTGCTACTTGACACGCGAAAAAGGAAATGGCGGCACGCGATCGAACGCGACGTCACCGATCCGAATTAATCCGGTTGATCGGGCCACCAGTAAACCGCTTTACCGTCGTCATCGTCGTCGTCGCCGTCGTCGTGGTCTCTTAAACAACCGTCCCGGTTCTTTTAGCCAGGTTCGACGGCTATGTACACCGTGTCCGAAAAGTAGGCCGATCATTAAGCGACTAATACGATACACTTTGCTCGACGAGATTGGATTACGCGTATACCTGGCCAGTCGACGAGTAAGACAGCGAGTTAATTCGTTCGATTTATGCGTACCCCGTGTTCTAAAAGTACCGTCGATTCTACAGGGTGTCCCAGAAATCGTCGATGATTCGATGGAAATACAGACCGAGCTTCTTCTGATCGCGCGCATGACTTGTTGATCGGTCGACCGTAACAATGTAACGCGTGTCTCGGTTGATTTCGAGCGATCGATTCTTCAGCGTCTTCCCCTAATTTCGCAAGGAGGTCGGAGGGCATCGCGGAAATTCCAGGCACGGAACCAGCGAGGAGGTAGCTCATTCTTTCGAGTGCACTCGGTTCGAAGAGTCGTCCATCCTCGATCGTTAGCTAATTGCCGCCGTAAATTAGAGCCGCGTGTTGCCCCCGTAACTCCTTGTTCATTTATAATCTCTTCCGCGAAATTTCCTCGGGTGCGTGTTAATTAATGGCCGGCTCACGGGTTCGCGTTCTCCTTCGTCCGCACGCTAATTAATTCCCTACGACTGCTTTTCTTTCCAACCTTCCGCCCGGCCACACCCCCGCCACCCCGACAACCGTGTCTTCCCGTTTCATCTTTCCGCCGACATCCGGCCGGCATTTTGTCGATAGCGAGCCGTTCCCTCGCCGGAAGCGAATGGTGGCTGCTCTCGTAAATCTGTGCGCTGCTTCCTTTCCTCGAGATCCGTTTTCCTTTCGGAGGAAGCAACAGCTCAACCAGCTGGCTGCAGCGGCCGTCCCGTATAAAACATCGATATCGCTCCGCTCCGATTCCGGACCAACACGCCCCGACCGATTCTTCCACGTTTCTCGTCCACGTTCGCTCTAATTTCGAATTTTCTACTCGTTGCCATCTGTGATCGGTCGCCGTTTATAATACATAATTAACCCCTTGTACTTCGACGAGGCTGGCTCACGATGGAGATTCTAAACAGAAATAATGTTCTATTTTGTTGTTGTCAATGTACAGCCATTGGGGAATAATTATCAATTCTTTTGTTCTTCTAGCAAATTATGAACTACGAAGAAATTGTAATACAAGAGGTTAATAATACCTGTGTCTCGTCGAATTGATACGCTCGTACCGATTCCTAAACGTTTCTCGTCCACGTTCACTCTAATTTCGAATGTTCTCCTCGTGAATCTGTCTTACCGTGCTTCCTAAAAGTTACCATCTTGTGATCAGTCGTCATTTGTACGTAATTAATCCTTTGCACACGAAATTTTCACTCCAGAACCATGACATTTCTCTCGACTTACAGTATTTCAATTTTACAGGACTTATTTCATGTTGAACACGCGACATTGAGCTTATATTGGTTTATAGCGCATTTGAATTTCTGATTATGTTTTAAATATAACAATTTAATGGCATAAAGATTTTTGTGAAACACGATATAGCTTATTTCTAATGGCGCTGCACAGTCGCCACTCGTGTGCAAAGAGTTAATAGCTGTGTTCCGTCGAAGCGATACACTCGGACCGATTCTTAAACGTTTCTCGTCCACGTTCACTCTAATTTCAAGTTTTGTCCTTGTGAATCTGTCTCACCGTGCTTCCAAAAGATCATCATCTCTGATCAGTCACTTTGTCGTAATTAATACCTGTGTTCCGTCGAAGCGATACACTCGGACCGATTCTTCCACGTTTCTCGTCCACGTTCACTCTAATTTCGAGTGTTGTCCTCGTGAATCTGTCTCACCATGCTTCCGTAGATCATCGCCTCTGGTCAGTCACTATTTGTCCACAATTAATACCTGTGACTCGTCGAACCACCACGATCTGATCATACCATGCCGCACATAATTGTGTTGACCGTGCCGCCGAGAAGTCTGCCAACATGCCGGCCATCGCTATCAATGTGGCTTCATCAGTCGCCGAGCTTACTCTGTCTCTGTCTCTCTCTCTCTCTCTCAAGTTCTCGAACATTCTGACGATTCTTGCAGCCTGCAAGGATGACGAATTCGAATGCTCACCTGGGTATTGCGTGGCTGCGTGGAGACGGTGCGACGGCTACTCGGATTGCACCGGCGGAGAGGACGAGACGAATTGTTCCGACACGAGTATGGCTCTAATACGCTAAACAAGATTCTCGTAACAGCGCGAGATACCCCCTGTCCCTCCTTTCGTTACGCGTGGATCCCGAATTATCCGGCCGCCGATAAATCACGGTCGACGAGCGCGGGGATTCGATCCTGGAGTCGAAGTGGGGCAGTCGCGCGGCCGTTCGGCCGAGTAATCGTCCGTCCAAGGATATAACGCCCGGCCCCCGATAATGGACGGTTGTTTCTCGAGCGATTAATAGCACGCCGCGATCTCCCTGAATCTCGTTTCCTTTCCTTTATTCCGCGCCGAAGGAGCGCGAGGCGCCCTGACGCTCCGCGCGCGCGATTAATCCGATTCATTACGATCGCTCCGCTGCCTAATTATCGCTATCCGCCTCGTTTCCCTTCCAGTGACAGACCAATTCCGCCGGACGCTCGCATCCCCCCATACCAGCCGCCGTTTATACAGGAACCGGCAGACTCTTCCATGGCGATCGCGATTCCCTCTCACCGTTGCTTGCGATTTTTCTATGGCGATCGCGATTCTTCGGTACTGCTCGATGCATGCGATCTTTTAATGCGATTCTTCCTTACTGCACGATGCTTGCGATTTTCTGGTAGCGCATGCGACCCGCGATTCCCCAGTGCCCTCATTCGAAATTCCCGTAATGCTTCTTTAAAAGGCCCCGCAATTACGAGCCGCGCGCACACGACTCGTTACCAAACCAGAATTGCATTTTCCGGCGCGACAACGAGGTTCGTTTGGCGCGCTAATAGAATTCATTTAAAACGCGTCTCGACAACGGTGTTCCATCGGAAAGAATAACAGATCGCGACGGCGCGACACGGTTTTCCATTAGTTCTTTAATTCAGCCGGCGAACAATTCGGGCCCCGTTTTTACAGCGAACAGGCCGGCGATTGTTCCGCCTCGTTGCGGCCTGCGACTCGAACCAAGTTCGCTGTAATTCCCTCGGCGTTTCCGTTCATCATTTTGCTTTGTTTTCTTTTCCACGGCGAACAGTGCACTGCCGGGAGGACGAGTTCCAGTGCGGAACCGGAAGTTGCGTCAGCCTCAGCATGAGATGCGACGGTCGATCGGACTGTGCCGATCGCTCCGACGAACATAATTGCAGCGGTATTATTTTCCTTGGTTTCTTACTATTTTTAATACAGTTTCTTATTATTCTTAATTCGGTTTCTTATTGTTTCTAATTCGGTTTTTTACTATTCTCAATTCGCTTTCTACTTATTTTCAGTTCAATCTCTCATCCGTTTATCGAGTTTTATTTCATCGAGTTTCGGTCGGTTTCTGTCTCTCTCTCTCGTTTCCTTCGCTTTGCAGAATCAGTCCGAGATCTTGTAATCGGTCGGGGTATTTTTTAATCAAGGCTCTGTGGTTGCAGTGACGACATGCAGCAGCGACCAGTTCCGGTGCAGCGACGGCACCTGCGTGAACATCAACAAAAGGTGCGACAACGTGCCCGACTGCCGGAACGGCGAGGACGAGCAACAGTGCGGTAAGTGCACCTGTTCCCGGCCCTCCCGCCAGTGGAAACGTGATTTCGATTGCCTCCAAGGAACAGACGGGCGCACCTTGGGTGGCCCGCGCCCGCGGGAATATCCACGGTCTCTGGAATACTTTAATGGGCCGACGACGAACGTCTGAATCCCCTTATTACCGGAGCAACAAGTTGCTCCTGCCGATGGGGATTGATCCGGCGCACAGTCGGGAAAAATGACCAGGCTTGTGTCAAAGTACTTCCGGTAGAAATGGGACACAGGGATGACTCTTCTTTTTTTTCTTTTAAATTAAAGTTAAAATGTTCGGGGACGAGGGAAATTATAGAGGATGCCTCGCAAGAATAATTGTCAACATTCGACATTTATGTTAAATTTGATATTTTTGTTTATTCATTATGACTTGTGATTGAATTTTCTTCTTGACTTGTTATTTACTGCATTGCCGACTTTGCATTATTTCCTACAGATTTTGATAGCCCAATTTGAAGTCTCGCAGCAAGTGTTTCGTACAGTATTTCAGGATTTGAGAAAAATAGGGATTTAGTTCGTTCCTCTATTCTCAACTCTATTTATCAATTCTTGCAAAGATATTCTTGGAATATTTCACGTAGAGTTATTAGTCTTTTGAAATATTATTCCAAAGCTGCGATATTTAGATTCTAGGAACAGAGACTGTCATAGGAAATGACAGAATCTGAAATAGAAAAGTTAAGAAAAAAGTCGAACCTCGTACCCTAACGAATAAACGAAAATTGTATTGAAAGATACCAGATTAAACATAAATCTTGAATATCCGAAATTATTAGTGCTGCGCCCTTTATAATTTGCCCTTGTTCCAGAAACATTTTCGGTTTAATTAAAACAAAAACCACCCTATGCCTCATTTCCATCGAAAGTTCTACGATCTTGACAGAAACACGACCATCTTCCCCCCTGTGACGGCGTTCCGAGAGCTGTTACGGAGAATTTCACCCTCCAGGACGCGACGCCGTCCTTCCAAAAGCAGAAAGACCGTTCGCGTCCATTAGCTCGATCCCCGAACAGCTCGGCGAGCGCCGAAGATCGACCCCAACACGTCGCGGAACCCTCGCTCCGACACTTTCTTCCCCTAGCCACCGGTTCCCGAGGTTCGATTTACGATTTTCCATGCTGACCGAACACCGACCGGATGTGGCTTCTCCACCCCCGTGCAATTTTCCGGCATGCCACGCTCCGTCAGATTTCTCCAGCACCCGCACCCCCGGGAATCATCCCCAATCAATCAGCTATTCGCCCGTGCCCTGTGTGTCGTTCGACGATGGAACCGCTTGGAATCTCGTCCAACGGCTCGGCTGGATCGCGAGTAGGCCGTTGGACGTGTTCGGAGAGGTTCGACCTTGACCCTCGATCATATCACCATGTCGCGATTTATTCTCGCGAGGGAGACGAGGCACTTTTAACCCTTCGAAGAGCGCGAGATTCGCGCGAACGAGTGCGAGCCTATCGCCGAACACGTTGCACAATGCGGCGGGAATATGAAGTATAAATATTGTTGTATAACGTTGTCAGATCTTGTCCAATTGTTATATGATTATTAGATGTTATGCAATGAGTAAAAGGATGTCAATGATTTTTCAGATGGAGTTTAATTATATGTAACTTCAGATTAATATATCTCCGAAACCGCACACAATATGCTGGGGTTGATTTAGTTTCTAATTTATTGTTCGTTATGTTATAATAATGTGAAATGTTTCTGTGTTTCCGATTGCATATAACAGTTTTATACGTCTTTTTCTGCAGCGCGATGCGGCCGAATGATAGCATTGTGGACAAGAAATGAGAAAAATGATGAAAAACACTGATATATTTATTACAGAAAATAAATAAAACATCCACTGCAAATCTTATTTTCTGTAAACAAAATACAATAGTACCTGTACTGACGGTGTTCTTAAAGAAATAACAATATTATATTATTATCGACAATGCAATCATTCAACTGCATTGCGCAGCAGAAGAGGCGTATAAAACCGTCCGACGCAATCCGAAAAACAGAAGCTTGTCACACTCCCATAATATACTAAGCAACAAATTATAAACTATTCCATTGTCAAGATATTTTCTGCCGTTTCCGAGATAGGTTAACTCGACGTTAAAAATAATCGAGCTTCGCCGAAAAAACGATTGATATTCCCTTACCTCTCCTATAACAAATACCCATACATAAGCATACAATAATTGGACAAGATCCGATAACGTTATACAAGAATATTTAGACTTTCTATCTCTGTTCCGCGTGGCCGCACCGTGCGCCGTCGCGTTTCCCCGCTGGTTCGCGAACCTTTTCGCGGGCGAAACATCGTCCGCCTGTCCCGCCGAGTTCGTCGGTTCAAGGGTTAAACGTGCATGAGTATGTGGTATGGAGCAGGTTGCGGCGAAGGCGAGTTCCAATGCGCGAACGGCCAGTGCATCGCCTACGTGTTGCAGTGCACCGGGATAGAGGACTGCGCCGACGGCTCCGACGAGAGGGATTGCGGTAATTATGCCATTTCACGCCACCTACTTTAACCCGAACACTAACACGAACACCGACACCGGCCGCGCTTTTCGCGGCGGTCGCGTAAACAAACGCGATCGATCGCGCGCCGCCACTAGCTAGGGAATTTCTGTCGACGGGAACCGCGTTGAATTTTTCAACGAACCGCGGCTTCGGCCTGCCGGGTGTCCGGAAGGGTCCACAGCCTAGGGAAATTTCGTGTTCTCGTACGGTAAGCTTCGTTGTCCCTAGGCAGGATCTCCTGGATCTCGCGGAGAATTTCTTGAATCCCAGGGAGATTTCTTGGATCCTAGGAAAAATTCCCAGGATCCTACGGACAATTTCCTGAATCCTAGGAAAAATTTCCAGGATCCTAGGGAGATTTCCTGAATTCCAGGAAGAATTTCCTTGATCTTAAAGAGAATCTCCTGGCTCCCGTAAGGGTTCCTTAGGGAGAATTTCGTGACTCCTAGGGAGAATTTCGCCCACGCCAAGCGTTTTCTACCCCCGGAGTGGTTTCTAAAGTCTAGGGAGAACCCCCCGCGGTAACATTTAATCTCCCACGATCCTTCATCGTGATAGTCATCCTAGAGAAATTTTCGTGGCGGAACGTGTACAACGACAAGAGGATGTTCCTGGCGAGGTTTAACATCTCTTGGCAGCAATTCCTGAAAATAACCTCGAAGATGGAATCGGAAACTCCGAACGATTTCTACTTCAAACGCTTGACGTCTCCTGGCAAGATCGGCCGACGACTGTTGGAGAAGCTGGAAGACTACGCTGATCAGACTACCGAGACTACCTCGAAGAGGACGAGGCAGCGAGGAAGGAAGGGGCGGAAGGTAACGAATCCGACGGAAGAGACCGTGAAGAAGGACTCCGACGTCGATGATTCGACCGTGACTGACACAGAGGAGTTTCCCACGACTGCTTCGATCCTCGGAAATGGCGCCAGGTCCATGATTGCTGGAGAGAATAACGGCTCGGAGAAGAAGTCGAGGAGGAGGGGGAAGCATAGGAGACGAAAGCACCCCAAGAATGACTCCGATGTTGACAATGCGACCGTAGCTGACACGGAGGAGTTGTCCACCCTTGCTTCGATTTTTGGGGACGGTGTCAGGTCCGTGGTTGCTGAAGAGAACGCCGTGTCGGAGAAGAAGAAGAAGAGGAGGAGGGGGAAGCATCGGAGACGGAAGCACCCGAAGAACGACTCCGACGTCGATAATTCGACCGTAGTTGACACGGAGGAGCTGCCCACGCCTGTTCCGATATTGGGAGACGCCGCCTGGTCGACGGTTGCTGAAGAGAACGTCGTATCAGAGAAGAAGAAAAGGAGGAGGGGAAAGTATCAAAGACGGAAGAACCTGAAGAACGACGCTGACATCGACGTTACTACTGAAGTTAGCACAGAGGAGTTGTCCACGCCTGATCAGGTCCTCGGAGACGCCACCTGGGCCACGGTTGCTGAAGAGACCACCGCGCCGGAGGAGAAGAAGCGGAAGAACAAAAGGAGGAAGAATCGCAAACAAAAGGCGCGGAAGAACGCGATGAACGCGGAGTTGGTTAGCGAAGATTTGCCCACGCCTGTGCCGATCGTCGAGGATGCAACCTGGACTGCGTCGAGCGTTGCTGAAGAGGACACCGAGACACCGGTGGTCGATCGTATAGCGAAATACACTTATCGTGCCACCACGTTGGGACAGAGTACTTCGACGGAGCCTTGGCCTTCCACAACTGACCTTTATTTGTCGCAGTTCAAGATATTCAGCGAAGAGAACCTGAAGGAGAATGAGATAGACGAAGATGAAGGCAGCATGAGGAACGGATTGGAAATTGTGGGAGATGAGGAACGTCCGAGCTCTTCGACCGATGAGTGGACGTCGGAGGAAACAGCCTTCACCGAACCTTTCGAGGCAAGTACAGCTGATTGGTTCACTGGTGGAAGTGGCCAAGATCTGACAACGGTACGAGAAGACAGCACTGCGCAGATAAACATGGAAGAAGACGCTACGAACACGGTGAGGTTGACGCGGTCCTCCGTAGAACGCTTCGACGATGACACCACGGAGACAACGGTGCAGGACTTCGGCACCGAATCGACCGGTTCCAGGAACAACACGAAGATCAGCGTTAAATGCAAGTTGTTGAAGAAGTATCTGAGGAAATTCTTGAACGAAAGCGACGAGATCTTCAAGGAGTTGGACCGCAACTGTCCCACGGATTGCGACCAGTACTGGAAACTGCTGCTCCAGCACGAGAAAATAGACTCTAGCCTGAACGACTCCGGAGAGGCGGCGACGTTCACCGCAGACGAGGCAAACTACACCCCGGAGAACCTTGAGGAGTCGAAGGAACAGGCGGACGTCTGGGGAGCCAGCTCTAATCTCAGTAAAACAACAGTGTCCCCGTATTTGGTGGAGGTATTCACCGAGCGGAGCACAAGGAAGCCAAAGTCGAGTCGCAGAGGCAAAGGGGAGCGCGGGAACAAGTCGAAGAAGAAGCCGAACAAGAACGACGATAAGGTCACTAAGAGGCCAAAGAAGAACAGAGGAAGGAACCGGTCCAGCACGACCGTCGACAACTTCACTTGGGAGTACACCGAGTGGACCTCTCCGGCATCTCCGAAATACCTTGAGCCCGAGGAGCGTACTACCGCCACCCCGATGAAGGAAAATTCGACGAGTAGCCAGAGTGCCGGGACACTGGAGACTTCTACTCTCGGACAGAAAGTGAAGATGATCAACTTCGAGGAGTCCGTAGTGTCGAGAGGCTCGACGACTTCGTGCGAAGACGACATGTTTCTCTGCGACGGGAACCTTTGTATCCACAACAGCATGAAGTGCGACAGGCAGCCGGACTGCAAAGACGGCACCGACGAGTTCGATTGCCTCGACTTCGGCAACGGGGTCACGAGCCACAGGCAGAGGGGCGACCTGCCGTCCTGCAACGAGCACGAGTTCCCCTGCGACGGCAGGTGCATCAGCAACGCGAACGTCTGCGACGGGCGCAACCACTGCAGCAACGGAGCCGACGAGGTCGACTGCGGCGACGAAGGTAGTTCAGAATGGGGGTGCAGCTGTCCTCTTCCTAAGCTGTACAGACTATCTCGCTTCGTGGGACACCCAGACGCCGGACGTCCGTGGAGCCAGTCGGACTCCGGGCACTCTTTCTGTCGATGTTGTACAAACCGGCTTCGAACTGGCGAAGAAGAGTCTTCTGTGTTCAGACTTCTATGGGAACTTTGTGACGTCCATTTGTGCTGTACAAATACGCCTTGGGAGGACCTAGGGGATTTTCTCTGCTCCGACGATTCCCTCGGCATTCGCGCTCTTAGATTCTTGAGAGGCTAGAGGTAGGTCCGATATCGACGGTCCGTGGACTTTCGAGCCCCTTAGGATTTTTCTAGGCAACCGCCGAGGCAACGACGCGCCCCGCGAATGCAACGGAGGAGTCCGACGAGCACTTTTAATCCCCAGAAAATTCCACTAGAGAACAGTGGGCTCTATGCTCGAACGGAGCACGACGAGCTCTGTTTATTAGTGATCGCCCGAGACCCGGCGAGCTAATCCCACGGGATTTGCTCGGACACGTAGTTCCCGTTTCCTTACTCGTCGAGGTAGCTAGCTGCGAACAGACACAATACGTTCCACTCGATACCCAGACACTGTACATAAACCCACGGAATATTATTCTAACCCGTCCACCAGGGGCTTCTTCAGATTGCTTTAAGTGTTAGTCAGCTTCGAAGGACTCCCCTGTAAAAAGTCACCCCACCCCACTGTATCCAGCCCTGTCGAGGAGTTGGTCGCTCTGCTGGGCTGCGGATATTCAGAGAAAAAGTCGCTTCACTGCCGAGACGATCCGCGGCCTTGCCCCGCTGACGGAGATCTACGTCTGATCAATCACGAGATTCATTTACTAGCCAGACCCGTCGCTGACTCGATTTACTACACGTTTTGCCACTCCCGTTCTCCTTGATGCGAATCATTTGCACGAACCACTAGCTGTCTGACCACGTACTTTCCTGTTCTCCTTGATGCCTGGGAAATAATTGACTCGATCTACTAGGCGTCCGACCACGTACTCTCCTGTTCTCCTTGATGTTTCACCAATATTATCCTGTCGTCCAATCACTTGCAGGATCGATTCACCTAGTGTCTGATCAGGGACTGTATACAATCTACTTCACTATTCGATCAGTAGCCGGTTTAATCTACTTCGAGTCTGGCCCATCCGACTGAATCTACTCGACGCCTGGCTACTCGTAGACTCAGTTTGCTGTGTCTGACCAGACGCTAGATTAATCCACTTCTCGGCTGAATACCTGCGCGAATCTACTCGACGCTTGACCAGTGACGGACTGAATCTACCGAGGACTTTGACAGAGCGACGAACCTATTCCGCTCGAAGACAGAAACCGAGTCAGCGTGGCAAGGCGACCGGTGAGCTTACGGGCCAAGGAATATATCGCAGGCCCACAGTGTACCGTAACGATCACTGTGACAAACTGCTTTCAGTGTGTCGACGTCCCGTGTCGCTTTAAATGTGTCCCAGGGTGGACAGCTTTTGTACATAACGCTCCCCCGATGGGGCTTCGAGCTTTTCACGGTCGGGCGATCCTCGTGGCTCAGCCCTGGACCCGCGAACAGCGCGGAGCCTCCGAGAAAGGGGTGGCCAGTGTTGACGAAACAGGCTGTTTGTTTTTGCCGGTGGCGCCCTGTAGAGTCGGCCCCGTGCCCTTCTATGGACTTCACCTGCAGCGACGGCTCTTGCATATCGAAGGGCGCGGTTTGCGACGGATTGGACGACTGCCCGAGGGCAGAAGACGAGCTTGACTGCGGTATACAATCACTTACGTTCTCTAACGGGGCCGTTCGACGTTCGCCGATCCATCGATCCGTCGATCCTATCGATCAAGGTGGATCCTAGGGGAGAAGCGAACGCGCGAACGGTCCCAGCTTCCGCCTGCTACAATAATCCTCGCCTCTCGGGGCTGCTCTGTGACAGCGTCGGACTGGGTCGCGACGATGAACGCTCGGATCTCAGTTTTCGTTAATTAATTGGAAACTTTCCGTTGCATAAATTATTGTATTTCATGCCAGTTTAATTAATTGTATTTTATTCCAGTCTATTTTATTTTATTCTATTTTGTTTCATTTTATTTTGTGTTTTATTTTTTTATATGTTATTCGATATATATAAGGAGATGGACTGCTTGTAATCCGTAAGTCAAAATTAAATTGCTATTATATGAATTTTGTTGATTGGAAATTTTCAAACGGCGGGAAGCGACATTGGATTCCGATTTACGCCGACCGGGGTCGCTCCGCGTTTATTGATTCCAGGGATCGCTACCTCTTATCCAATTTCAATCGCGGTGAACGAAGCGGCGTTTACCAAAAAATCAGTTCGTTTTCACGGTCCGAAGAGCCGCGGACGAAAACTACGGACGCGTTTCCAGGATCGGAACGTTCATCGTCGCTGTCGTCCCCGCACTAATAGCTTCGCGTGACCACCGCCCCACTGTTAATCTTGTAAATTAATTGTGCGTAGCGAGAACGATGGTCGCGAGACTTTATCGTTCCGGCCGTAGAACTAACGGTGACCGGTTGTACGATCGATTAACCGTCGGTCCCGTAAGTTGCACCCCAGATACGGATCCCGTAACTCGCGACAAGCTTTGGTACTAGTGTTGGTCGAACGCTTTCGTTGTTCGAGCTTCTTCCAGCTTCCGTGGTGTCACAATAGAAACGAAAACCCCGAGGAGAATAGTTCACACAGAAGTAGCCCTCCTTTCGTCGAGAAACTGTCGTCCCCTGTCTCGGGGACCAGGGGGCGTGCCTGTCGCAGGTGCTTCGATTTCGGAGATCCTCGAATTTACCTGTCCGAAGGCTCGGCAGTCGGCCTCCTGGTCCCTGAGACGAAGTTCGCCGCTTCCCAGTTGATCGTCGACATCTCTGTACATAAATGTGTGTTCTCTGCTCATATATATTCCCGCTGCGACACAAACGACCGCCACACTAAACAAACAGAACGGGAATGCACGCCCACGCAGTTCAAATGCCACACCGGGAACAAGTGCATCGAAGGGGTCTACAGGTGCGACGGCCATCCGGACTGTCCCGACCACAGCGACGAAGATTGTGCGAACAAGAACAATACACACACGACTGAGCTTCCCAGTACGCCTTTTCACCCGATTTTTATTTCATTTTTCCGTTGGTCTGTACGTTCGTGGACGTCGGCTGCGCGGAATCCTCTCGCCGGTGTCGCGAGCACAAAATTCTGACACACTCTTTCGAAAGCACTTTCTCCGAGGATTCCGCGCACCGGTGGAATCAATTATGGGCACTGGCCGATCGTGAGCGAAGCCCTCCGATTTGATTCGGTTCGATTAGCCGAGAATACTCGAGATGTTTTGAGAACGTTCGACCAAGTTTGAAAAGGTTCGACGGAGTTTGAACAGGTGGCGGCGCAAGTTTGAGAAATTCTTGGCCGAGCCACTCGGAAAGAAGGACTTTCATCAGGGCCGGCCAGTGCCTCGGAACCCTCATATATGTTTTGATGTCTGCTTTGGACTGTAATTCGACTCCTCTTCCTCTGCGCTGTGTGCTTGCCGCACGAGTCCACAGTCTGCCTAGGTAGAGACTGTCGTTGTTTGTCCAGCACTCGCCGACGGGGATCACGCCGCTCTAATTAATTAGCCGGATTAAAGAATCCGGGCTTCTTTGCTCTCGCGAGAGATCCTCTACTCGAAGGATCCATCCGGCGTAGAGCGGCCGGAACAAGGAGCGTCCTGGTCCCCGCTCGTGCTTGTTTGTTCCCCGCCTAGTAACCGCTTCGTTTTTGGGAGTAGCATTTTTCGCAACGCATTGTTTGTCTATGTGAACCGCTCAGAACCGGATTGGCCTACCGATCAGGGACCAAGGGAATGCGATCCGAGCAAGTATATGCGTTGCGACGACGGCAGATGTGTGCTGCTAAGACGCAAATGTGACAATATCTTCGACTGCTTAGATGGCAGCGACGAACGCGGCTGTGGTAAGACCTCTGTTCATCCTGTGACGGGTCACTCAGTTGTTCGCGCGTTCAGAATTCGGTGCTGGACGTGGTTCGCTTAACAGTCTGACCCGTGACCGACTCAATCTACTGAAAATCTGACCAATAATTGATCCAATCTACTGAAAGTCTGACGAGTACCAATAAGTTCTATTTTACTGAAAGTCCGACCAATAATTGACCGACTCTACTTAAAGTTTGACAAATAACTGATCTAATCTACTGGAAGTCTGGACAATGATAGACTCACTCTACTGAAAGTCTGATCAATAATTGATTCAATATACTTAAAGTCTGGTCAATGGCAAGCCTTATCCTATTATACCTGACACACCTAATCTACTCAAAGTCTTGTCACTAACAGACACTGCCCACTTAAAGCCTGACCAAAGACATAACTACTCCACTCAAAGTCTCACTAGGGTAAGTGTGTCAATTACTGTGGTCTCGTCTGGTTACCGAGCTCTCACAATAATTTTACTTTTATTTAAATAAAACATTATTAAATTGTAGATATCGTACTCTTGATATGTTTAAATTATGAAAAAGTGCTTACTTGTATAAAAGGCATCAACATATAAATGAAATGTTTCAAGAAGTTCAATGTAGCTGAAAGAATTTGTTTAATTCGAGAAAAATCATTTTAATGAAGATAGTAATTGACACATCCCAAACTGACTATCCCGAATTTCTACTCAGTCGACTTAAAAACTGAAAATGAAGCTGAAACCAATACTGATCTAATATTTTGACGAACTGCAACCTCTGAGTGACCCAGTTACACCCTCTCCTCCCATCATCCCCTGAGTCGCCTAACGAATTGGCCGCGCTAACGCTCTGTTCGTGTGCTTTACACGTGTTGTATCGGGCAAGGTGTCTGCACCCCGGCTGAATGGAAATGCGCCAGCGGTGAATGTTTGCCGGAAACCGTGAGATGCGATGGCATAATGCAGTGCTCTGACGGATCTGACGAGGATCGATGTGGTAACTATGTGTCCCGCAGCCCCGCCTTTTCCGCTCCGCTCTGAAAATTGGCCGTCCACCCTCTCATTCCCCGCTACCACAGATAAGATCATGTTCGACGACGTTTGACCGGTGTCTCGGTTGCCCCACTAATCCTCGTTCGAGTCACTCAGAGAGCCGCGACTAACAAGCAATTCTCGATTATCAGATATCAACAATCGCATTCCCTCGCCGATCGCCCGCGTGTGTCTAGTTCGCTGCCGTAGCAAGCAATCGGTAGAATTTTACTGTTTCTTCGTGTCGCACGCGTCTCATCTTCTGCATGAACAGTAGAGGTTGCATGATTTCATGGTCTTTCGACAACTTCGACCGAATGTGTAAGTACTTCTCTACGTTCTGGGACTCCGAAGGACAAACGCGAGGTAGCCTGGGACGAGGGTGGCGACAGGGTCCACTGTCCTAGCTGCAAAGTCTTCTTCAGGTTCGAGGATACAACTTCAGCAGGTTTCTCTAGGCCTGGGGAGCTATGCCGATCTCCGAAGACCTTTTAGACTTGGGTATCTAAGGGGTAGACGAATGTCTAAAGTCTTCTAGTAAGGTCTTGCAAGGTCTTCGGGGTCAAAGAGATGTAACTTGAGCAGCTTCTTGTAGACCTAGGGATCTCTGATGGTCTTGGGAGACCTTGCAAACTTGAGTATCCCAGGGATAGTCAAATCTCCAAAGTTTTCTAGCAATGGCCATGGCCAATCTTCGAGGTCTTCTAGCAAGATCCTAATAGGCCATGGTCATCAGAGTCAAAGAGTTCCCTAGGTTGATATTGTCATAATGTACCGCTCGAGCCTGAAGAGCTAATGAAATGCTGGAAGGGACAGAGGACACCTGTCGACAGGGCCATTTTTCTTCCTCCGCTCTGATCCCGTATCCCAACGACTATATAATGCTGTAAGGAGAACAACTTAGCCATTCTCGGGATGAAATTGTAGTGAACGAATGTCCGGCTGGAATGTTTCGATGCAACGACGGACTGTGCCTCGACAGTAAGAGACGTTGCGACGGCCGGCCGCACTGTCGCGACGGCTCCGACGAGATCAACTGCCGTGACTCAAGGCCGGGCTCGGCCCCTTCGGGTACTGTTTCGTTCTCCAGCGACTCGAGTTCCTCGACCTTGAGGGCTCGAGACCTCCCCGGGGACAAGTTGCTCTCGAGTCCATGCCGCGGGGTTCTCGCTCCTCGGGGTTGCTCAAGGTAGACCCTGAAGATCTACCTTGATCCAACGGGCCCTGAAGAGCGAGCCCGAAGAGGCAACGACCTCGAAGCGAAGAGATCGTTTCTAAAAATCGACGGCACGATTTGATATGCGTCTCGAACGCCGTTTCGTGACTCAGGTGCTGGATTCCGCTCGGTAGATCCCCATGATCTATAGCGGCTCGAGACATCGACGCGGACTCGAGGCAATTTTCCTCGGGAGAAGCAATCAAGGTGCAACGAGAATCATTCCTGTTTCATTCTCGACCCATTTTTTCTCTCTCTGTATCTTATCTGTCTGTTTGTTCCCCCCTGCCTGCATCCCGCGCCCGACCCCCGCTCCTCTACACACGTAATTTCACCGAGCTACTCTAACACGCAGCTGATGAATTATTCCCGCTACGAGTTTCGACGTTCCGTTTGACCTCGCGCTTTTTTTCCCCGCCGCCCGGACCGCCGGCGAATCTTCGAGGGAATCCCATTAACACCGGCCGGCCGGCATCTCATGGGGTTCGCAGGCCTCCGCGTTCTATCCCCAAAGATTGCAATTCCGCGCGCACGCTTTCGAATTGACTCGTAATCATCCCCGTGGAAAACGACCACGGTCCCGCTTCGATCCGGCCGCGCGAGCATTTTCGTTGGCTCGGATCGAAATCGGGTCAGAATACGCGGAGAATTTCATCCATCCGCTGTCCGTTTATTTCTCCCCGTCAATTATGTAAAGTTGGCTTACAATGTTTGTTTTAATTTGAATCGTAATTCACATCTGTTCAGGATTCGCTCTTTTGTGTTTAGATTTCATCAGCCAGCCTTTTATTTGAGTTTTTCCTCTGTTCTTCTATTTTCACTTTCCCTTTGTGCGCACACCGTCCCCATAGTACCGCCGCCTTGCTCTCTTTTCACGGGCGGATCCTTTATTATTTGTTCGTCGAAATAATATTTAATTACGAATCAGCTAGATTTAAAAACTGCCGGAAAGCACGGCCGCGTTCTCGACCGGTACCCTAAGCGCGTACAAAAATGCCTAAAGACGATTATGATTGTCGTACGGTATCCGGTCGATACGATTCCGCGGCGGATCGAGATTACTTTAAATAATTTATTAATCGCGCGGGAAATACGGCCGAGTTTGCGAAACGTTTCTGAAAAATTTCGCGGGCGTTCGGTTCGGTGGTGGGTGCTCGATAAATAATTTATTGTATGTACTTTGCGATAAATTCTTCCGCGACGGATTGTTCGCGGTTCCATTAGCGAATCGAATCGTATCAAAAGACAGATGCAACAGTCAGCGTAACATACATCGATCGTTCCCCTAATTCCCATTGGCCGTGCAGGAGATTCTTAAGGGTATTTATTTATCGGGCAGCGTATTCCCCATAAAAATCGAAGGGTAGGTAGTTGCACGGTCTGAACGGGAGAGTCGAGCGTGAAAAACGAGGAGGCGAACAGAAGCCAAGAGAATGGAAATCGATGCGTGGGCGCGCGGGATCGCTTCGGGAGGCTCCTCGGCTCGCGCGTCGGTCTTCAAGGCGGCAATTAAGAAGCTGTAACTAATGCGAGGGCTCGGCCAGACTCGGCGAGAGCCGTTAATCTCGTTTCGTCATTCTATCGACCGTGTTCTCCTCTTCGGCACGCGGACGTTGACTGCCGCCCTCGCCTCGACGCTGGCGCCGCGACGACTCGGCCACCATTTTTCGAAAAACAAATTTTATACGCACGTAATTGTCGAAATAAACGCCTCGCATTTCTTTTTTAGCATAGGAAAATTCTTTCGTTTTCTAAAGCGGACGGGAAACTGTTTTCGGTTCTAGTATAATTATAGTTAATTTATTGTTACTTATGCAATCGCGAAGCCTTTCTTTTTAAGACACCCTATACGATCGTAATCTGTAAGGTAAACTGCTATACTAATTTTTTCAATTTTCAAAATCGAAGGAAAAATAGTGTCAACCCTTAATTGAAGAATAAACTGTTTTTTAAATTTTTACAATTTTAATTAGTACAATGAGATTTATGGCGATCACATCGTCAACCCTCTTTTTAAAAAGATACTGTACGCAATAATAATTTGCAAGAATGATTCTCAGAAAAATATTTACAACTTTTGAGATCAAAGGAAAAATAGTTTCAACTCTTAATTGAAGAACAAAGTCTTTTTCAATCACTTACAATTTTAATTAATTCGGTGCGATTTATGGCAGTACCATCATCAGTCCTATTTTGAAAAAGACACCCTATACAATCATAATTTGTAAGAACGATCATCAGAAAAATATATCCAACTTTCAAGTTCCGAGGAAAAATAGTTTCAACCCTTAATCGGAGAACAAAGTTTTTGTCATCCACCTACGGTTTTATTTAATCCAACGGGATTTATGGCAACACATCCACGAATTCTATATTTCAAAATACATTTCCAACTCTTAAGATCGAAAATAGTTTCAGCCCTTGAAGTGGGGAGAGAATGTCTTGCAATTAATGGGCGTTGTTTCCTCGAGCGAATTTCACAGAGTCCTCGAAAACGATTGTGCCAGCATAGTCGGGCAATTTTTCGGCGCGAGGAGACTTGAATTTTGAGAACCGCTGGAGCGGTTGCGCGCGCGAGCACGCACCCTCGACCGCATTTGAAGACGTTTTTCTCGGGGGCGAAGGTCCGCATGAAAAAAAATCGCCGTGCTGCCGGTTCTGCGAGCAGCTTTTTTCGCGTTTACCGCTCGAAGATTCGCAACGGGCCGGAGTCCAATGAATTTTTCAGGGAAAACCACCCGCTCCCTGTTCGGGACACGTGTATGCGGCAACGCCCGGCGCATAATTGATTCGGTCAAAGTGGTTATTATTATTCGACTCGTTCGTCTAAAAATTTCTTTAGAATCCTCGACCCAGTTGCGCTATTTTTGTCCGAATAATTTGCGAGGGATGTTGCCGGAGAGAGCTAGCGCGTCCGCCCTCCCCCACCGTCCCACCTCATCCGCGCGTTCCGGTCTCTTTCGAATCCCCGGCGAATATTCCCACACCCTCGGACAAATTGTTCCGTGATCCCTGGAATAGAAAAACCACCCCCGCAAAACTGTCTTTGTGTGTTTCAGGCCTGTTGACTCTTTCACACTTTTCTCTCGACTGAACAGTTTGAGCGACTCGATAATACTGCGTTTCCGAATCGTGATGCTACTTGCTCGACCCTAACTCTCTCTCTCTCTCTCTCTCTCTCTCTCTCTCTCTGGCTCTCTCTTTCTCTATTTTTCTCACCTCTCTCTTCTTTCAGCACAGGTTGCCTGAAGATTGATATGTGAACGAGCATTTTTCTCTTTCTTTCACCTGTACGTGTGTCTTTCATTTTCTTTCTCTCGAGAATCTGGTGACATTTCGCTCTGTAGCAAGCATTCTTGGACACGTATTCTGGCGCGTCTGCGATAGATATTTTTGAAAACGTCACGAAATTCTCTGGATCCGGTACCATTCCGAATCTCTGCCGCCGTTCGACAATCTCTCGGTCGTGTTTTATTTCTGACTTGTCTATCTCTCTTTCTCTCTCTCGCTCTCTCTCTCTCTCTCTTTCTCTGTCTCTATCCTTCTCTCTGTCTTATGATACCTATACTACATAGTCTTAGATTTACGAGGCGTCTCCTTCTGCCTAGATCTATCTGTCTGATACCGTCTGAACGTTCGTAGCTTTTGGGAAAGTACATTTATACACCCCGCCCCGTCCTCCCCAGGGAGGACGTAGTTCACGGAGTTATCGTGGCTGCACAGTAGAATTTTCGCAACTTGCTACTCTTCCGATAGCGGCGTCCTTCTTCAATTGGAATACCGATCGGCAATACCGCGGCAAAACGCCTTCGGCGTTAATGCTGATTATCGGGCCGATTAGCGGGCCGAATGACACGGCCGCCCGATAATGGTAACGAATTGCGCGCCGCGCCGCCCTCCGCAGAGAACCGATCGCGAACGATGTTCCCGCTGTTACTGACAACAGAAAACGTTCCGAGCCGCTCGAAACCTTCACCGTACCGTTCGAAATAGTCCGCGTGATCGATACCTGCTGAGGAAACAGCTCGTTCTATCCCGCGTTAATTAACGCTAGAACTAGCAACAGATAAGACGGAGCTGTTTCTACCGGAAGCAGCCGAAATGACTGGTCTTTAAACAAACAATACGTGATAGTAGAATATTTCTACATCTATTGATTCATTTAAATATCTAACAAATTCTTAATAAATATCTAATAGCCGGGATACAAAATTATTTTGATTACGAATAAATGAAACGAACATGAAGTTTATTGTATTCGGTTGTAAAATGTAATAACATGAGGAATTTCGAAGTGAAATTGTTAAATCAGTCATTTTTACTAGTATGGCAGTTCTTAACCATTTGCACTCGAAGCCAAATTAGTGCAAATTTTCAAATAGTTTTTCTAACCCAAATGATATTTCCATTTTATATAACTTAGTGCATTCGGTACACATGAACCAATTTAATATAATTATAACGTTTAAACATTCGAAGATAAACAAATTTTAGTAATAAAATTATTTCTAAACGTGACGGAACAGTTTTTAATGGCGCCGTGTAGTCGCCAACCGAGTGCAAAGGGTTAATAACCGTAGCTCGGAAACGTACAACTACGGTCGCGCGAATTTCGCTTGAGAATCTCTCGCGACTCTCCTCGAATCGTCGTCGGAACGGCCGATCCGGGGAAAAAAGTTCGGGGTTCAAAATTAGCCGAGTGGAATGCTTAGCTAACGAGCTCGCGGGCTGGCATAATTATCGGCTTAATCGAATCGGTATTCCAATTCTATTTCCGACTAATTTCCGTGAAGCTAACATGGGATGAGCCGGTGTACTCCGCGTCTCTTTTATGAAACGTCGCATGACATCCGGCAGTGTGCACCCTGTTTGTTTGACGAGCTCGGCTTATCCTCCCCTGGTCCCTCGCGGGACAGTCTATCGATCGCTTAATTATCGCGGCCACTTATTCAACCAGACCCTCCTTCGGCCAGCTGGCGAATAAAATCGGCCGGCAGTTTTCCGAAAGGTCTGCCGCATACTGCTCGGTAACGCCGCAGGCGTGTGCACTGCCGACATTTTCTTTCTCTATTGTCTATGGGATATCTTTCTATTGTCTTCTATCGGTCGTCGAGGCTCCTTTGCCGCCGCTGACCTCCGCGAATGGTTTTACAGAGTGCCCGAACGGACAGAAACCTTGCGACAACGGCGTGTGCATCAACAAGGAGTTCTTCTGCGACAACAACCAGGACTGCCTTGACAACAGCGACGAGCGCAACTGCCGTAAGATTATATGTCCGGAGCTATCGAGACCTGCCGAGGAAACTCCTCCTCCTATATCGCGTTAATTAACGCTAGAACTAGCAATAGTCAAGACGAAACCGTTCCTAACGAAAGCAACCGAAATGATTAGTCTTTATACAATACGTGATAGTGGAACATTTCTACATCTATTGATTTATTTAAATGTCTAATATCCGGGATACGAAATTATTTCTTACTGGTACGGTAGTTCTAGCGTTAATCATTTGCACTCGAAGCCAAATTAATGTGGAATTTATTGAACACCGTGTGGATAATACGCGCTCACGGTGTCTGACGAATGTATTCAGTCGCCTAAATCACAATAATCTTTTCACGAATTCTCTAGAACGACGTGAATGTTTTCGAGACGACGGCAGAATTCGTTTACTGCAAAGTGCTTGAAAAAGATCTTGTAAAATTGCAGTTGGTTGAGATAACAAATAGAAGCTCGGGAGTTTTAAGTCTCTAATCTTATCTGAAGCTAGAACGAAAATTTCAAAGAGTGTCAGAGAATGTAACGATTGTGAAAATTGCAGCGGACCCCGACGGAACCGACAAGCATCCGCAACCGGTAAGATGTCAGCAGGACGAGTTCTCCTGCCGCGACGGCAGGACCTGCATCCCCTCGTACGCAGTTTGCGACGGTAGCTTCGACTGTCCCGAAGAGGACGACGAGTTCAACTGTCCCGAAGGTGAGCGAACCTGCGTGGCCAGGAGCCAGGATGACGAAATCGCACCTAGACGCCATGTAGAGGAACGTAGGCCGGCCTAAAGTTGGCAGCACTGCCGGAGGGCTCACTGACACAAGCTGTGCTACCAGCCACGGAACTTCATTCAAATGGCATTGTTCCTCTCCAATGACACCTCGAGATTTCGACAGAGGATGCTTTGTCGCGTTGGACGCCATGTCGGTCACATAAGGGTGACACTAATTTTTGATTACGTTTTCATCGGAATGCAGAATATCCTAAAAATTATCCAAAATCGGGGAGTGGATTCTCGAAGTAATTTGCAGTAACTTTTTCCTTAGCGAAAATGCAATCAGTGGCTTCGGTTACGAGTTATTAACGAAAAACACTGACCAATAAGAGGCGAGCACGGCTGACTCATTGGATCGGCCGCTTCGCATCGGTCGAGCCCGCCGCTCATTGGTCACTGTTTTTCGTTAATAATTAATAAACGAAGCCGCGGATTTCATTTGCGCTGAGGAAAAAGTTACTCCAAATGACTCGAGGAACCCCCCATTTACTCGATTTTTAGTAATTTTTAATTTTCCAGTTTCGGTTTAATGAATTAAATTGCTTCGACTTTGTGGAAATTTTAATGACTGATTGTTGGCACCGAACGTGTCAACAGTGCACATTCGACTGAACGATTAAAGCTCCACTCGAGGAGTCATTGGGCTCCACAGTGGGCTGGAAAGACCCGTCAGACCCTACCTTGAAACCACGAAGATTTAAAACGATTTCGTCGAGGACAAACGGGTTTCCAGCCCATTGCGGGCTCGTTCGCTGGGAGCAGAGAGACTGCCAAGCTCTTTGTAAATACACTTCACTTTCGATCTTGCACCTTCGATCCGTTAGATCACACTGAGCACCAGGTGCGTACACAATGTTTGGTTCTGACACAAGCGTGCACACCTGCTAGAGGCAACGAATCGTGTCGCACTGACTGCACCATGTACCGCTGCCAGATCTTACGTAAAAAGAAAATAAAATCTCGGTTCTCCGACAAATTCTGTTCCAAGTTTGCGTTCGTGTATAGGAACAACCACGAAGAATTCGAGTCGCACGGTGTTCCTCGGTCAGGGCTCTAGAAGCACTGGCTCTGTCTCAGGGAAAGGGAAAAAGAAAATATGGTCGAAGGGGATCACGTTGTTTGCCCAGAGACCTAAATGGCCGTCGAGGACCCAAAGAGAATCGAACAAACAATTCCGTCGATGGCCAATTAGAGGCATAGGCTTAGGCGTTCGGTTACTTCTAGGTAGAAATGCGGATAGAACCTCCTCGGGGGGGCATCCGGACAGCCATACCTACGAGAACCAGGCTGGCAGGGGTCACAAGTCGGACTATCAGCCGCCGGCTAACCTAAGCACACGAAGGAGTTGTGCTCCGGATGATTTTGTTTGTGCTGATGGCACTTGCATCCCTGAAATCCAGCACTGCGACCATTTCTACGATTGCCGCGACTTTACCGACGAACAGTATTGCTTCGGTTAGATCACCTCGGGACCCTCGAGATCTGCTGGCCTCCTTCCTCCGCCTTTTTTCTCGCTTGACCGCGACTATAGAGACAACTTTCGCCTGAAATTTTTCGAGAACCATCAGATTCAATGTCTCCGACAGTTGTCGTTTCGAGGACGCCACAGACTCTCCGGGATCTTCGTTTTCTTTCAGTATTAGCAGCAGCCAATAGACTGTGTTTGCTCGAGTAGACACTTGACTACTCGCTCGGACCACTTTTACAGGGTGTCCCATTTCTAGCGTCGGAAAATTGTCTCGAGCGGACCAGGCTCCGCTGGAAACAGTTTTCGGAGAGAAGAGAGATAGGTCCGGATGATTTGCAATAGGACGCCCTGTACAAATAGCCCTGTATTATTATAGTCATCCTGCCTGATACCCGTAGATGTTCACACCTCGCTCGTGGCATGAGTCCAGTATACACCTTGTAGCAAACACCTGTACAGAAAATCAGATCGCCGAACCGTTTACCGAGCATGTCCCTTTTCTCTCTAGGTGTCGTAGATGATAGTTCGTTGTCTACACGGTGTGCAGACTGCACCAGAGAGTTTGACTGATTTGTTTTACCGATTTCCTTGTTCGATACTTTGACGAACCGCGAACCCTTAGAGGACTGTTTCTCTGGTAACAATAGATCCCTGTCTGGTCGACAACATTTGTGTCTCGTTCACATTTCTGACAGATATTATATATATTGGTTTCATTGGTGTCTTATCTCTAATACGTCGTTCTACAGTGACTACTGTTATTATAGGCTGCGGAAAGGATCAATTCCAGTGTGCAAACGGAGACTGCATCAGGTCTGACCTAAAGTGCGACGGCTACATCAACTGTGCCGACGGAAGCGACGAAGAGGAATGCGGTAATGCTTCTATAATGCGTTGCTGATATTTATTTACTCATTATTTGCTGATATTTATCTTTTTTATTTATTATATCGCTGATATTTATTTATTCCGTTCGTTAGATCGACCGGAGCCCCACCCGATGCCTGGACGGTGTCCTGCTGGCTTCATCATGTGCGTCACTGACAAGGACTGCGTCCCACAATCCTCCATTTGCAACGGAATCGCAGAGTGCAGAGACCGATCCGACGAAGAGAATTGCGGTTCGTAGATTCGCTAGGTTTCCCACGGTTCGTCCTCGAGTACCGAGTTTACCGAAATTTCTGTTTGCCCTCGCAGAACCTCCACACTCGCCGTCGAGCCTGAACCTAAAGACGTACCCCAGCGAGCAAGTGATCAAAGAAAGTAAGCATGAAACGTTTATCCAGTACTGTAGGATTATTTCCAACTGAAATAATTGAGCATTCGAGATGCGACAGTGGTTGAGATGTGTTTATTAATAAAGATTCTCGTTATTTTTCTTGCCTTGGCCAGACCCGGCGAAGCAAGGTAAGACTTTCCGAGAGACATACTTCTCTATGGATCATAGCCACGTGGCGATAATTAATGTCCGATTAATCTGTGCCCATAAAGAACGTCTCACCGCCCATCAACATTTGTCTAGGTCACAGTGTCGATTAATGCCATGCCCGTTACTACGCAGGGTAACATTTTAATTATTTGTTGCGTGCCGAGGGAGCAGAGCAAGCCGAACAACATTCTCAAAGAAACATATCCATTCCCGGTATACAGGGTGTTCCAGCTATCTTGAGCAAGAAACCTCGAATATATCGCTTCTAACGTCATTCTTTTCAATTGGAACACCCCGTGTGCAAGGTGTACGCGACAAGTTTCTCACCAATTTTTAGGCATTTCCGGTAGTGCAATTGAAAAATGCTTCAGACAATTTTATCAGCGTTTGGTGAGCTATATAGTCGTATATACTTGAATCTCAAAAAATGTTTGTTTGGTAAAAAGGTCAAGGTCACCGTGACTTTTTCAAGCGGCAATACATATTTTCGAGATCGTAGGATTATTCCTGACGTCTAGACGAATTCAACGGTGTATTATGCTATGACCTTGAAATGACCTTCAACACGAAACTTTGGTAATTTTAATAAAAGCTTATTTTGAACAAGAAATAGATATTGCACACATATAGAATACTTGTGAGAAGTGTGACATTTTCTGAGATTCAAGGATATGAGAACACGCGGCGCATTAGATAACGATGAGATTGTATCTGGAACGCTTTTGAATTGCGCTATGGCAGAAGCTTGAAACCGGTAACAGAACTCAACGCGTACACCCTGTATAGCATGTTATACGTTCACGTAAGAGTCCAGGAAACTTTAATCCGCATTACTACATGGGCGTTAACACGAGCATGAGATTAATTTCGTACGAATAACAAGCTACGGGGTCGCGTTAGCGAAACACTGCAACACTATCGCATCGATTAGGTCGCGAGGTGGTGTTCCAATGCCGAGACGAGGGTCCCTTACGGGCCAGAGTCCGCTGGCTTCGCGGCAACAACCTGCCCCTGCCTCCTGGCAGCACGGACATCAACGGGCGCCTGGAGATCCCTAATATCCAACTGGATCATGCTGGATCCTACATCTGCGAAGCTGTAGGCTATCCTCCATCAACGCCTGGCCAACAGCTCTCCGTCTACCTCCGGGTAGAAAAACGTAGGTACCACGGAATCAGTCGGAATTAAAATCAAATCGAGAGAACTAATTAACAAAACGTCATTCTAGTAGAGCAACCGATCACCAACAGACCCCACGTCTGCCAATACGAAGAAGCGACTTGCAGCAACGGAGAATGTATCCCGAAATCTTACGTCTGCAACGGCAGACTGGACTGCACCGATGGCTCCGACGAAATGCGATGCAGTGAGTTGTGTTCTGTATTTTTTATTTCCAACTTCTCATACGTGAAAATTTCTTCCAATTAAAATGCGCCCAAACACGACTGCTTCAGACCATATTTATTTAATTACATGGTGATTGATCTTATTTTATTTAATAAGGAGTACCTGTGCAAACTATATCATGTTTGGTCTTATTTTAATCAGAAAACTGTCAGAAATATGTTAAAAAGAAGAATTCAGTCTTAAAATGTTGAAATTAAGAAAGTTATGTTATTGTACTGAGCTATCATTTCGAGACTACTAGACTAGCATAGGCGTAGGAATAACGCGTGTAGGCGTAGGAGCAGCAAAGGGACAATGTCAGCAGACCTCTAACAGGGACAATGTTGGAGAATTTTCTGTAATTGTCGCCATATTTCGCGATCTTTTCTTTAACACGATCTCATGAACAGGTCCCCACGGCTGCGAACCTAACGAATATCGATGCAACAACACTCAGTGCGTCAGCAAAGTATGGCGCTGCGACGGTGACAAGGACTGCGCGGATGCCAGTGACGAAGAGAACTGCGAACCGAGCAGACCTGGCTCGCCATGTCGAAACACAGAGTTCGCTTGTACTAGCGGACAGTGCATACCCAAGAGCTTCCACTGCGACCTTGAGAAGGACTGCATGGACGGCAGCGACGAGATAGGATGCTGTGAGTAGTCAATCTGTGCAGTCCCGACTACCTAGAGCTAACTTCCTCGACTAATGCATCGACTTTCAGCCCCGGTGTACATAATCAAGCCACCGCCACCGATGATCACCTTGAGCCAAGGAGAGGTCCTGGTGATCACGTGCGTAGCCATAGGCGTGCCAACGCCGGAGATCAATTGGCGACTGAACTGGGGCCACATCCCAGCGAAATGCTCCATGACGTCCGTGAATGGAACCGGCACTTTGACCTGTCCTGACATCCAAACCGAGGACCAAGGTGCCTACTCCTGCGAGGGATTGAACAGCGCTGGCTTCGTCTTCGCTGTTCAGGATGCCATAGTGATGGTGGACAAAGGGGGTCCCGTCTGTCCCAAGGGGATGTTCAACGACGGCGCTAGGAGCCTGGACGAGTGCATCTCCTGCTTCTGCTTCGGCGTGGCGCAGGAATGTAGGAGCGCGAACCTGTACACCTATCAGATCCCTCCGCCCCTGGACCGACCCCGCGTGGTCGCCGTGAGTCAACCCGAGCGTCGGATAGTCGGAGACATTGAGGGCTTGGAAGCCAGAAGCGTCGGCCTAAACAGTGTCCTCGCTTACTCGGATGCCGAGCGATTTTCGTACACATCTGACAACAATGCAGCCTACTTGACGATGCCGGAGCACTACCACGGTAGCCAGCTGAAGTCCTACGGCGGATACTTGAAGTACAAGGTCCGGTACAACGGTACCGGCACGCCTAACACGGCGCCGTCGGTTATCCTCTTCGGGAACGACTACCAACTGCTGCACAAAGGCAGACAGGCGATACCCTATCACGACAACGAGATGTCCGTCAGGTTCTTCCAGGGAGACTGGCTCAAAGTCCAGGGTCACAACGAGGTGCACGCCACCCGGGAGGACATCATGATGACTCTCGCCAGGGTGGACAATATCTTGATCAAGTACGTAGCATCGGTTGGATTTGTTAGTGACGGATCATCGAGACGTCGTTTTGTTACAGAGCGCAGTATGACGACTCTCCAGGTTTGGATGTCTTGATTAACAACATTGTGATGGACACAGCCGACGCGAGGAACACTGGCCTGGGTTCGGCCCTCTACGTGGAGGAGTGCCAGTGCCCTTCTGGTAAGCTAATTTAATGTTTTCTCGAAAAAATTTAGGGCTGTCAGGTTTCTCATAGTCTAGGGTGCTCGTAGTCTAAGATCCTTATAGGCTAGGTCCTTCATAGTTTAATTACTGTCTAGGCTACGGCGGTCTATCGTGCGAACAGTGCGCGCCTGGCTACCTCAGACGTGAAACAGGACCTTGGTTGGGCCAGTGCTACCGGGATGAGCAAGCCTGTCCTCCAGGATACTACGGCGACCCATCTAGGAACATCCCCTGCCAAGTCTGTCCCTGCCCACTCACCAATCCATCCAATCAGTGAGTGAAAACATTGTTTAATCCTTGATAAAGACGCCAACTACGGTGTTATCGTCTGAAACAGGTTCGCCAGGACCTGTCATCTGGGATCAGACGGTCAACCGACCTGCGACTGTCCACCTGGCTACGTCGGTCGCAGGTGCGAACAGTGCGACCAAGGCTACCAAGGAAATCCTCTGATACCTCGCGACAAGTGCATCCCTGTGCAGCAGTGCGACCCAGATGGCAGTCACAGTCCGTATGCCGACCCTCAAACTGGACAATGTCGATGCAAGGTAGGAAACTTAGAAGGAGACGAATGCTATTAATGTTGACATCAGGGGGGAGGGAAAGGAAATTCTATCGATGGAGGGGGCTCAAGGTATTTCGACGGTCATCGATGGTCCTTTTACAAGATACTGCATATTGTAGACTAGCCTAGTAGCTTCGAGACGAAATTTGCAAAAGATCATGGAATAACCTTGAAACGACCTTGAATCCATCTATAGTTTCGTTAAAGTTTTGTAACGTGTTTGATACTGTCAATGCTCTCATTTGTTCGGAAAATCCGAAGTAAGTAGAAGACAGCAATGCGAGCAGAATGTTTATGGCGGTACAGTCTGCGTTCAAAGTGCATCTTTCCGCAGCAATACGTGACTGGATCCACCTGCAACCAATGCAAGGCGAACACGTTCAGCCTGTCCTCGAGGAACAAGTTCGGCTGCGTCAGCTGCTTCTGCATGGGCATCACCAAAAAATGCGTGTCGTCTAACTGGTACAGAAGCGACGTGAGTACCTTTATTACGTTCAAGGTGCAGACATCACGTGTCGATCACGCTGTAACATCTTCCAGATCCAAGTCTCCTTCACGAACTCTGTAAGGAACTTCTCCCTGATCGAGCTGAAATCTCCCGACGCACTCATAATGGACGGCATCCGCCTGGACACGGGCAGAAGCAGAGAGATCATCTACAGGTTCCGTAACAGCGGGAGCAACGACGTCTACTACTGGCAGCTGCCGAACATCTTCTTAGGAGATCAGATCACTTCCTATGGCGGCAACCTGAAGTATACCGTGCGATACGTCCCGGCGCCGGGTGGGCAGAGCTCCAGGAACAACGCAGCCGATGTTGAACTGATCAGCGTGAGTGAATCAACGACGTGCTGGCGACGAATATCAAAATCATCAACTGATTGTTCCGCAGGCAAACGACATCAATCTGTTGTACTTCTCCCGAGAGTTCCCCGAGGCTGACACCCCTCAGACCTTCACGGTGCCATTGTTGGAACAGTATTGGCAAAGGACAGATGGAACCGAGGCTGACAGAGAGCACCTGCTGATGGCGTTGGCTGACATAAGAGCGATCAGGATCAAGGCCACTTATACCACCCACACTGACGAAGCTGCGTAAGTCCTACCATCCGGCAAAAACGAGGAACTCTTAATCAAAAAATTATTGACCTCTTCTAGATTGTCCCTGGTGTCCCTAGACACGGCGGAGAAGCACAACACAGGAAAGTCTCGAGCAGTGGAAGTTGAAGAATGCAGCTGTCCGGAAGGGTACAAAGGACTCTCCTGCGAGAACTGCGACGTGGGATACACCAGAGCGAACGAAGGGCTGTACCTTGGCATCTGCGAGCCTTGCAAGTGCAACGGACACTCCAACCAATGCGACCCTGACACTGGCGTCTGCGAGGTACCTTCGAACCTTGAACCCCTAATTGTCCTTGGAATCTGGTACTAAACCTGCTTTCTGTTCGTAGTACTGTGCTCACCACACCACCGGCGCGTCCTGCGAGTACTGCGAACATGGATACAAAGGCGACGCGACTAGAGGAACCCCCTACGACTGCACCTACAATCTGGGAGTACAACCGACGCCTAGCAACTGCAACTGCAACAAGGCAGGCTCGTACAGCGACTACTGCATAGAAGAACGGTGCGAGTGCAAACGTAACGTCGAAGGCTCCGAGTGCAACAGGTGCAGGCCGGGAACCTTCGGCCTGTCCGAGGACAATCCTGAGGGATGCAGCCAGTGCTATTGCAGTGGTGTCACTGACCAGTGCCACGAGAGCTCGCTCTACGTCCAGCAGATACCTGTTGGGGTCTACAATGCGCAGCACGGGTTCACTTTGACCGATTCGTAAGTGCTTTGGATCCTCTTCCTTGTCTAGATGGTTAAAGTAATGGGGTTAGCAATCCTGCCGACACTGAGCTATGGGTAGTCGAAAGATACTCAGAGATACGTTGCATCCGCAGGACCAGGCAAGAGGTGATCGACGACAGCTTCGAGTTGAACATTGCCTTGAACGAGATAGGCTACCGGTACTCCGAAGGTCGTGGCCGCAGACTCTTCTGGTCCCTGCCACCCATCTTTACTGGCAACAAGATCAAGAGTTACGGTGGAAATCTCACGCTGACTCAGCACATCACAGCGTTCCCTGGAGCTCAGAGCTACAAGGACCAGGACATCATTCTAGTAGGAAATGGAATCACTCTGTTCTGGACGAACCCTGTGGAGATCCAGCCTGATTCCCCTCTGGTATGTTGGCAACGTTAGCTAAGCTGCTCGGCAGACTATCTAGAGCTATCTGCGTCATCCAGTCTGCTAACTGTATCGTCCAACATTCGTAGACCTACTCTGCGCCCCTAAGGGAGTCCGAATGGAAGCGTCTAACGACGGAAGGACCACGCGTAGCGTCTCGAGTGGACATGATGACAGTGCTCTCTAACCTGGAGTCTATCCTGGTTCGGGCCTCTCACAGCGACAGGATGACAGCCACCTACATCAGTGACATCAGTTTGGACACGGCAGTGGACATACCTGGCGGCAGGAGAGCCGTCCACGTGGAGGTCTGTAGGTGTCCAACTGGGTACACCGGGACGTCCTGCGAGTCCTGCGCCAGAGGCTACTACAGGGACACCAACGACCGATCGGCTAGCTACTTAGGCTCCTGCAACCTCTGCCCTTGCAACAACCACGAAGAGAGCTGCGAGATCGCGAGGACCGGACAAGTGAAGTGCCACTGCCTGCCAGGATACACCGGTCAATACTGTCAAGAGACTGGTACGTTGATCAATGATCTCATCTCCCAGCTCTTCGACTATCCCCCCAGGTCCAACCTGAAGGTCGATGACTACGCAGAAATCTGTATTAATCAATGAATTCGATGCTAGGTGAATTGATGGTAAGTCTAACGCCAATGACGGGCACGGTAAAGGCGAACACGTGGGTGCTGTTCACCTGCAGCTACGAGTTCCCGGACCAGTTGTATATATCGTTAAAACTGACGCCGTTGCGTGGCTATCCCCTAACCGCAATCCCCGCGATACCAAGCGCTATTATACGCAACAGTAAGGGCAGCTATCGCACCTGGTACGTTTACGTGGAACTAGAGCCTTGCAACGTCGAGTGTTACATCCAGGACCGCGGCGGCAAGGACCTGATCAAGGTCGTCACATCGATCTTCACAGGTTTGACGGACCACCAGGATTCATACAGTGTTTGTCCGTCCTTGGGGAACGACATCGTTGAATCGATCATCATCCTTGACACCCGGTGCTTGTAGACTTTAGTGGCACCTGTTGTCCCACACGATCGTTATTGCTGGTGCAGGTGCTTAGGGTGGTTCACGATCGGAAGAGGCTAACGAGGAGTTAGGTGATGCGGGATCTGTATAGCCTATTTCATTATTGGTGACATGTCGGATGTCTATGTGGAGTTGGGGAGTCTCGCAATCAGTCATTTTGTTTGAACTATGGTCTAAGTCATTTTGTCTTGACTGTGGTCTAAGTCACTTTGTCTAGCCTATGATCTGTATCATTTTATTTTGATTATAGTCTAAATTATTTCGTCTCGACTATGCTCTATCCTATCCAATCCAAATGCGAACAAAACGGTTTTAGGACTCGTTTACCTTCTTCCAACTACTACATTGAACGTATCGTATCCATGTCGATGATCAAAACTTTACATTGACCATATCTGTGTAACCTTTGTTACCATTCTATGTTTCTGTGTTTCATACAGCAGAGTTTACACTGTTCCAGTATCGAATTTGCATTAAATTATCCATAAAATTGCAGAACATCACCGACCAACGCCCCTTCCGCCGTATCCGACGATGACACCACCAACGATCGTGGTCTACATCATGGGCCCTGAGTTCCAGATCGTTGGAACTGGAACCACTGTCGAGTACCATTGCTCTGGAACGTCTTTGGACAACGTGAGTGCAACTTGTACGCTTGAAATGCGAAGTATATTGTTCCTATATCTTCGATTCGCAACAGGAACCCGTGGATGTGAGGTGGGAGAAGGAAGGTGGACAGCTACCACCTGGTAGAAGCGTGGACGACAGCCGCGGTCTCTTGATCATCAGAGAAGTCAAGGTCTCGGATAGCGGTATCTACGTCTGCCAAGTCAGCGACGGTGTTCACGTTGCCTTCAAGAACGTCACCCTCACCGTTGGAGGTAAGAGTCTATTGCAATAACCAGAGATAATTGGTCAGCCTTTTTTTTAACCGTTCTGTCACGTGGACGCAGCTTTTCCACAAAGCTTGCTAGAGATCCCAGGTACACCAAAGTTTAATGTCTGTAATATCTCTCGCATTGTCCCTCAGCTTGGAAACGAAAATGGACAATTTCGGAAGAGGAGATACGATTACCAAGTCGCACGATTTCTCTTCCCAAGTCGTCCGTTTCCGTTCCCAAGCTGAGCAACAATGCGAGAGAAATTACTGTAATCATATTCGCCATGCTCATCTGTGAATCCTTGATTCCATGAAGGCGTGAACCCAGTACCCCCTAGAGCAATGATCCTGCCCCCATCGTTGGAAGTGACAGAAGGTGAAGCAGCGGAGTTCCGGTGCGAAGCGAACGGCAACCCACCCCCGCAAGTCGAATGGACCCGAGTGCACGGTGTCATGAACCCTGAAGTGATCATGTACAACGGAATCTGGTCGCTGAGAGAAGTGTCGAAGAACGACGCGGCGGAGTACAGGTGCACTGCCAGGAACAACATCGGAGTGGACGAGAGAACAGCCATCCTCTACGTCAAATGTGAGACTACCTAATCGAGTACTTAACTCCGCAGAATTCCTTGGACCCTAACTCGAATCATCCTTCTCTCTGCAGCGAGCCCTTACAGGCCTAGCGCGGAAGGCAAACGCCCCACGATAACGCCATCGGAATGGACAGGAGTGATCGGCGAAGTGGTCAGGATTTCCTGCACCCCGTCTCAGACCGCGAACATCACCTGGTCGAGACAAGGCAATCTACCTCTGCCACCCTCTGCGAGACAACGCGGCGGTGTGCTGACCATCATGAACCCCAGTCTACACGACTCGGGCATCTACGTCTGCATAGCCACTAGCTATGTTGGCACGGAGACCAGCAATACAGTGACCATTACGATCCAGCCTAGAAGGTCGACGCCATCGGTGAAGGTCAAGCCGGAGAAGCAGACGGTCCCTCAAGGTAGCGTTGCCGAAGTCAGCTGCTTGACCAGTGGCGAGCCGGGCCTCCAAGTCAGGTGGAGCAAGTACCTGGAGCTGATGAGTCCACACTCGCATCAAGTCGGCGACGTTCTAAGGATCACCAACGTGCAGATCGCTGATAGAGGAGTTTACGTCTGTAAGGTCACCGGGCCATCTGGAAGCCAGGAAGCTAGCGCCATCATCGAAGTGGAACGTGAGTAGCAACGAAGACATTGCTCAGATCACTTTAATCATTCGATTCTTCCCATTAGCTCGAGAGGCACCTTTGCTAGAACTCTACCCCAAAGAGGCTCAGACGGTCATCCTAGGAGGTTCCGCCGATGTCCAATGCAGAGCCATAGCTGGCACCCCTATGCCAGAGCTGCACTGGTCTCGCAGTGACGGCAGACCCTTCGCTCACAACATCAAGCAGCTTCCTGGAGGAGTCTTGCGGCTGACCAATATCACCATCGGCGACAGTGGCGGCTACGTCTGCACGGCGGTCAACTCCGTCGGTACCACCTCGGCGGTGGCCTACATAGAGGTGCACACGCAGCCTGTGATCACCATCTCGCCCAGGTCTGGCATCCTCACGGTCAAACGAGGCGACAGGGTGCGACTGGTGTGCACTGCTACTGGAAATCCTCAGCCTAACATCGAGTGGACCAAGCACATCAACGGCATGGTGCCTTACCAGTAAGTTTGGGATCAGAGCTTGATTAAAGTAGACACGTTGCTGATATTAATTGACTGTTGTCTGCCACAGCAAATCGATCTTCGAGATGAAGGCTACTCCACAGAGCGCTGTCTACGACATCCAATCCGTCTCTCACAACGACGAAGGATCCTACACCTGCCACGCCATGAACGCAGCTGGAATCATGGAGGAACGAGTGCACATTCGCATCGAGGACGACAACGAGGTCCAGCCAACTTCCTTCGCCTAATCCCAAGCAGTTTGGCCAACGTAAATAACGATCTCTGAAAATTACAGGTTGATCCTGATCCAAACGGGCCCATCATAGTGTCCGAGAACAACTTCAAGATTCCCAACGGCGGCAAGGTGGAAATGCGCTGCCAGGTCGTCTCCGAAGTGAGTCACATCTACTTGGACTGGAAGAGGAGCGACCATCGTCCCCTCCCCGAAGGTAGCATGGTGCACAACGGAGTCTTGACTATCCCAGCGGTGGACAGAAGCGCTGCCGGAGAGTATGTGTGTCTGGGCATGGACCAGACCGGCAATGTCCTCTTCAGGGCCAAGTCCTACCTCGAAGTGTCGTGTAAGGATGCCTTCAGCTTACATGACTTCAGATTTAGCCTTGCAACTCCGGCGCTATAAAATTGTATCTCCCCAGCTCCACCCAGGATAGTCCTCAATCCGCCTAGACAGACAGTGGGGCCTGGCGAGAACCCGTCCATAGTTTGCAGCGCGACAGGGGACGAGCCGATGACCATCGAGTGGTCAGCTATAGGTCGCGAGCTCCCGTACAGCGTGACCCGGGACAGAGGTGTCCTCCAGTTCCACGGGATCACGTACTCTGACGCCGGCAAGTACGTCTGCAAGGCCAGCAACGAGGAAGCCACTGCCGAAGCTGTTGCCGAGGTCTTGGTGAATGGTACGCTTCAGTTGCAATTGTGAGATCTTGGAGAAAAGGAGGGAACATAACCTTGACATAGCCAGCGAATCCTCCCTATTTCCCAATTTTTATTCGCGCTCTTGTTCTTAGGGAATCCTGATATCCACATAATTATCACTACGCGGTCAAATGACATTTTGCAATCATAGAAATTATGAATTCACTTTCATGGCAATTGACCTTGTACTATTTGGATCCTAATCGACCGTCTTCTTCCAGAACGACCTTACGAAGAGACAGGGGTCAGAGCATCCCAGCGGGACGTGATCTCCTACGTAGGCATGCCGGTGCATCTGCGGTGCACCGTGCAGGAACGCGCGACCATACAGTGGAGCAGAGAGGGCCAGCCTCTGCCCTCGAACGTCAGGATAGAGGACGACAAACTGGAGATACCACGGGCCAGGTTGGAAGACAGCGGAAGATACATCTGCCAGATCCAGACCGATCGCGGCGTCTCCAGCGACTACATCAACCTGAGCGTGTCCTGTAAGTTTGACAAACTGAAGGCCGCGCTGTGCGACTAGGATCCTCCACGTGAAATTCTTAGCGCTCTTAGCATTGATCCGCGAGTACCCGATCGGGACCGAGGGTACTCAGATTCAAGTTCTCTAGAGTTCGGAATATTTTGAGCCGGAACGAATTCAGCCTTGAGATGAATGACAATGGTGTTGTTTGATAGTAGACGTGCTCCCGGATTGCATGCGACAGAACCAAACGCACTGCGGGCACAGAAAGTGCGTGTGCGACGCTCGAGGATGCGTTCTGTTGGATTACGGTTGCTACATCAATGTCCGGTACATGGACAAACACGGCGAGAACTTGAATCGCCGCTATCTACACCAACGACGCGGTTTGTTCTGAGATCATTATGTGTTCCTGTGACGTCTATTTGGGTTAACGCTTCTCCCCTTGTTAATCCAACATTTGTCTAGTCGTCTATCTCTCGCTCGCTCTCATACGTAGAGTTCATATTAGTGTCATACCAGCTGCACGGATCGCGGCAGTCCATGTCGTTGCATCGATCCTCATCCCACGAACTTGTGCCGAATACAAAGGGGATTAGTTGATTGAAAGGTTTTGGAACACGTACACTGGAGCTGGGTTCAAATGTCCATGTTGTAAAGGACACTACTGCCAACGGTCGCTGACAATCCTAACTTTATTCCAGCCACAGTGATGCCCACGGTCAGCGTAGAGGTCTCCCAGGACCCAGTCAACATCGGGGACACCATAGACATCCGCTGTGCCTGCACCGGTGCCCAGAATCCTCGCTACCGTTGGTCCAGACCGAATCACCCGCGGCTGCCATCCAACGCTCAAGAATACGACAGCGTTCTGAGACTGTCCAGCGTAACGTTGGCCGAAAGTGGACTGTACAGATGCATCGCGGAGACGCAGGACGGCATCTTCGATCAGGATTTCAATCTCGTTGTTCATGGTAACGATTTCTCCTCTGTCCCTTTCGCTTCTCGCGGAAATTAAGTGTCGCGATGCTCGACCTAGTTGACCGGCACTTCGTTTCTTAGCGCTCTGTTCGACCAAACAATTAACTAATCGTTCTGTCCATGCTTTCTAATCTCTAACGTGAGTATCCAAAGACATCTGACGCGATAGATGCAGATGTTCGGTAACGAGAATCATTTCCCAGGTGGACACAACGACGCACCAGCGATAGAGACCAGGTACGCGCCTTATGGATCCAGCATAGAGATGAACTGCAGACCTAATGCGGACCTAGAGTTTCCACTGAACTTCCACTGGAGCAAACTCGGAGGTCTTCTCCCGAGCGACGCGCAAATCTTCGAGGTAGATCAAAGAGCGACGAGTCGCTTTTGTCCAGCAGAATTGATTCTAAATCTCCGCTTCTCTTCCAGAGCAATCTGAACCTGACGAACGTCAAGGCCGAGGACGCAGGCACCTACATCTGCACAGTGAACAACGACCATGAGAGCATAGAGATACCGACGGTCTTGGTGGTCACCGGAGTGGTGCCATACTTCAGTCAGGCACCCGAGAGCTACGTCGCCCTGCCTCCTCTACGCGACGCCTACTTGAAGTTCAGCATCGAGGTGTCCTTCAAGCCTGAGAATCGAAACGGTATCATCTTGTACAGCGACGCGTCAGATCATGGAGACAATGACTTCATTATGCTGGCCTTGGTGAAAGGCTACCCGTACTTCAGGTAAGAAGCTGCTACGATATCGAAGGATCTGACCTTGCGTCACTTCAAAACGATCCTACGACTTCCTTTTCGGCTCGTTTTAAAGAGCAGAGTCTCTACTTTATTTTTCCTGAATCGAAATTTGCCAAGGACCCTTTCCCTGACCCAAACCAGAGAAGAACTACAGCATCCCCTTTTCCCTATTTTTCACGTTCGAACACCTGAAAGTCTGCTCTTTGCGATGACCCCTCAAACGGCGATCTACGATTTCACACAATTCTATCGTAGTTTGAACGCAACCATCCCAATCTTTCAGCTTCGATCTCGGATCAGGCCAAGCCACGATCCGCGGCGACAGGCCAGTGACCATGAGCGAATGGCACACCATCAAACTGCAACGCAACAGGAGAGAGGGCACCATGCTGGTGGACGGAGAGGGTCCTTACAGAGGCGAGGCAGCAGGTAGGAAGCAAGGATTGGACATGAAGACGTCGTTATTCGTGGGAGGTGTTCCGAGCAACGCAGCCCTCACTAAACACGCGGCAGTGACCACCGGGTTCGTCGGGTGCATCAGCAGACTCGTAATCGGCGAGAAGGATGTCGATCTGAATGACAACCAGGCCCGGGGCATCGGCATCACCAACTGCGAGACCTGCGCCGAGAACCCCTGCAACAATGGCGGCGTCTGCCAAGAGGCTGGCACCAAGAATGGGTACACTTGCATGTGCAGAGCCGGGTACACTGGAAAGCATTGCGACCATGTTGGCCAGCCTTGTTATCCAGGTGAGGATCAGTGAACAATTAGGGACTGTATTTACTACAAAAATAAATTGGTGACATTTAAGAGAGTAACACAATTTAAGTAACTGAAAGATATCGATACACCATTTTATGGTAGAATATATAATATACGATTTTATCGAATTCTCACTGATTTGACTAATTTCCAGGTGCCTGTGGCGAAGGCAAGTGCGTGGAGAACGAGACAGGTTTCGACTGCTACTGTCCCCATGGAAAGACGGGCTCCAGGTGCGAGAACTCGATGAAGATCCACGAGCCGGCCTTCCACGATGATAAGTCGTTCATCGCCCACGACACCCCTAAAGCCTTCAGACGGTAAGCCTTCCTATAGCAAGCACTTTGGATGGCACAGTAGAACCGGTAGAATCGATAGATCTATTCCGTCACCTCCGTGTTCGATGTTTCACCAGATCGTAATTCTCCAATCAATGAATATCTTCTTAATTCAATCAATTTCTCCTTTGCTAAATGCCACGAGTTTGCTCGACCTAACACCACGTTCCCCAGGATGATCGTCGTGATACTAACACCGCACGGTCTCCGTTCACCGGCGACCATATTTGTTAACGTTGAACCATTGTTTTCAGGGCGAGAATGAGCACTACACACAGTCGGTATAGTTCACGCCGCGCACAAGTTAGAACCGCACGATCGAGGCCACATCACCACAATAAACCGCACCACACGAACCATTAGCCCGTTTTTTGTTACTTCGTCCCGCCAAAATCCGTGCACATATATAGAATGATGTAGTACCGAAACGAAAGGAAAAAACGAGAAAACAACGACGAGTCATATATTATTTTCTATCGAGTGGGATAGTAACCGTAGGAACAAATCAATTTTAATTGCTATTTATAGTTGTCAGTCAGCATTATATATATATATAAATATTATATTTTTTTTATGAGAAGTTTATTTACATTAGACTCTTTGCTGCGTTTTCCGCCTTGTACGTGCCGTAGATTGTGAGAACGCTACGGCGATTTTGCAACGTGCCTGTATAGTGAGTAATTCCTTGGAATGAACCTCATGGTGCTGTAATAGTAGATTATCGACTATACTTATTATTATTATTTTATTATTATTATTATTTTTATTATTATTATTATTATTATTATTATTATACACTTATTATATATATGTAACTCAACTCTTCGCGGTCTCGAACAAGTTGTCAATTAAGAGAATGCTAATCAGTGAAGACCGCGAGGGTGTCATTTTGTACAGCTTATAATAATACATGCCACGCATTGTGTTAGTCATATTAAATAATTGTCGAAGGAAAATCTAGAAGGCATTCGAATTAGCTCACTGCCAAACGAATTGCAGCTGAGAGAAAGCTCGTAGACAATTCGTCGCGTTTGTTCAGTAATGACTGCCACAAGAACACACACGCACGCACACACAAGTTTTTGTACTTACTGCGAGAACACGCGCAAAAATGTGCCAGATGCGTGTTTCAAGGTCCCGAGGACCTCTAATATATTCGATAGGCTTTAGTGTAGCTATCAGCGTAAATACATGTTTTTTTTTCGAGATGCAAATAAAAATTGTTTTTAGCAGGAGTCACGTTGCCCTAAACATTCCACCACTACAGTCTTAAAAACAAAAACACTGCGAAGTCAGAGGTGAGTCTCTTCAAGTTCCCGCTACAGGAGAAAACGAGTCGACCGATAACGCATCCTCTGCTAGTCCTTGTAACGTACAGTCGGTGGCGAAAGTATTCGAACGTCTCTTAAAACGGAATAACTTTTCTAAAGTTTCGGTTAATACAACAGAGAGGCCATAACGAAAATTTAAGAAATGTGTTTTATAAATTCCATTGAAATTGGTTGATCTTTAGAGAAAGCATTCTAATTCCGGTCTAGTAGACTGGTCCCTCTGTCACCTAAAAAAGAATCCAAGTCTTTGTTCCAGTTCTAAAAAAAATTATTCTTTAAACATTATTCTAAAAATTAATTCAGTTCTAAAAATTATTCCAAAAATGCTTCCGTGACCCGATCTAAACCTCAACTCGGAAATGCCGACCTCCTACACCACTATGACTAAACTGTGCTCCGTCTCCAACTAACAGGAAACCCCCGTGAACTCGCATCCCCAGCTTCCAAAACCCCAATGCACAAAATGACCTGCTCACGACCTTCGATTCTTCCTAGGTTCAAAGCAGCTATGAATTTCAACCCTATGGACGAAGGGGACGGCGTTCTACTGTACTGTGCACAAAGCGACGAAGGCAACGACGATTTCGTGTCGCTGATCGTCAAGGATAGACGCGTGGAGTTCAGATATGACCTTGGATCGGGAACCGCGATGCTCAGATCGAACTTCGTCCTCCAGCCAGGCGTGTGGACCCACGTCTCTGTGAACAGAGACTACAAAGAGGGAAATCTGACAGTGAACGGCGAGCCGACTGTCAAGGACAGATCACCGGGAAGCGACCGTACAATGTCATTGAACACTCCGCTGTACATCGGAGGTGTGGACCGCAGGAGGATCATGATGAACAAGAACGCTGGCGTGGACAGAACCTTTCGCGGCTGCATCAGCGATGTGAGTACAATGTCAAATACACTGTTCAGAAAAATTATAGCATAGACAAATTGATAAGAATTGGCCAGATTTGACTGACGATAACTCCGCGAGAAATCATCGTAGGATCATGACTCTTTTTCCAGATTAAAGCTTGAAGCCTCTACTTTCAGATACTGCTTTTAGATTTTAAGTTTCACGCACCCTGATCACTGTAACCGTTTAAATGTGAGATCATGTTTGTCAATTTTAAAGCCAATTTTCAATATGACAAGCATGGTTTTACATTTAAAGAATTACTATAATCGTGTTTAACTTAAAATCGAGAAACAGTATCTTAAAATAAAGGTTTCAAGCTTTGATTTAAAAAAAAAGTCGTCGCGCTACGATGATTTGTCGCGGAATTATCGCCAGTCGAAGTTGGCATATTTTTATCAACAATTTATCTATGCTATAATTTTGTTGAGCGGTGTAATTATGCAGAAAATTTGCTATCGTTCGTTTCAGCTGGGGGTGTCCGGTTCGAGCGTGGACATACTGAAGTCGGCGATAGACTCTGCTAACATAGATGACTGCAGTATCCATCACCTTAATCAGACCAAGTTCGTTACCACCACCCAATTGCCCACGACGACGCTATACGACCCTTGCAACTCCAACCCCTGTGTCCATGGGATGTGCCAAAACGCAGACTCCCGTGATTATTCGTGCACCTGTGAATACGGTTACGTGGGCAGGAACTGCGAGAATATTTTGAAGCAGTGCGAATTACTCCTTCCTTGCAACAATGGGGGAACTTGCAGTGATCTCCATGGGTCCTACAAGTGCGACTGTCGACTGGGTTTCAGTGGGCAAAACTGCGAGAAACGTAGGTGTACAGAAGCCTCGAGCTGATACCTGTTACCAAAGCTGAGATATTTGAACCTATTTTCAGAGGTGGAGATTAGTTACGACGTTGCCTTCAGAGGAGATGGCTGGCTAGAGCTAGATAGGTCTGTGATGACCCATGACGAAGAGTGCGAAGTGCTATGCTTCGAGATCTCTACCAACCGTACCAAGGGGCTGATCATGTGGCATGGTCAGACTCCGAACGACCTCAATCCTGACCATTACATGGCCCTCGCTGTAGTCGATGGGTAGGTCCACCTTTCCGACCTTTTCTATTCACCTTTCCTTTCATACGAGGCCATTCTGTTACAGTTACGTAGAGTACCAGTACAACCTAGGCACCGGTCCAGTGGTGATCAGGGTGACTGCTCAGAAAGTGGACGATGGAGAGAGACACAGGATAATCCTGAAACGCCAAGGCAGCGATGGTAGCATAGAATTAAATGGAGAGCACATGGAGAGCGGAGCAACTTATGGCACTCAGCAGACCCTGAACACCAGAGGCAGCGTTTACCTGGGTGGTGTGCCTGACTATGCCATGACTTACGACAAGTACCAGGATGGTTTCTCTGGCTGCATTTACACCATGGAGGTGCAGGACTCCAGGGCCATAGACATTGGCGAGAAAGCCATTCGAGGCAAGAACGTCTTGCCTTGCACCAGGTAAATATTGCCTACTTTCTTGCCACCAGTAGAAGACTCTCTTGAGAAGTTTTTCTGATTTAACGCTAAACCTATCATGGTCCAATGGTTTATTTTACAATTCTGCGACCCTTAAAACTTAGTTCCCTATTTTTGATAATTCCACAAATGTTGAAAACTCTTTCATGAGAAATGCTGGAACAAATGACATTATTGGAACAAGTTTACTAATCAAACTATTGCTCGGTAGGTTTAGTTTTAACGACGAAAGCTGATAATGTAGTAACTTACGAAACTCGTCGCCAATGACGCTTATGGTGTTTCATGCTGCCCAGAGCAAGATGGATCCCGTCCTCCTTGGTGTTCACAGACGCGGACACGGACATGTTCGACGCGTTTGTTCCCCCGCCCCCTGTAAACATAATCCACCCGAAGCCAGCGGCCAATCTGGCTGCGTACAACATCAAACACTACTCACTGTTAATCCTGCTCCAAAACCTGCTTGCCTTTACCATGGACGTTCGAGAACAGAGCGTGCTTTTTACAGTATTATGCATAGACACCGTGAACGCGGTCAAGTGTATACTAAGTTAAGTGTTTCTTGTCGAGGATAGGTCTGATAACCGTGTGTCCTCTCACTGGGGCCGATCTCAATGAGCCGACACAGCCGGATAGTTCTTGTAATTATATTTAACTTTGTAAATTCTTTGACGCTTCGTTAAAGTCTGAGACGGGTTCCCGTGGTACGTAGATCAATATCAGCCCGACTATGCTCCCAATTTCTGTAGTTCAACGTTGACTTTGTCTGTTTGGCAGTGACCCGGACGACAGGCTACCAACCCGCGGTGATCTCGGAACGTTTCACTAGGACGGTTGACTTGGTCTCGAAGTCGCAGAGCATAGTCGAAGAGCCAAACGAACAGTTTTGTATCTATAGATATATATATATATATATATACACACGGTAATAATGTTAACGTTTTGTAATCGAACCGACTGCGACGTTTTGTACAGCCTTGTTTCTACGGCGCCAGGAACTGCGGCGCCAATTTAGTTTCTGATTTAGGGGATTCGTTTGTTTCGCGACGCGTACTTTGCTTCTCGACTGCCAAGCACAGTACGGCTGATTACCGACTACGAATAAGTGTATCGATTCACGTATAAGTTCTCACTGCCATCGAATCCTTAGTCCCCGATAGAACGCGTCAGGATCGTTCATTAACGAGTAAGGGTTGCATCCTCATCGCGCTTCAACGAATTCTCTTGTAAGCGAAAGGCGAACGGACTTTGCCTTTGATTACTTGATTAACTTAGCCTTTGCAACCATCGAGAACCCCCCGAGGAAGCGACGGAGATCGACACACGGAATGCACAATCATCGCCAATAAGCTAATCGTTTTTTGTCTGTCGAGAGATTATGCCTGGACCAACGATCGGAAACTGCTCGCGACTCTGGTTAACCCTCGACCTTTCAGAATTTCTCCCGATTCGACTAGAACAGCTAGGCGGTTCGTTCTTACGTCGAATTGCTCGTTCGACTTTCCCGAATACAACGATATACATTTTTGTAGCATTATCGGCATTTGAATTTGTTTAAATAATTTAGACCAGCGCATATTCGTCGCAACGGTCATCTTTTGAGCATCGTCTCTCGGTCTTTAAGGATTATTTAGAAATGTTTGGGCACTTGCAATTTGATTAAAACGTATGCTGTTGTATTTAGAAGGGTGAATTAATTCCAGCGAGGGTTAACTACGAGAGGCAGCGGTCGTCAACAGCAAACGAAAATCAACAGATTAATTTCCGCTGTCCGAATGGACGGAATTTCTTTTCAGACGCTTCGAGCTCGATTTATGTGATATCGGAAGAAAGTTACTCACGAGGAAGAATCGTATTTAACGTTAAGGATCGGTGCTAGTAAGGTTCGTTGCTAGTTCTAACGCGATTTGTATCGGGTACACCCGCTGAAAGTATGTACATAATCCATTATTATCATAGTCTCGCAATCCTCGATGTTTCTTGTATCGGTAAAAAACGAAAAACCATGACTGCTGTTTCTTAAACTATGGAATAAGTTCGCTAGTCGGATGGATAATAGCCCTAGGCAAATGTACTTTCAGAATATCGTTTATTGGTTGCGAAATATTACAATGATACATTGTACTTCCGTTGAGACCTCGTAAAAAAAAGCGAAGAGGAAGGCGGAGGAAGAAGAAACGGAACAACAAGATTACTTTACAGTAACGCCTGTCTGCCTGTCGAATGATTCATTGTCAATTACAAGTGCAGAGATTTTTCTAGATTTTTATGGGAAGCGGAAAACTGCGTAGCGATTAGTTCTCGTAGCCGACAATATTGTATGATTACCGACTTCCGCGTTCAGTTGCCAGACAGAGACATCGATTCATTGTAAATGTCCGTGTACAGAGAACGTTACGTTTGCGAACGCCAAAAAAGAGAAAGAACAGAGTCTAGCAACTTCGTAACTGTCCGAATGAATGCTTTTCTGAATGTCGACGCAAAAATGTTAGCCGCAGAGCATCACAGCCGTGGTGCGGTACATATATACACACGCATATATATGTATTTACGTAATAAGTATAAAAGCAAGCAAAAAAAACCGTGTAACCGATCAACTTGAAAGTATCTATTCGTAACAATGAAAGTGTAGTCTATTGTTATATGGGATAATTCTTCAAAAACAAATGAGACAATAAATATAATTTTGTTAAGAAGAAACTGGTTCATATCGTCGCTGGGCAACAGGTCGGCCACTTACTTATTTATGCATTCAAACTGCGACAGGCTGCTATAAATTGGCTTTGTAACCGGATATGAACGGCAGCCCCGTGCCTACCGTCTTCTGGTAATCGGCGTAGTCTTGTCCGAAGAAGTATAGCAACGTGATCTCCTCCAGCAGGATACGCGAATGGAAAAACTTCCAGGACGCTATCGCGTAGGCCAATAAGCAGAACGGGTTCTGGAGTATCAGCTGCAAATAGGAATAAACGATTACAATTTACCCTTCAACTTCATGAATTTTTCCTGACTAAATCATAGTAGCTACGCGAACGATTCTTACGTAGAATAATTCTTTGGACTCTCGCGAATGCAATGGTATATTGTTTAATAACATTATCAACATTTAAACGGGTTTAAATAATTTTTGAAGGGACGCTTACAACGCGCCTGGCTATGAAAATTTTAATTCTCTTTGGATAATTACCTGTGTCCCAATGGACCAGTAGAACCACCCCACGTAACTGGGGTGTCTGCAGAGCTTGTACACTCCGTATGTGACTAGTTCATGGTTCTCGTTCTTCTCACTCTGTACAATATGGTTAAAATTATGCTTGGCTGTGAACATGGCCAGCTTCCTCAACACTTCTCCACCGATGCAAAGTACTAAGCCGAAGTAGGATATGGAGGAGGGTTCCTTCATTCCTGGAAAATATTCTCTCTCTATGATAAACTCTATCCAACTGGAGCATGCTGCCACTCCATAGGCTATGCTATGATTTAAAATGAAGCTGCCTATAGACAGGGTGCTAGGATTTATCCATGCTATGCTCAGGAACTCGGAGTAGTGAAATGTAGCTAGTACGATGATGTAGACGCCGAACATCTGCCACGAGGATGGCAAGATCAGGGCTATTAGCAGGCCAATTCCATATGCATAGCCTAAAAACACTGCTCTAGTTGCAACCTGTAATAACAGAGACATAATTAAATATAGATTCGAATAAGAATCTACAAGATGCCTTTGACAAATTTAATTGTGGAACAAATTTTATCAATGGCTACCTTTCCACGAATTTTTCAATATTCTTATAGATTGTGAAAAAACAAATCCAACAAGTACAATAATCATGCCCTTTGGTCTACACAATCTCGAGATACTTTTGTCTGAAAGTTTGAAGGCACTCGCCTTTCAGACATAAATATTTCTAGCCTGAGTCGACCAAAACGTATTGTTATTATACTCGTCGAATTCGTCTCTTCGCGGTCTATCAAAATATCGAAAAATATATACAGGGTATCGTTTAAAAAAACAACGGCGAACTTGAAATTTCGTAAATAAATAAACTTGAAGAGAAACTTCCTCCCGTCGTTATGCGTATCCCTTAAAGCAGTATAATTTTGTTCTGCGGAATTTTATTATGGAGCAGAAAATAAAGAAGCAATGATCCAATTTAACAAAGATATCCTTTTGTTGCACGCAAGAGTATTAATTTAGCGATATTTACCTTGTAGGTGAAGCCTCGAAATGCAAATAGCAGCAGGAAATTCAATAGTGCATACTGAAATAAATGCACGAGCCAGACGTTGCCGAAGTAGTGCCGGTAAACATCGAGCTCTAACCTCAAAAGTACGCCTGGCAAACTCGCCACTATCCCGGCCACAATAAAACAAAATAAACTAACTTTTCCATCGTAGCACAACATTTTACGCACTCAACAATTGACTCGATGTTTCCGCAGTGTTCGAATGGATCACCATCGTTGTCTGACGACGTAATTGCTTAATCCACTGCCCACGAACACAGATTTAGGATCCCAAGTCTGTGCCACTACTAATCTAATCCCTTTTACGGGCAACGGAAGCATATCAATAATTCCCGATGTTGACAAATATCATGTTACTACGAATCAAATGTGTGCCGTCATCCACTTCGAGACAAAGCTACTTTACTCTCTGCTGTCACAGAGTCATCGTCCACACCTCTCGCTGTTGGATTAAATGCCACCAACTTCGATCGAACCCAACATTCGTAATTTTTTACATGATTTACTCAATCATTTACATGCCTAAGCACCAGAAATTGTCATGAAATGAATAGTAGAATATCCGGCGAACACATCCGTGCCTTATCTGTTCAGTAAAATCGTACATTGTACTAGTTATAAACAATTTTCCATTTCATGTTCTAATATTGAATTTTTGAGCGAATGATTCGTGCCGCTTTGCTTATAAGAGGCTATGCAAATTCCGGCACAAATTTTCTGCTGTCTTCAAACGCTCGAATAGCGCCAATTCATGCAGTGGCAAAACGCCCAAACTTCTCGCCAAATTAATTACAAAATTTGGCGCTAGATGTCATATACGATATATTCCTGTGGTGCTTTTTATATAAATAAACTGTACGATTTAAATATTCCCATTCGACACTTATAATTTAATTATTACATATGTCATTATAAAACTAATAAATAAATTATTCCTGTTTTCTCTTTGAGAAGATTTATTATCGACTGAATTACTCGTTGGTAGAAAACAATAATAATTGAATTAATACTTACAAGGTGGCCAAAACTTCGTTAGCATAAATCATAACGTAATCAATATTAAAAACTATGGATAAAGTAGAAAACGTTAACTGTTATATCCCCCACACTGTCGGTAATTACCGACTACCCTCGCCTGTCGGTAAATCGGCGAACAGTTTGAGCGTTTTGCCGCTGCATGAATTGGCGCTATTCGAGTGTTTAAAGATAGCAGAAAATTCGTGCCGACATTTCTATTACTTCTTATGGGAAAAGCGGCACGAATCATTTGCTCGAAAAATCAATTTTGAAACACCAAACTGATAATCATTTGAAAATGCTTTCCTGTTGAAGATTTTCATCATGCGACGTACCAAATTAAAGCTCGAGAATTACACTTTACGATAGATATATTTCAATTCAACAATAATTACAATACACGTTAAAAATAAAAGAAAAAGCAACACCTTACCCTGGATATCTTATACTCAAATGCAAGAGTTCCGAAAAATTAACTTTTCTATACATTCCCATAAAGATTTCCAAATCTCTACTAGGTCAAATTAAAGTTAGAAAGCCACACTTTACGCTAGATTAATCTTTATTTCCAAATAATTAATTCAAACTATACGGAAAAAGCAAATAGTAGCCATAGATCGATGACAACGAAAATTCCCAGAGCTCCAATTGGTTTCCAAACGAATCTAAAGTCCCCGAGAGCAATTCTTACGATTCAGAGCAGCGTAAATTATGGAATCCAGGCACGACGGAACGTGGCAAGCTGTTTCCCCCGGCTGGTAAGTTCTGGGAGCAGGAAGCAGCGTCTGTTGCCAGAGAAAACAGGGTGCAACCGTTCGAGGAGACAGGAATCCAGCAGAAGTAGAACAGCGGGTATCCTCGAGGCGATGCTGGCACCATCCTGGTGCGTTAATCTATCGCCGTGAGCGGAAGCAAAAAAAGGTCCGGGTCGTTACGCCGGCGTCGAATCCCTTGCCCGGGAAACGTTGTTCCTTCGGCGAGCTGTTAATCCTGATTGCGGCCGTTAGACGGTCCAATTTCGGGCACCGCGTGCCTCTGATCGGACAAATTGATTTACCTTCACCTGAGGGACGGGCTCCCATTGGCGTGGTCCTCCTGGTATCATCGAGCGTGCATCGTGCCTGACAACGGGACGCGAGCGTCAACAACGTTATTGGACACGAGACGTCCAATCAAAGTTGTATTCACGGCGCCACGGCAATATTTCGCCGAGGAGAAGCCGGCTTCGAACCATGGTCCGATTGCCAATTTTTTCGCCTCGCCTCGGCAAGTCGCCCCGTTTTTCCCTCTTCCCGGCCAATCCGTCGCTAATTGCCGGCCAACACGGACGCCTGATTGGCCGTTCTTTGCCTAACGGCTCCAGACAACGCCCGTATCGGCTCTGTCCGGGATTCCCGTTAGTATCTATTGGCAAGCTGAGGGTTTTGTGTAACTAGGCCTTACGTCCCGGAATCTGTGCTACTTCGGTGGGACGGCAATCTGATAACCGTTTGGTAAATGCTCTCGAAGATTTCCATCGCGCGAGGTGTCAAAGGCTTGAGAACTGTACTTTAGGTTACGTATATTTTAGTTTAACTGTAATTACTAGGCTGTCTTATTACTATTTTATATTTTAGCTATAGATTTTCTAGTTATTTCTTACCGTCCCACGCCCTCTCGCTTCGAGGTCCTAAATGGACTCTTCAGTGTTGTTTGTTCCTCGAAGGTCCCAAGATGACACCAGAACTCACCAGCTGAATTTATTGGAGAGCAAAATCTTGTTCTATTAGGTTCTGTAATAAGACCGTTCGCTTTTTCTTGTAAGAATATATGTATAACAGTCGTCGGTGGGAACGGATTTATTATACTATTTCAGCCTATTCTACCCTCTCTTGGAGCAGGCTCTACAACCTTTTATTTAAGCTAGGTTGCACAGAAAGAGCTCTACGGAAATGAACATTAAAATTCGTCGAAACTTTTCCTCTTAAATCTTGTAAAACCTTTGATGGCAGAGCTTGATTCCTTTTAATTATTCAAAATGATCTCGTCACTCTATTCCAATCCAATATACCTTATCTCAAAGTAGACACTTCCAGCTGTCATTTAAGCCGAGTTTCATAGAAATATCCGCACGATAACGTATGTGAAAATTGCATATTTCATAACATATTTTAAAACGTACATCAAAATCCCACTATGCTGGAAATCGATTCCTTTTAATTTTTCAGAACAATCCCAACCATTTCATTGCAATTTCATTTAGCCTCTCTTAAAGTAGATGCTTCCAGCTTTCATTTAAGCTAAGGTGCATAGAAATATCCACACGAGAACATATCTAAAAATTCACCTGAACTGTTCCCTCGAATCCATGCAATTTTCCTCGTTTTTTTTCCGAGTGTCAGAAATTCGCGAACGCACTTAGCACACAACCTAACAAATAGGCCTAACATGCCAGCCCAATAATCCAGGTCCTAAACGAACGCTCGCTTGTTGCTCGAAGGTCCCAGAACGGCGCATCCGGAACACACCGCGAAGACCCAGCTCGAAACGTCTTGGAACCCAGCCCGATATTTGTCGAGCGACTGTTTGTAAACGGTTATGGCGGCGCTGCGGAGCGCCTAGGCGAGGGGGGAAGGGCATGAATATAGAGGACGGTGTAGATAAGACCGGTCGGAGGATAGGGGCCAAAGAGATAATGGAGGAGTTGCTTGTCACGGATCGGGTAACTCAATCGGGAACTTATTCCGTGCCGGATCTCCATGCTTTTGAGGTCGCCGCGGCTCAAAGGGTCCGATTGTGCCGGCGGAAGTTTCGCGGGATTCGAGAGTGGTATTATTAAGAGAACCCGAAAATGTGGTGCACGGCGGACGCCATAGTGAATTATTAATGGTGCGTCGACGGTTCCGGAACGGCGCTTAGGGTATGCGGCGCGCGGATCCGTCGAGCGGCCGCGAGTTAACGTCGACGAGGATCCTTGGGCGAGTTTCCTGGCTGGCAGAAAACTGACGAGTGTGTCCTGACAAGCAGCCTGTTGCGTGACCTGCCCGATCAATATCTGTACAGGCGCAACAACCGCAATCCGCCGCTCGTGTCTTCCTAACGGACCGCGTCCCGTTTCGCGCCCTCGTCCCTTCACGCCCTTCTCGGCGAGCTCCCTTTTTTCTCCCTCGTTCGCGACGTGTGTCGAAGGATTCCGGAAGGGTGGCCGAGGGCTCGAAGTCCTTCCATTGATTCCGGAAAGGGTTTCGCCGAGCACGAACGGGAATCGGAATGCCGTTCGAAGCGGCGCCGATCGTTGGGGGGTTGGTTAAACAATCCATCCGCGTTGTGAAAAATATTAATATAAATTACCGAAATGCATTTTTTAAATTTTCTTTATAGGCTCGGATAAAAGAGTTGAGGAAATATTTTTTAGTTCGTTTATCACGCTAGAGAATTAAACTTTTATAGAAATACCCCCTGCGAAGTAAAATTGCTGAGTAATTCAGTCGTCAAATTACAATATAAAATTTTGTAATTACAAAATCTATTAAAACTTTACTTCTGAACAAAATTCTATCAAAATTATAAATTATAAAAATAATTTATAAATAATTTATAAAATTATAAATTCCTTCTCAAATTTGTATAGTACAGTTTTATAAATAATAACTTTACTCGCAGAAAGCGCACACTAAATAATACAAAAATTAGTTTTTATATTACTGACCGTGAAAATTAAATGTCTAACTTCCGTAGAAGTACCCTGTACAACATGAAATCATGTTCCAGCCATTGTCGAGTATACTAATCCCCATAACACCCCCAAACAAATTTAAATCACTCGGTAGAATTCCGGAAAAGTAATTCCGTTCGAAAGGGTGTACGAACACCTGCCCTCATCCACGCCAGGTAACCCACCAGAAGACAAATTACAAGCAAGGACCGTTCCAGCTGATTTCTCTGCCGACTCTAAGCCAACGGTTATGGCTCCGCGATAGTTGAAACGCGAATTTAACCAACCCTCCAACACCGATCCTCCTCGAACCGCTCGGCGTTTTCTCAACGAGCCGGAGTATCTGTCGAAGAACCGGCACGTTCGTTCGCCTCGATCGGTTATCGATCGCCGCCGGACGGTGCTCGTGCCCGTTAAACGCGCTAGCGTTTACGCACGTCGTTTCTGCAGCCCCTGGAAATAATTACGCGACTAAAGAGCTTGACCCGCTTCGCCGGCAGGTTGACGTCAAAACTCGTGCTCAATTTCCGCGGACCGCCGCGCCGGGCGAATTTTCATTCCTCCGCAAACGGAGGGGAAAAAACAAGCGGACCAACCTACAATTCCGCGGCGCGGCGCTCGAAATAACGGCGGGACGTCGGTTTTAATTTCGAGCCGCGGCAGATGAAAAGCGCGGCGGCGGCGGCGACGCTGCGCGACGCACGATCCGTTCGCCGTCGGAAAACCTTTCGCCTCCACCCCTAATTCCGGATTAGATAAGTAATTAGCTACGTAGTTACGGGGATACTCGCGATGCGCCTTCCCGGCCGTCCGCGAGACATTGCCTCATGAATGTTTACTGGCAACAACTCCGGCCAGCCCGCTAACTCCGCTAATAGCTACCCGACAAAACAACGGCCCCGCTAACCGTGCTAATTAGCCCCGTATTCTTCATGAATTTCGAAAGACGCGCCACGCCTTGCATCCACCCCGCGCGCACGGGCTCGAGACGGCCAATCTGCGTGCATCCAGTCCGAGTTTAATTTAGCTCGGACACGTGCCAAAAATCCCTTGGTCCGTGCAGACTGCGTTTAACGGGTTCGGGGCATGATACGGCGGCGTTGGAGCATATTAATCTAGTCGAAATTTAATTTATTTATTTAGTCAACGTCGTTGGTGCGGCGCCGTATTGTTTAGAGTATCATTATGTTCGTAAGACTGTAATTATAGTAATTATTGTTATATTAACAAGTGACAATCTCGTTTGTGTTTGAGATGCTAAAAATCACAGGACAGAAAATTATATATTAATTATATTATATTAATATATTATATTGATATGTTTATAATTAAATCTGTGTATACATAATATAAGGATATTTATAACACGTTTATATTTAAATTTATATTTATAATGCAAGTATATCTATAATATATTTATAATTCAGTTTGTATTTATAATGTAAGTATACCTATAATATATTTATGTTATAAGTATATTTAGGACATAATTATAATATAAGTATACTTACGATAGTTAGTAGATATTTTTATAATATGAGTATATTCATAACACGTTTATAATTAAATTAATATCTGCAAAATAAGATATCTATAATATATTCATATTTCAGATTGTATTTACAATGTAAGTATACTTGTAATATATTTACATTATAAGTATATTTATGACATATAAATTTATTTATAAATTTATCGAAAATATATGTTTAATATGACATAAATGTAAAGCGAATTATAAATGTCTTGTAAATATATTTACATTATAAATATAAATTGAGTTCTAAATATGTTATAAGTATTCTTATATTATATAAGTATATTTATGACACATATAACATAAGAATATCTATAACATACTTAGAATTCAATTTATAGTCCTAATATAAGTATATTTACAACACCCTTATAACTCACTTTACATTTACATCATATTAAACACATATTTCCGATGAATTTATAAATAAATTTATATTTATAACATACTAATCTAGTACACCCTGAATTGATTTAAGACACTCGCCGATAACCCTACGCCCACACAGACGTAACCCAAGAACCACCGCGTCGAAATTAACGGGTGGGGGATGGGTGCGCAGGCGAAATCAGGTATTGCCAATTAAAATTGGCAGCAGCCTTGTCCAGGATCTGAGCTGATGAGTCAAAGCTCCGGGGGACTATCGAGTTACGGGGGCAATATGCCGGTTGAATTTTCGCAGAGACGTTCCGATTTCCGTTGCGAGCGGAGGCAGCTGATATTAGAAGTCGGTATCGCGAGATGCACTCGGCGGAGGCGGGCTTTCTTTCCCGTGCATAAACATGTTATTTCGGTGGGCGGACGTGACGACACGTAGCAGCAGCCGAGCGGCGGAGCCGGGCCGCGCTCTCCAAAAACCTCGTTCCAGGTGTGTAACGTAATTTCTCGGGCACGGTACACCGTTTCCCCCGTGGAAAGAAACGCCCCGGGCGATTCCTATTCCGGCGAGTATCTTGCTCCCGAGCCGGATGCCCTCGTAACTTCGTAACGATCCTTCCACCGACGCTTAAATCGCTAATCGGAACATACTCTCGCGGGCCCGGGCCCCTTTGGGCAACCCTAAGCGCGGAGGAACCGTCGCTTCAGGTGCGATTGGTAGGTGAAACGCCTGGCACTGTTCGCGATACCGTCATCATCGCTCGGTGAAAAGTGATTGACGATTGACGCGTTCCGCGCCGAGCTGTTTTTACTCTTCGTTTTGGACGGTTGAGATTTTAACCCTTTCGCTTCGAGCGACTGATATATCCGTCATCCGCGCGACGACTTATACAATTAATATGTATACAATTAATATGTCAACTAATTGGTCTAATGTTTTTAGAGTAACTAATATAATTTTGTACAAGTTTTTTTATATTAAAAATGTGAAGAATACGTGCTATGTTGGAGCAACGATTGTTTTATTAAGCATAGTAATTATTTAAGACTGGACTCCCGAAGCGAAAGGGTTAAACATTGAGTTTAGATCTGAAGAATTAATTTCCACCAAAAGAACGAAATGAAAACGATAAATACATACAAATATATTTATTAATTATTGTATATATATAATACAAATATAAATATAAATATATAAGTTGCTTCGAAGGACCTCAGCTACCCCCTGGATTGTAAGACATTTTTGAAATACCCTCTATATTTATGTATATAGTGTATTATGTATTATGTATATAGTATACTGTATATAGTGATTTCTACACTGTCGCCAACTCCTGCAAATACTGCTCAAAATCTGCAGTATAGTAATCACGTGACTGATCGAACACCACGTGACGTAAACGTCTAAGACTGCGACCAAGCGGCCTGGGACACCTGATATTGTTCGCAGCCTTGGAAAAGTGTGGTCGTTAAAGGTCGCGGAGACACCGATGATTATGTGATTAAGCCTGCACGAGGCAGGGCGCAGGCCAGGACTCATTTTCCGTTCCTTCAGCGCCCGAGCTCTCTTTGTGCGCTCGCCTATTTACTCTGTCCCAGTTTCGCCGGGGCTCGAGACTTGCGTAGGCCCGATCCTAATTGCGCCCCGAAGTGTCTCCGCGCTCTTGTCACGTTGCACATGTTAACGACACCCCGGTATTTCCGTGGTCTCTTCAATTACGAGCCCGCGTTCCTGTCGTTTAACCATCGCCGGATCGCGTTACGCGCTGCCGAGGATGCGTTTCCGCTACGGCTGCGTCTTCGCTGCCACGTGGATAAGCAGCCGACGAACCTGCGGTGCATTCTATCGCGGCGAGCACAATCGCGGCAGAAACTGCCGAATACGAGCGATTATTTAGGTTGCCGATGGCCGTGGTTGCGAGACTAATTTTAATGCCTTGTTTCGTTTCGAATCGACACTCTATGCGCGGGGGTGGCGTCAATAGTTTTTTAAAATTTAATTTTTCTTAGTTAAAAGAACATTTGATAATTGCAAAACTGTTAGGATTTCGCGGAGGGATTATTTAAGACATGCAACGAAATCAAAATAAACTAAATTTTTTAAGAAGATGTTAATTATAATAATATTGGTATTAATTGTATCAATTATTAATATTAGCGTGTTAATAATTTTTTAATTTAGAGAAAAATCAGTCGTTTGCAAGAATTTTTAAGGAAAATGTAGCATCAGGAAATGTTTGTAATTAAATATAATTTTTACAGTTTCTTTCGATATTAATAACGAGTCAATCCTGGTTTATATTATAGTGTGTCGATCGTTCGATCTAGCAAACTGAATTAATTTAGGAAATTAATTAATTTTGCTTCACTGGCTTCGCTATATTTACTGAAACATTTAAACCACGCTCGGCTAAAATTCGCCAGAATTCCACGAGCATTACGAATTTGTTCCTCTTGTGTTCAATTACAATTAACGACTTTCTTGGTGGCGCGACTTCGGTGTTACAGCTTTGCAATAATAAATGACCAAACTTCTCGGAAAAAGAAAATTGCGACGCGAGACGAGCAAAGCTACTTTACACAGTGCCTTTCTCCAAGAGATTAAAGCTGATGTTTTATAACCTCGTTCTACCTGACTCTCAAATTGCTCTGTAAAGATATGCTTTAAGTGTTTCATTTATACAATTTTTCATCCTCGGCGTTTAGACGTGTTTCTATTTCAAAGAAATCTGTTCTAAAAGCCGCCGTTTCTTTAAATAAATAAATAACAATAAGTAAAATGTGACAGGAAGTATAATGTAATAATAAGCATAAAATAGTAGTAAGAAAAGAATAATAATAAATAAGAAATAGTAATAAGTACAATATAATAATATGTAAAAGATAATAAAAATTGAAATATAATAATAAGTAAAAAATATTAATAAGTAAGAAATAATAATAAGAAAAGAACAATAATAAGTAAAGGATAATAATAAATAAAGAATAATAATAAATAAAAAATAGTAATAAGTAAAACATAATAAAAAGTGAAATACAATATTAAGTAAAAAATATTAATAAGTAAAAAATAATAAGAAGAAAAGAACAATAACAAGTAAAGGATAACAATAAGCGAAGAGTAACAATAACTAAATAATAATAGTAAGTAAAAAGTACTAATAAAAAGAAATAATAATAAGCAACAACTAACAAATAAATCCATTGTTCTCGAAATGAATTTATGGCAATAAACGCGTTAAATCTGCACGTGAATATAGAGGGAACCAAATATCAAAAATGTCGTAGAATTTCTTGCGTTATTATAGTCTAAAACAGCCAATTTTGAATTAACCCGACAAAATCATAACCGCAATTCGAATAGAGCTATCCAGCTTCCCTCCTCGGCATAAAATTTCTGGATTCCGTCTGGGTCTAGATACAAATGTTCCTCTCCCGTTGATTTTATTCGATAAAATTCCCAACTTTCGAGCAGCTCGAGAATTTCCTGCCGCGAGGAAACAACAATAGCAACTCCTGTTTCCCGTCATTCTTCCGGCGCATTGTCCGTGACGTCACGGGAAGAGGGATGACTGGGCTGGAAAAATAAGAGCGATTATTAGCCTGGAATTTATGTTCCATCGGGGCGCGAACGTCTTTCGCCCGGATGGAGAAACTTCTCCGTGCAGCTCCGCGCGCCCGTTTAATTAAAATCCTTTTCGGTCCATTTCAGGGCGGCTCGGCGCGGCCTTGCGCGCTCGCAGAAAGCACACCGCGGCCGTCCGCGTTCGCCTTTCGGCCGGCTAATTTCCGGCTTCGATGCCTCCGGCCGCGAGACCCTGCCCTGAAATTTCGCCGAAGAATTACCGTGTCACCGGTGTCTAATAAAATTTGATTTACCCGGCTCCGTGGGTTTCGGTAATTGCCCG
>CM052159.1:6747115-6766067 GCA_028455555.1 Augochlorella aurata | reverse complement strand
CACAAAGCTCGAATAAACAACGATCTTGAACAATACGCCTTAAATTCCGTGTAAGAAGCGCGAATTAAAAAATTAAAAATTAAATCATTTTAACGGGTTCCGTAAACCTAGCGTTAAGTCTAACGCCCAAAGGCTCCCTGGGAATTCCCAGAGGATCTCCCGTGAAAAGTGGATCGCGTATCCGTTTCCCGTCCCATTTTCTGACATTCCACAAAGAGCCAATAATTTAACGCAACCACGAGATTCCCCGAACGACACAGGTGTACAGGCTGATCTAATAACGGCGCAATGGCTGGTTACCGGTTCACCGAGGGCTGCTTTGCATGGCAAAGGACACTGTCTCGCCCTAGGCCATCGGCCTGCGCCAGCCTGGTCAGGTGGTTTTACGGGGGGTAGGGCGCAGGTGAAGCGTCGTCGTCGACGTTTTAAATTCCACGTCGATATCTGAATATCGGCTCGAGGCCAGGCCCGGACGCGCTGTTTGCGTCAACCATTCTTTTCTGGCCGCCTGCACACGTCCGTGCCGTTATCCGTGTACACGTCAGTTCCAATAATTGGAGGACCCCGATAACGGAGGCTCGCAGAGGAGCCCGCGGCGGCGCTGCCTGGCGTTTATTAGCCGGCCGTGAAACCGTTCCCCTCCGCCGTAGCCTACTCCGTCTCCGATTTATTTTACGAATCGAAGAACGGGGGACTGCTTTTTGGTCCCCGTCGCCGCAGTCAAGAAAATAAGCTACGCGAGGGGTAGCATAGGTGACCCATGCGCCGGGAGTCCCGCAAAGCGGCGCGGCGCGTCTACCGGGTGGACAGTATATTCGGTCGAGTCAGAAATAACTTCCGTTTCTTTGTCAGACATTTATTTTGTTTTCTGTACTTTTATTTGCTTTTCTTGTCTTTTTTGATTTTATTTATGTTGCAATCTTATCTATTTAGCGAAACCAGAAACCCGTTTGTCCCGGTGACTCATAGTGAGTAAATAAGAATAATAGATTCTATTTAGCTCCGTCGGACGTTATTTATGACAACTATAAAATTGTCCATTTTCGTTCTCAAATAGTCGGACAATGTGGGAGAAAATGCTGTATATATTTATAGACTTCGGATCAATTACCTGAAGTAAAATCATCTGCGTCCCGCGGAGTGAAAGATGATCATGGCTGTAATATTGAACGTATGCGCGATAATAATATAGAATCAAATCATATCGTTCAATTAACATATCCGCGATAATAATGTAGAACAAAAGCGTATCGCGCGATTAATTAAAATAATCAGTACGAACGTCTCAGTTAAAGTTTAAATAAATTATGCGGAATTATAATTCTTAAAACACGTATATTCCGTGTTTAATCAATCGGATTTGTTTTCTAAAAGTTATACGTTTTCGCATACTCGTTAACGTCGTACATTCAAACTTTTTCGAAATTGCATTGTTACATTTTCTCCTGATATTTAAACAGAAACCAACCAAAAGCTACATTCGCATAATTCCTATTGTTCCTAATAAAACAGTATACAAATACGATGTTTTGTTAACTTTTTGTTCAAAATTTCACCAAAATATATTCACTCCACTCTACATCGTACGCAGCTTATACATCAGGGTTCACTGTGACGTCACGCAGACAATTTCGTCTTTGCATCGGAGTGACGAATCGAAGCCGCGTCTATAGGTATATGTGCACGATTCAATGTGCAAGGTGCGCGATCCTGACGCCATAGGTTCCTAAAGGAGACAGGAAGAGACGGCCACGGGTCGGTTCGGATGAGAAAGGTCAGGGGAAGATTTCTATGGTGCGCGGCGCGTCACCGGTCCGGTTTGAATTGCGGCGTTGACAAGCGTCGGACGGGCTCGACGACGGCGATGGGAATGCTGGCTAGGGCCGAGGCTGGCGTTCGTCCTTGAACTTTAATTCCGCGTGGGCGGCGAGTCGGGGTCGCGGGGGACACCGCCGTTCCCGTCGTCCGCGTCCGCGTCCGCGCTGCCGGCCGACGACGGGAGCCCGGGCCACGTGGGACGATCGGTTTCCCCGTAAAATCGCCGACGGTCGACGATTTATACGATCGAAACGAGCAGCCACGGTATTCGTGAATTGCATCCTGTGACAAGATGCGGGCCGCTTCTGCTGGTAATCGTCGGGAGTTACTTACAAATGGACTGGCCACGCAATTGACAGCGGAAGTGACTCGTTATCCCCTCGGTCCGAACCGACCAATCGTTAGTCACTTGGTCCACGATCATTGCGGGCAACGTGACCCGTCGATCAAACCCGCCTGCGGCCCCTCCCCCGCCTTTCTTCTTCGAAGATGCTTTCGGATTTTCGCCTTCGCCAAAATGCCACGGAAAATTCAAGGCGAGTCTGCTATCTGTAGTCGAATTTTCCTGTTCGACGTTTCGAATCGTTCGGAAAAGCTAGCTTGAAATTAATGAGATTCCATCTGGTACTTTACTGATATTTACTATACAGGGTGTCTCGCTCGAGCGTGATCCTTTTGTTGTCTTCTTTAGTTTTGCGGAAGTTTTTTGAATAGTTTCGGGTGGTCTCAAGTGGGTGTCAAGGTCATCGCGTATCTGAAAGAGAAATATATTCAAGTACGTGCTGCGAGGTGACCTTCGGGTGACCTTGAACTCCGAAGATGAAGGTCGAACTTCGAATATTTCTCGCACATCGGTTATATCTCTCGCATTCTCCTTAGAAATGAAATTGAAGATCGACCTTCATTTTCGGAGTTCAAGGTCGTTTGATGGTCTTATCGCAGCACGCATTCGATCGCATGTTTTTTCAAAACAACCCCTGCGATATACTGACCACGTGATACCATTCGAATTACACAATTGTCTTATCTCTTGGAAATAATAGGGGGTCGCACTCGAGTGAGACACCCTGTATATTCTAGGTTCGTTTAAAAGTATTTAAAAATACCCTGGAAAGTGGTAAATTAATTAAAATATTTAAACCAAGGACGGCAATACGGCCGCCGTTTTCAAGACATAAATTTCAGACATATATCTCTTGCAAATTTTTTGCCATTACGACATTGATTACGACATTTTTCGTCGCTAAAAATCTGAGAAAATTCGAGAACCGCAACGAAGGCTGCTGGATCGTTAATAAATCGTAATAAGATATTAATTTTTACGATTTCCAGTTTTCGATTTTCCCCGATGGGAACGCGCGTCGCAAAAATTCGGGAGAGTTTCGCAGTGTTTAGTTCGCCGAGCAGCAGGGGAAATTGGATTCTCGAGTAATTGTGAGCAAATCCGTTTAAGCAACGCGGCTGCATAGCGCATCGCGGATGCACTCGCCTCGACCATGATTTTAATAACGCGATGGCAGGGGTGGCGTGGTATCGAGGCCTCGGGTTGGCTCGGGCCTTTCAAAGGATCGACGAGGAGAAGAAACGTCAAGCCGGCGGCCTCTCGACGATCTTCTTAACTGCGCCCTTCTAATACATGATGCTTTTGAAAAGTTTGCTTTTTTTAGAAGAGTTTTTTTTAAGCGGCCACTTGACACCATTCCCTCTCATAAGCCTCACTCGGCACCTCTCTCGTTCTCCCTCGGTCTCCCGGTCTCTCTCTCTCTCTCTCTCTCTCACTGTCTCTCTTGCTGTCTCTCTAGCTCTCTCTCTCTCTCTCTCTCTCTCTCTCTCTCTCTTTCCCTGTCTCTCGACCGGGCGTACCGCAGATCCGACCAGCAGCTTCTGATCTCTATAAGCTGAGGTTGCCCCTAACATCGTATTAAAGGAAGATGTATCGCTTCTGGCTGGATGGCCGTGTCCCCTGCTTCTCCGATTCCGATCCTTCTGTAGATCATAATCTCTGTAAAGATCCATGAAAGACGCCCTGGCAAACCCTCCGAGGCCAGTGCGAGCCACGAGTCTCTCTACCCGAACAGCTTTCATAAACATTATGCAAGCTACTGCACAATAACCGAGCCATCGAATTAATTCTATTACGTTTCGCGTATTATTCGCTATTTTAATCGCGTTGCACGAGTTTTTCGAGGTTAGGGTGATCGTTGTATAGCGAGTCTTCGGGCAAAGAGAAATTTCTAAATCATTTATTTATGAAATTAAAATTTGGGCGATGTGAAGTACGAAATTGATTTATTGATGGAATGATAATTGTATTTATTAAATTGTAATAATACTTTTATTTAGTAAAATGTCACCGTCACCGATCGATAATTTACCGAAGATTGGAATTTGGATGAATAAGTTATTTACTTGAGATTTGATTAGAATTCTTTATCTGTGTGATTTTTATAAATATTAATATGTTTATTGATGCTAATGTAAAATGGCTGAGAAATGATTAAATTAGTCGATCAATGATAAACGTGTTAGTCAGGGCAAATATATAATATAATTAATAATATAATTTGTATAAATATGATTATTATATTCTTCTTGTGTAACAAAGGATTTCTTTACCCGTACACACAAATAAATAAATAATAATTGTTATAAAATGATAGAATTTTCAATAAAGGAAAGGATAATAAGGCGATGAATTCTTTTATGTTAAAATCGAAATTCTGCAGAATAAGAGGGAATCGCTGAATCAACATTTTTTAATTTTCAATATTTATGTTAAACTTGAAATACTTCAACAAAATTATGATTTATCCAGTATCATGCAGAGTTACATTTTCTTGTATGTCATGTTATACGTCATTTCCCACAGATTTTGACAGATTGATTTCAAATTCGGTCGCAAAATTGATCCGCCACTCGAGAATTTCGAAAACAAAGAATCGATTTCATTGAGAAAACTAACGAGAACCATCTAAAACGAGCATAATCGTTGTTTCATCTACTGCAACTATCTCACACTTGACAATTCTAGTCAGGAAGTAATAAATACAATAAATTCGCACAGCCCGAGATAGGCGGTGTCGGTTAGCGACTTGAACTGACACGATTTCGGCAGCTCTTTAACCCTTTGCAGTTGTATTATGTTTATACATAGATGTGTCATGCTGGTTGGAATTAATTCTCGTTCAATGAACAGTAATACGTAATACGCAAGATTAAGTAGGAGAAACGAAATTGATTAATTCTCTTTTAAAGTTTAGATACATGTAACGCAATAACAAGTTTTAATTTTATATAAGAATAAAAAACATTAATAAATAGCTTTGGTGGCTGAGAGTAGACATGCGATCGCAAAGGGTTAAAATCCATTTGAGTCTCCAAATCCATCTCTTCTTGTTTTCTTAGTATACATATACACTTGTATTAATACCGACGAGTGGCTCCATTTTACGTATGTTTAGCCTAATTTCGATATTATATGCAATATAGACGGAAGGACAAAGGGATGCAGGGTAGACAACAGAGAGATCTAAGTAAAGTAAAAAAAAGAACGATTATGTGGGAATAACCGTAACCTAAACATTAAGTACTGTCCGTTGCTCAAAAGATGGCATAGAGAAAAGCGTAGAAGTAGGATGAACGCGTTTCCCTTATTGGCAGAAACGAAGCCTGCTACTAGTCCCCACTTTCCAGGAAACGAGGGACTCGAACCTGGCCGATCGTAAACAAACCACGCCTCCTAACTCCCGCCGCAGTCTCGCTCCCCGAGATCTCGTCCTCTAGTCTCTTCCATTTTGTTTTCATTCCAGACTTTTGACTATTATTGGCTAAGTTACGCGCTGAAGAAGGGACGCGATTATGTGAATCGTCGATTAATTTATTGGTCTTCTTGATCACCAATAGAAGCGGGTTTTGGGGGTCATAGACAAGTGGGGACTACAGGTGTGCAGAGCGGGATACCTCGCGACAGAAATTGCGCCATCTTTTCAGCAACAGACTACTGCCTAATAAACTATATATGTAAACAGTGTACAGCGATTTCTATAAAATCGAGGACAAACCTTTTTTATTTTCCACTGACGAAACAAGGAGAGACAAGCAACGTCCATCGATTTGACGCTCGTGCGACTCTGGCCTGAATCGGAGAGTCGAATCGGCCGGGGGACGGCAGCTATCGATTGTGCCGAGCCGCTATTTCACGGTAACCGTGAAAACCCTCGGAAATCATTTTTCTTGTTTCTCGTTCAGGATACTCGACACCGTGACGAGCTCGCGCCCCTTCGCGGGGCGGCGAGGGACGGTTCCGAGACAAATCACGCGCGGCACTGAAAGAGTTTGAGACCCCGGAAGATCCTTATCCCGGCGCAAATGAAAAATCGATGCCGGCCAAGTGGGAGAAACACAAGCCCGCTAATGAGTACAGTCAATCAAGGCGCGAATAAAAGGAGAACTACCGAACGAGCGGGCGTCGAATAAAGGTTACCGGGGACTGGTGACGTAAACAATGACCTGCACATCGGCCCCGGTTTATTTCCAGTCCGTCTGTCTCGGTTCACAGCCGTATCCAACAGCACTTTTATCCTACCATCTAGTTGGATCTTGGAATTAGCGATTCGCCGGGACAAAGAGGGCGACGATTTATCCTCCGGGGTCGCCTGAATTTACACAACGCCCCGAAAAATCCCACCGGGAATTCCGAATCACGTCAGAAAATACCCGGTGGCGTCTCGTTAGTTGATTACGCGCGATTTTTAGGAGAACCCTCGTCGCTTGGAGTACGTTCTGAACGTTTTCAGCGATGTTCAACGGGTCGAGGACGAGCACGGCAACGTTGTAATCAGTGGACTGCGGGTCTTTATGCAAAATGAAACTTATCTTAGGCAATCGTGACGAAGACGAGTCGAAGACTTTCTTTCTTCGATCCTCTATTGGTCCGTGTAACATTCAGGTCACGTGTTGATATATATATAATATTACCAAATGATTTTAGTTCTTTTCACAGGATGACGTATGTGTCTTAATTATATAAGGTCTATGAGATAATCAGTAACAATATTGATGACGGTCGGCAGCATCGTCAACCTGGAATTTCAAAGTAAATGCTTTGTCAGCAGTGAATTAAAAATAATACGTAGACGTTCTTGAACTATTTTAATATTTTTGCTATTTAATATTTCACTTATTCGTTTTTATTATAAATGCATATTGTTCCGCAGTTTATTCGTCAGAAAAAATCAGACAGTGTCTCTCCTGTCACTTTTATTTATTTTAACGATAATCGCGATAATGTGACAAGTAATATGACAATAATATGAATTTATGTAAATCGTGATTTTGAATAGTTAACTTTCAGTCGACTGAAACAGTGTTTTTATACTGTAAAAATCATTAAATTTTTTGAAGAAGGTATAAACTTTGATATTCCTTATACGGTGTTTGAATAAATAAAGCAGTATACGTGTAACTGGTACACGTTTCTGAACTCGTGTCGCATTACCGACACTCCGTAAATAATGTACATAACCTATAAATTCGTAGTAGTAAATTTAGTAGTAGTAGTAGTAATAGTTTACGTTTAATACAATTTATATACTCGATTTATATTTATACTTTATTTATATACTTTAATTCAAATTCGATTGGTTATCGGAAATATAATTTAGTATAGATGTATTTAAAAAATCATGTGAAACGAGTTAGAAATATTGAGACATGTCGGTCACAATAAATTTTTCATTATGAAAATATTCAATCGTGTAAGTAGAGAACAATACAATATGAAATGCAAGAACAAGTGAATTTTTACGTATTTAAAGTTCACTTTGCGGGATAAAAACGCCTACTTTTTCTTCAAACTGCGGTCATACAACTATTAAAAATTCAGTTTCAATAGTTTCTAGTACATAAATAAACAAAAATTGTTTAATTCAAACATCCCGCTACTTGCCAACTGTGTCAGCCAACAACCAGTGTCCTAGAAAAAGATGTTTCGTTAACAACAAATAACTTCGCCATTTTGAATATAACCTTGACTTTTAAAAAATTGAAAAACAAAGCTGAATCATACATTTGCATTCTCCTAAATCGCCTAAATCTTTTATTCAGTAATTACCGATCTAAAAAATTCCCAAGTCATTATCTAGCTTAGGATGGTGTCCCCTCTTAAAGCGTCGGTAACTGGGTCCATTACTCTAGCGTCTTATTAATTATTTACACAAAATTTCCCACAAGCGTACAAGTAGCATAACTGTACCATACTCGGCGACCAACGAAGCACCGGACTCGCACGAAATGTTTTAGAGCCCTCGCGGACGAAGGTCAACTCGGTAGTTCAATCTGCCAGATAATCTCGGCCCTCGTCTCCCGGTTTTTAATTTCTGGAACAGGTAGCCCTCGATTGCACCTGTTGGAGCACCGATTAGATCGCAATCACGTTGATAGGGGGTCCTCGGTTCGGGCAGGTGCGCCGGGACAATCGAGCCCTTGCACACGTCGCGATTATTCGGAGGAGGGTCGCGGCGCGATGGGCTCGTCAAGATTAGGGGTCTCTTATTTTAATTTTCCCCGGGGAGGACGGGGATTGGTCGTGGGTGGTGGCAGGATCGCTTCGGGGCCGTTTCCACGCGCGAGAGCAGCCCTGTAGCGATTCCAAGCCCGGCTGGATTCGTAAGAAATCGATACGCAGCGAACCTGCCACCTGCTGGTAGCCTCCCACCGACGACCTAGTGCAGGTGCCTCTCCTCCGCTTCCCTCCAGGACCGATCAGCTCCTGCGGGACTGCCGCGGCCTTGGTGCAACGGGAAAGTGCCGACTGCTACTTCCGAAGGCATTCAAAACTCTTGACCCTGGCCCGTGTGCACGGAGAAAGTGCGATCCTCCTGCTGGCATGCCGCAAATTCTTCTCCGCGGTGCATGCATTAGGCTAACAGGAAGCGGGAACTCGGCTCGTCGCTCTGCGGAGACGCATTTCCGACTTCGACTGCAATTTTTTACGGTTCTTGGGGGGATTGGAAGGCATCTTGGGGGATTGGTAGACGCGAGGTAGATATTTGGTAGGATTAGGGGGAGGATTCAAATATTTTTAGGCGAGCCTTGTCTAAACTTTACCGTACTTTGGCTTGGAAGGTGTGTTCTTGCGGCCTGCGAAAAATCCAGTTCAACCGTATATCGCAAGCCGTACTTTCGTAGTATACACTATCGGCCAAAAGTTTAGAATCACTGCGAGTTTTAAGGAAAATTGTGTACTATTAAAGACCATCGGCAGAAAGTTTGGACTCACTAAGAGTTTTAACACTAAATCTATCGAGGTCTAAAAGCGACTGACAAAGATTACCTCATGAAGGAATTACAAGGTAGAGTTTATTCAAATTTTTGAAGATTTTTGTGATAGTGCGTGCTGGAATAGAGAAATATATTAAAGAATTTTTAATGAAAGCAGCTTTGTGACGTTAATAAAAATCGAAATGTGAAATCAGTCATTTGACCAGCCATGGTGGGTTTCGTGTTCAGGAAAATGAGGATTTGCGCGTTTTTATATGAACCCAGGATATTTTACTTACTAAATCATTTAGTAAATAACACATTTAATTATTACTATAACAATTTCGTTTCGTCTTTTTATTCATAAAGTAACAAATACTTTTCTTAAATCGTCCTTTTATCGACAATGACGCCTTTGTTTCCAACGACCGCCTGACATACTCTAGGCATCCCGGCAATCAGTTTTTTAATTGTTCATAATTTTATATTCTTCCAATCGCCGTCTAATAAAGTCTCATTCTACTAAGTTCTCATTGGATAAACAAATAATTCCGGTATACAAGGTGTCCGTAAAACAGATACATATTAAGTACAATCATTGAAACATAATTGCTTCCTAGGAGTACATTAGAAACTCGTGACACGAGTCATAGTTGTCGAAATACACTCGGTCTTTCAAATATACACTGAACTAGATTCCATCCCAGCTCGCGATCCACCGCAGACCCGGTTTTTTCACCAGGAATATGTCGCCGGAAATAGTGGTGCACCGTGAAAGAATAATCGGCCGAAAATCTCTGGCTCGGAATAGATCGCGTCCTCAAAAAGCTTAATGGATTAATCTCGGTCCGGGCGCAGAAACACGGTTCTAATCATTTTCAATTTCCCCGATGCGATTCGGGGCATAAACTGTTGCCGCAATCTCGCCGCAAGAATCACACTTTGCATCAGTATTCCCATTCTGCCGGCGCGGCGCGGCGCGCGGCGACCGGGCGAATCGCGCGCGCGTGGTAACGTACTACGGGCAACAGAGTTTCAGATTAGAGCAATCTCCTCGGGTAATACAGGATCTTGGAGTTCGCCGAGTCGGTCATAAATCTTCGGCGAATCTTGAAGGGTTCGGCCCCATTAAATTCCAATCGATCACAAAGAGCCGCGCGCGGATTTTTCAGCGGCAGGCCGAGTCGGCCTCGGATTCCGGCCTATCCGAGCGGGGGTGGGTCTTCTTCCCGGCTCGGTCCCGTTGTAATTCATTAAATTACATCGATTACACGCTCGACCGAGCGACGAACGGCTCGGCAACGGGCAGCGGGGGCTTAATTGACGACTCGATTTCGCTGCAATGGATTCACGGCCGAGCATTTTATTACCTTAACCGGTCAAAGTGCCACCGGCACGTTCCTCCGTTCCCCCTTTTTTTCCGCCGTTCCTCCCGGTCCTTTTTTCTGTTTCGTGCTATTGCTGTCCCACCTCTTCCTCTCTCTCTCTCTCCCCCTCCCTGCACGCCCGACGGCCCATTTCGCCACGCTCGTTTTTCCTCTTTAGCCTGACCGAGCACAGGGAAGCGGCGGCAACGGTGTCCCGGTTTTCGTCGAACGCTTTGCTGCCCTGAAAAATTGCCGGCGCCCGTGCCAAATGAAGATTTACACGCCGCCAGGCGTCGCCGGCTTTGACCGGCCCGCTGACAACTGGATCTTTGATCCTCTGTGCTAATTCCCCACCCACGAACCTCCGATCGATCCTGCGCGCGTCCCCGGATAATTATTCTTGGCCGATCTTGAACTTTTGTTCCACCGCGCGAAGCGACCGACCGATTTTTTGACGGTAAACGGTGATATCCGTCGAGGGAGTCGCGTAGCCGACGACGAGACGAGTTCAACGATAGGTCGCAAGAGGCACTTCAAACGAACCCCCGAACCGCCATGCTGTAACCTCTTGATCGAGGACGCTGCGCTCCCCTGTCTCGTTGCGGTTAACTTCGCTGCTGTACAGCGACTTGTTATGCACGGTTGAACTCGGTTTTTCGTCGGCTATCAGGCGGACAGCAAATCCGGGAGACTGGGTGGCCGGTGGCTATTATAATATATGATTGTTTCCCCGTGACCTTGGGACATCGGCGGGAGACCCGTCAGGAATCTAATTAAGTAGTCTGCGGCGAACGGTGGACGAGTTCTATCGCATAATTATTCGGAAACGGGATTGGCCGGAGGCTGTTTAATCGAGCCTTTCAGCCCGCATGCCTCGAAGGGTTCAAAAGCGTGTCTCCTACGTGAAACGAAGCTCCCCCGCCCGCAAAACCCATGGAGCGACGTAGCTATTATTATCCGGGAGCCGAGCTCGAATTGGTGCTACAAGGGAGACGACGCGGCGCGACGGTCCGGTCCAGGACACGAGAGAGGCCAGCATAATAAACAACGGATCCCCGATCCCCGGATATGGAGACACTGGCTCTCTATCTGGCGCAAGGGAACCGGAGGGATTACCCCCAAGGCTGGCCACCGCGAGGAAGCCTTTCAGGGTCGGCCGCGATTAGAACAAAAGCGCTCCGGTCGGGAATGGACGGCTTGAAAATGGATAACGACGAACGTACCCGCGGACGCTCGTTTCTACCGTCCACTTTCTTTACCGCTCACCCCCGACCCCCTTTTTACATCCTCCGGCAAATTGTTCTAACGAGCAACATCTGCCGATACCCGCTGGAATCTTCTTTTTATCTGTACAGTGCGGTAATGCCTCCATACCGGCCGAAAAAGACGATGCAGCTCGGTAAATTGGTAGGAGCTAATTAATCTGTCCAGTTAGCATCCTTTAGCAGTTTTCGGTGACGTTTCTTAGGGACTCAAGGACCAACTTCAGAGTTATTGTTCGGTCGATATAAATATCGTGATTCAGTTTAAAGATTATGTTCTTGTAGCTTGTGAAAATTCCAGTTAGACGATGCATAACCTTGACATAACCTCTGGAAAAGTGTATCACATAACCTTTAAAAATCTGACATAACCTTGACATTACCTCAACATAATATTAGCAATTTAAATGACATTTCTTAGGGATTTAAAGATTTTCAAAGTTTCTGTTGTGATATAAATTATTCCATGAAATACAAGTATCAAAGCTCCTTGACATAACCTTTAGCAATTTAAACGACATGTCTCAAGGACTTAAAAATTTTCGGAGTCTCTTTTGCCAAAATATAAATTTCATGAGACACAAGTATTAAGATTCCATGACATAACTTTGACATAACCTGACGTAACCTGATGCAACGCGACATTACCTGACATAACCTTGATATAATCTAACATAACTAACAATATAACCTTGACATAATCTTGACACAATCTCGACATAATCTTGACATAACCTTGACACCACTTTATGAATTCAAATGGCATTTCTTACTGACTTAAGAATAATAAATAAATATCAAACGTAAGATCTGATTATACAATAAAAATTAAACAAGAGTTGCTGTCATAAAATCGTACAATTCTTTTTATGGAAATCGATACATGCTTTCTTTGCAAATTATTAAAGCATTTTAGTCGAAAATTGAAAAAATAACCTTGACATAAGCTTGACACCACTTTATGAATTCAAATGACATTTCTTACTGACTTAAGAAAAATAAATAAATTTCAAACATAAGATCTGATTATACAATAAAAATTAAACAAGAGTTTCTGTCATAAAATTGTACAATTCTTTTTATGCAAATCGATACGTCCTGCTTTCTTTGGCAAATTATTAAAGCAAATTGATTAGCTTAGCAGTTATGATTTTCGTCCCGGACACCCACGTGAGCGTAGCACCGTGTCGGGACATGTTCAAGTGTTTCCCGAAGGTCTCCGACTGCGAAGAAATCCATCCGCGAGGCGCAGACAGCAATTGCAATCGCGGATACCCGCATTGGGTATGCAGGGTGTGCGGCGACCGGTCTTCCCGCTAATAACATCACGCATCCCGGACGTCTTTGCATGCCGCGGGGCTTGGATCCGCTTGCAGCAAAGCGTCGAATCCCGAGCCGGGAACGTCACGTAACGTTTTCGCGCCGGGAACTTGGTTTTTCCCCGCCTGGAACCCTGGTAGGGGGTTCGCTGATTGTCGCGCAACGGCGTCCACATTCCAATGAACGCGTCCCTTCCTTCCGCCGTTCTCGCCGGCCCTCGACCCACTCCGGGAAAGGACACAGCTTCGCTTGTAGACAGAGAACTCGAAGATCCTCGTTCCTCATATTTTGCTTGGCCGGAAAATAAAAGAAGTATTTGCCGGCAAACAAAAGCAGTCGATGTTTCATTTCTGTGTAGACACTTGCTCGAGTACAGGGCGATTCATTTTCAGATCTAGGATTTGTTTTTTCAAATATGAAAAGTCCTTATTCCAATGTAATTTTTGAATTATATAATTGTGCATCAAACACTATATTTAGGTTAGGATCATAGTGGTGTAAGTGACATTTTCGAAGATTTTGATTTGTCTTAAAATGTAATATAATTTATATGAAAACGTTAAAAAGGCGAGTGAGAAGAATTGTAAAAATTATTATAAATTGACTGTAAATTTAACAATAAACCTGGTCACTGAACAATACACATGGTAGTAAACGGTAATGTTTGAAGAACACTATGATTCTAACCCACTCGAACGTTCTCCTTTGGATCTCTTGATTCTATTTTTGCAATTTCTGCATCGAAATAAGTGATTTTAGTCGAAAGAAAAATTGATTTTTCACTATTTATTTTGCAATCGATATAAACAAAGAACATAAAATATACAATACCGGTGAGACTAATAATATTATCAGCTTCGAGTTGAGCACATCGTTAATCAGCACGATGTGCGAATAAACATTTTATTCGAATAAACTCTTCTCGCATAAACGAAGTTATTCGTTGCCCGCGAACAACGAATAAAAATTTTATTCGTCGATCGAATGAAATTTGGCAAGCTCGCAAAGTTAGGCGAACGTCGAGACGGCAGCGGAGCGAGATCCTAAAACACCATATGGATCGCCCTATACTATTTCCACAGTTTGCCGGCGCACCGTGCCGGAAGATTCTGCAGGGAAATTAGTATGGATTGTGACTGGAAAACCTGAGAGGTTCTTGTGTATCCGGGCGAATCACTTCCTCATGCATTTTCATGGTCCCGGCCGTAATAAAAATCTGCCCGAGTATTAATATTAATCCGGTCATCATAATTGGAGGAGCTCATCCATTCTCATAATAATCAGCGGAAGTAATGCGGCGAGCCCTTGCTCCCTGGGAGCCCTTTGTGTCCTACGGGGACGTCGAAGTACCGCCGTTCATAATTTACAGGTGACATAGTTCGTGGAAGGGTTGCACACGGGCTAGGAATGACCCAGTCGTGAGTTGTTCGAGTAGATACCGGTTCGTCGAGGGTTAACGACAATGGATGACCGTGTCGCATGCCTGGAATCTTCGCGCCGCTTCCCCATTCACGTTCAAATTATTTTAACAAGCTCACTCCCCCGCCTTTTTTTCGCCGACCACCCTCCGTGACAACGGAGGGTGGCGGACCGTAACTGCGACGAAACGGAATCGTTTGCCACGACGAAGGGTGAAACGTGGCCTGGTTATGGGTTAGGGTGTCGAACCGGTCGTTTGCGGTAACTCTCTATCTCTTTTTTCTCTCTCTCCCTTTTTTTTCTCTCTCTCTCTTTCTCGTACTCCCAAGAGAGCAGAAAAAAGCCGAAAAATAGTGTGAAAAGGTTGCGGCGACAGGTGAGAATATTTGTTAATTTTTAATTCATCGATAACCGAGTGCGCTCGCTCCGTGCAAATTTTGTATTCCCTTCGATCGCTATTTTTTCGCCAGAACAGCGCGGCACCGGGAAACGCGGAGTTCCCCCGCGAGCAATTTGAATGTTATTTATTTTTGGAGCGCATTTGATTTTTGTTTATAGAATAATCAGCACGGCCGCGCCGCATGCAAAAATAACAGGGCTCGGTATCGGATCGCGGTGTTCGCTTTAATTAACAATATGCTTTCACTGAAATTCACGACGATACGGTGTTAACGGACCGTATTTCGCCGGGGAAACATTTTATTTCGTATCCGGCCCGGTCCGAAACGTGTATTAAACGTTAAGTATTGTTGCACTCGTTTCCGTTTCCTTCTGCTACTTCCTATCTAGAAGGTTAGTATTATATTGAAACAATATTCCGAGCACGTAGATGGAACACGAATTTCTCCATTTTCGTTGAAATTCCCAAGCTCGCATCGCCAGCCGTCAAAACAAGCTCGAGCATCTACCGATGCTACATTAATTTTGCCCACAGTACTCGAATAAATTTCCGGCGGCTACCTCCGCCGCTCGCCGCAAGATGGATGCCTCTCCCGCAACCGCCTGATCCGTCATCGATTCGTATATATACAGAATAGAAGATTATTCGAGCAAGGAGTTTTTCGAATTATTCGAATTATTTTAATAAAGAATTTCTCGAATTATTCGAATTGGTTGAATAAAGGATTTTTCGAATTATTCGAATTATTTGGAGAAAGTATTTCTCGAGTTATTCGAATTATTTGAATAAAGAATTCTTAGAATTATTCGTATTATTTTGAGAAAGTACTTCTCGAAATATTTAAATAAAGAGATTTTCGAATTATTCGCATTATTTGAATAAAGAATTTTTCGAATTATTTGAATAAAGAAATTTCGAATTATTCGCATCATTTGAATAAAGAATTCTTCGAATTATACGAATAAAGAATTCTTCGAATTATACGAGTAAAGAATATTTCTTTAACGAATAAAGAATTATTCGAATAAACAATTATTTGAATAAAGAATCATTGAAATAAACAATCATTCGAATACAGAATCATTCGACTAAAGAATTATTCAAATAAAATATTCGACTGAAGAATTATTCGAATAAAATATTTGACTAAAATGAACGAATTCGAGTGAAATATTAGACTAAAATGAATGAATTCGAATAGAATATCAGACTAAACTGAATTAATTCGACTAAAATACAACTAGTTCGAACAACGATCTCAGACAAACATTGATTCCAAAGAATCCAAATAACGCCGAACACAAATCCGAGCGTTCTCCGCCGAAGTCGGAAGTCGCGACCGAAGAAGATCGGGGACGACTCTGAAAACGGCTGGAGCCACAATTCCTGGCGCGCAGACACCTGTGACCGGTCGACAGCTCGCGGAAAAAAGACATCGCCGGCCGAAGGGAACTCGAATTGAGTTCTCAGACGTCGATTAAAGATGGAAGATCCCCGTCGAGGTTGGAGGAGGTTCGGTTTCGAAGAAAGCTGCGGGGGTGAACAGGAGCGCTTCGGCACTCTCGTAGATCAACGTCCCTCGCCCCTCCCAATCAAAAAACTTGGACCGCCGGAAGCACCGGCGGAAAGTTAAATGAGTAGCGGGCGGGGATGTCTTCCGAATAGTTTCAGACGAGGCTCGAATCTTTCCCCGGGTCTCGGCGGAGTTCCTCGAACACTCGCAACAAAGGGAATTGAATGGGCATCGGTGGATACGGGGCACGAGGCGTGCGCCGCCGACACTCTCTCTCCACCAGCACTACCACCACCACCACCGTCGCCGCCACCACCACCACTACCACCACCACCACTACCACCACCACCACCACCACCACTACCACCACCACCACTGTTGCCAGCAGCATCGCTGGCGAGCCATCAGCGCGCACCTCTACTTCGTGCCACCTCTCCTCGATCAGTCGACCCCGTGCAACGCGGCTCGCCGGCCGCCGCGCGATACCAAACCCGAGTGCCCAGTCTCGTGTGATCTTTGCTCGGCAAGATAGCCTAACATCTCCGTGACAACCGTTAACAAACCTCTGCATCATCGAAAGTTGTTTACCCGTGACTCTCCATTTGGTACGGAGCAACGAAAGAGCAGAGACAGAAAGAGAGGAAGAAAGAGAGAGAGAGAGAGAGAGAGAGCCGGTCGAGGGGCGTGAAGAGGGTGGAGAAAAGGGTGATCGAGGGCGCGTGCGTGCGTGTGCTAGTTGGTGCGTGTGCCCCGGAAGGTCACGGTGAATCGGAAGAGACCCCAGGTGTGCAGCCGCAGCAGAAGAAAGATAGAGAAAGAGAGAGAGAGAGAGAGAGAGAGAGAGGAAGAGAGAGACGGGCGCCGAGAGGTAGACGGAGAAAGGGAGTCCGCGCGGAAGCCGGTTCCCCGCTAACTTGTTGAGTCTGTCAGCTCCGAGGGCTGCTCCCAGGGGCACGCGATGACCGAGAGGCTGCCCGCGCTGATCCTGCTGGCCCTGCTGGGCTCGGCGAGGGCGAACGTCGCCCAGCAGAGGAACGGGAACGTGCACAACGATCCCCTGGTGGTGGAGACGACCAGCGGGCTGGTGCGAGGGTTCTCGCGAACGGTGCTCGACAGAGAGGTGCACATCTTCTATGGGATCCCGTTCGCCAAGCCTCCCATAGGGCCGCTGCGGTTCCGAAGGCCGCTGCCGATCGAGCCGTGGCACGGCGTGCTGAACGCCACGGTCTTGCCCAACAGCTGCATCCAGGAGAGGTACGAGTACTTCCCCGGGTTCCCCGGCGAGGAGATGTGGAACCCCAACACCAACATCTCTGAGGACTGTCTCTACCTGAACATCTGGGTGCCGCAGAAGCTGCGGCTGAGGCACAAGGGCTCCGAGCCGCCCAACAACGGCGACAGGAACGGCGTCCCGCTTCTGGTCTGGATCTATGGCGGAGGGTTCATGACGGGCACCGCGACTCTGGACGTCTACGACGCGGACATCATGGCAGCCACCAGCAACGTCATCATCGCCTCGATGCAGTACAGGGTCGGCGCGTTCGGGTTCCTCTATCTGAACCAGCACTTCGCCAACAGCGAGGAGGCGCCCGGCAATATGGGCCTCTGGGACCAGGCTCTGGCGCTCAGGTGGCTCAGGGACAACGCCGCCGCGTTCGGCGGTGACCCTGACCTGATCACCATCTTCGGCGAGTCCGCCGGCGGCAGCTCCGTCTCCCTGCATCTGATCTCCCCTGTCACCCGCGGCCTGGTGCGTCGCGGCATCCTACAGAGCGGCACCTTGAACGCCCCGTGGAGCTACATGACCGGCGAGAAGGCGAACGAGGTCGCCAGGGTGCTCGTCGACGATTGCGGATGCAACTCCACCATGCTGCAGGAGAACCCGGCCAGGGTTATGGCTTGCATGAGGTCCGCGGACGCCAGGGCCATCTCTGTGCAGCAGTGGAACAGCTACTGGGGCATACTCGGGTTCCCATCCGCGCCCACCATCGACGGCATCTTCCTGCCCAAGGACCCGCTACAGCTGCTCCAGGAAGCTGACTTCAAGGACACCGAGATACTTATCGGGAACAACAAGAACGAGGGTGAGTCTGCACAAGCTTTACCAATGGGGCACCGTCGAGGAGGGTCGAAGGCTGCGATTCGACGCGGCGGTCACCGGTGACCGGCGGTCAGCCGTATACTGCCCTACAAAAGTATTGGACACTCGCAGATAATTAGACAATTGTGGAGGAGAAAATTTAATTCTCTTTTATAAGATCGTCGTTGTTTTTATTGTAATGTAAAAGGTATGTAGATATATGGACTTGTTACGGTCTAATAGAATTAACTTTGAAATAAATTGAAGAAAGTTAATTGTATTAAACTGTAACAAGTTTATGTATCTATATATTTGTTGCATTGTAATAAAAATAACGTCGATCTTGTAAATGAAAATTAAACGTTCTTCTCGTCGATGTCTACAGCGTTTTTAACCCTTTGCTCCCTGTTTTAAATAAAGTCGTTTGATGAACAAATGGAGAAATATTCACGCCAATCAGCATTATAGTTTCTTAATTGCATTATGATATCCAGGGAGGACGAATGTTGGAGA
>CM052159.1:6696615-6723406 GCA_028455555.1 Augochlorella aurata | reverse complement strand
TCATGCATCCAAAACTTTTCTCTGCTATAATTTGTTCGGGCACCTTCTGATAAAACGAGACAAGTAGAATGAGCTGCCCTAAGTCAGACACGTAAAATTTAATTTCGTAAATCCTTAGAATAAATCCTTAGAAATTTGTTTTCCTCTCAAGTAGATACTAGAATCAAGCAAATCTATAGTACGTCTGTCGCGCAACGGCGCGTTCTACTTGCGCTTTTCCTCAGCGACGTCTGCGATACTGCAGCAGGGAGTCGCGTCAACAATAATTTTTATCGGAAACCGGAAGCCGTCCTCTGGCTACACGGTACGTGTTTCTCGCGCTAGAGGCGAGAACGATCACCGCGAAGTAATTAGAGAAACTCCAGGGTACGTGTTCGCAGCTCGCGCGTTCTGCCCCCTCTCCCGCGGAGTCTCGCCAGTCCCATGGCGTTTAACCATACCGCCATGATATTCGCAAACTCGCGCGAACTTCAGGCCACAATGATGAACCTGCCGGGCAACACCGTTTAATCTAATCTTCGCCGCCACGGCCGCGCGCTTGGTTACCGTTACAGCGAGAAATTCGACTAGTTCGAGGTGTCCGGCAGCCCCGGGAACGAATAGGTCCCGGTCCCAGACCCCCTTCCCCTCCGCCCCGCTTCGCAAAACCTCGCAATCGCTCCTTGAAACCTTCCCGTTTCCACTCCAGAGTCCAAACATCGGAAAAAAGATTTTCCAACCTGCGCGATTCTCGAATTTCCAAAAATACTTTCTTCGCACCCGGTATAAAGGCGCATTTTAAACACGATGTTCTTGTAGCCGGTGAAAAGGCGAGACCAACGAGTGGTCGCACGCCGGCATTTGGATCACCGGTTGTCGCACGGTCGTTTCCGGGAGATCGTGATCACGTGATTGTCCTGGCGTGCCGCTGCTACTTCAACGGATAACTCGGCTTATCTATGGAGTAATGTCAACACGCCGCGCGTAGTTCGACTGCGTTCGTCACGGACTACGAGTATCCGTTGCTCGAAACGGGGCTTTGTCGTTGAATCGAACGGTTCCCTGCTGGAAACATGGAAAGTTTCCGCGGAAAATAGGTTACCGGTGGAAGAAACGTTCAAGGCCCGGGGGAAGAAGTTAACGGCAGAAGCCTAGTCGTTCAAAAAATCAGTAGTCCGCGTGTAGCCGGCAGGATAGCTCATCTCCATAGAGATCGAATTTTTATTCACGAGCCGGCTGGCTACGTGACGGGAATCAGTTTCGGCGGCCGCCGATGACAACCATAAAGATCGAGCGTTCCCGGCGTTACTGTGCCGGATCGCGGACGCGACTAGCAGTCGTCATTAAATCTCGATCGAGCGGGATGACCACCGGCTCCGTCAATCCTTGTGATTGCGCCGGCTCGATACCTCGGACGTGTTCGTCAGCTTCGACAGTTTCATTAAGCGCGGCGCTGCCAAAAAGTCCTCGGAAAATGGTCAAACGACTCCGACCGGTTCTGGGCACCGAATTGCAACTGTTGGCATCCGGCTCTGTAAACTGTCCGAAATTCGGCTCGGCTCTCCGCTCCGCTAAACTGTGACTCGAACAAAACGGTTTATCGATTTCCGGGGACACTGCCTTATAATAATTCGGCGCACCTGCGAGCACCGCCATTCCGCGACACTCGTTCCACTCCCTTGGGATCCTGTCCCAGCAACCGGCAGATGCCACCGAGAACTCGATTCTCGACAATCGACGTTCGTCGTCCCTTCGGCCACCTTCGTTTTATTGTTCTCCAGATCTCCGCGCATTTCCTCGAGCGTTGTTCATTAGTTATAGTTCTTACAGAAGGATTTCTTACAGAATTAATAACTCATAATAGCTGCATTAATTGCTCGATTCAATTGGTCCCGTTCTATTTTTTTGTCTCACGCAGGTTGTCACGTACTACTTGTCTGACGGAGTGGTTACATGCTACTTGTCACACGTAGGACTAGTTATATGGTTTAAGACGTCTAACATTAGTTTTCTGATTCGAGATATCTGATACTACTTGTCTGGTCTAGGTGACAATATACCAATTGTCTGATCCAGATGGTCGCGTACTACTTGTCTGTTCCAGGACGTCTCATTTTAATTGTCTGATTCATGACATATTAGTTTAACAGACTGGTTCAAGTCTGATACTACTGCCCGATTTATGACATTTCATACTACTTGTCTGATCAAGGACGTCTAATTGTAAATGTCTGATGTAAGTTTTATTTTACTCGTCTGGTTCAAGACATCTGATACTACTTGTCGGGTTAAAGACGTCTGATACTACTCGCCTTGTTCAAAATGCTCGATACTACTTGTCTGATCCAGGACGTCTAATATTACTTGTCTGATTCAAGACGTCTGATGTTACTTGTCTGGTCCGGGTCGTCTGATACTACTTGTCTCGTTTAAGACGTCTTGTACTACTTACCTGATCCAGATGGTTATATACTACTTGTCTGATCCAGATAATGACATACTACTTGTCTGATCCAGATAATAACATACTACTTGTCTGATCCAGGTTATACCATACTACTTGTCTGGTCCAGATAGTAACATACTACTTGTCTGATCCAAATTGTTACATACCACTCGTCTAATCCAGATAATAACATACTACTTGTCTGATCCAGATTGTTACATACTACTTGTCTGATACAGATGATTACATACTACTTGCTTCATTCAGGACGTCAGAAGGAAAATATGAGTTATTGCCGGTCCCACGGACACGCCTTCATTGTTTGTCGGTTGGCTTAATGCGGCCCGCTATAAATCCCCACGCGGAGAGCTTAACGATGCAAAGATCACAATAAATTCCGGCGCAGAGCGTGCTGGCCGAGCCGGTTGGCTCGATTATTTCGTCTTTTCCGTGGGAAACGCTCGACGGCACGGAGTGCCTCTTAAATAACACTTTCACCCGGTATTGTTATTTATCCCGGTTTAATGCGCAAACGGTATTGTTTATAAATCACTGGCCGCTCCACGGTGAAATGGAAATTCAGCCACGGCGAAACACTGCTTACCGCTTTATAAACGCGCCTCTTAGCGAATTGCCCCGGCTGAGAGGTTTCCACGAGTGTGCATTCAGCTTAAGAAAACTTCTCTGTCGAGTGTGCACGCAGCTTAGGAATTATTCACCCTCTGCACGGTGCTCTAAATGCCGCCTGAAGTGGGTGGATAGCTTCGAAGTCACTTCTGAATTAGTTTCGAGTGGATGCATTGTCTAATAATTATTATCAAGTGTACACACGGCTTAAGAATCACTCCTAAATTATTTCCAAGTAAACAGACAACTTGAAAATTTCTCGAAATTATTTGCAAGTCGATACGTAGTCTTAAAATTATTTTTATGTTATTTTCAAGTTGATGCAGGGCTTGAATATTATTTTTAAATTAAATAAATAAACTTGAAATTATTTTTAAGTAAACTTGAAGCGGTTATAGAGCTTGAGAATTATTATTAAAATTATCGTAACTAAATATAGAACACTGAAATTCCTCCAGATTGTTTGTAACAGAATAAGTAGTCATTAAATTATTTTTACATTATTTTCAAGGTTATGTAATTATTTCTAAATTACTCATAACTGAATAAACAACGTCAGACTCCCTCCAAATTGTTTCTAAGAAAATGCGCAAGCTTAAAATCATTTCTAAATAGCTTCCAAGCGTATACGCAGCTTAAGATTTTCTTTCGCTAATGTCACTCGCGTAGCCGCTCAGTCTAAGTCGCCAGTGGCGTATCTATGGAATCCGCGCCCCGCGTCTAAGCCGCCATAACACGTTCCCTCGATCGAGTCGCCGTTCGAGGGAATAAAAAGAAGATAAAACGATTATCTCGATTTCGAGACGCGAAACGGAATCTTGTTAATCGTCGCGGGAACAAAGTAGCCGTTAAGAATTCATTAGAGCCGTTTATTGGCAGGGCACAATAGTCGAGAACGAGGCTGGGGAACGGCGCATTGAAATCGAATATCGATTCGCGTAAAACGATACCGCCGTGCCGTCTCCAGTTTCCTGTTTTACGAGGGGGTCGATTAAAACAATGTTTAATACCCAGCGAAAGTTCCGTATTAATTTCCTGGCATTCAGAAAACCGTCGCTTCCATTTTCCTTTCGCCGTTCCGACGAGCGTCTGGTTAAACGAACCGTTACTTTCGGCGTTTATTTTTACGAGCCCTTGTAATCGAGTTACGGGCCTGACAACCCTGCAACTTCAAAAGCGTTTCTCTCGAAAACCACGCAACACGTTGCAGCGAAACAAAAGAAAGATAATAAGTCCGTAGCGACGGTGCGTTGCGAGATTTGATCAAAATTATTCGCTCGTCAGGGGTGGCATTGTTTAAACAATGTTGAAAATTCTTTCAGTCTGTTCTAAACAATAGTGTTGCCTCTAATTAATATAGTAAGCATCGATAAATAATACATCTCCAAAAACCACCCCTACGTACAAGTAATTTTTCTTACCCCTTCCGAAGGTTCTAAAATTCTGAAAAATATATATGTATTAAATAAATATCCACTTATAATCCACGTTTAATTTCATTAAAATATCTCGAACGGTTATCGAGTAACGGTACTGTGAATTTAACAACCCTTATCCTAGCAAGAGGGAGTTCGCAAATTTTCGAATAAAATATTTTCGGCGTTATTACGTAAAAATGAACGATGTCCGTAGGCGATGGCGGACGTGGCCGTGTGCTGGACGGTTCGGTAGGCCTCTGGGGAGGGGTGGGAAAAAGCAATTAACGGGAGGAAAGGCCGTAATCTAAATTGTCGCGGAGTTAAAATCGCGAAACAAACGCGAGCCGGGCCGGGGGCAGATAAGAGTCGATAAGTATCGTGCAAGGGTAGCCCGATAAAAGGCTACAAAGGGAAGGACTTATATCCCAGGATATCTGACCCAATTTTCCCCGCTCGGAGCGGGTAAACGATTCTGACGCACGCCAGTCTGCGGCGTTGCCGCGAAATACCGCGAGCATCGCGAATAAACCTCTCGATGAATTTTTCCGCGGAGGAAAGTGAATGCCTTTATTCTTGCCGGGCTCGGAATCCCGGGGATCCATCCCCCCGATGAGCAATTTTTAATTTCCACTCCCGACGCCGCGGCGCGGCGCTCCATTTTCCCGGCGGCTACGAAATTTCGGAACAATTTTTAGCCTCTCTCGATCACCGAAACCACGGGAGCCCGACGATTTTATTTCGCAATTTGGCCAAACAAACGTCCGACGTTCGTGGCTCAGCCCCCCCCACCCGAAATAATTTCGTCGCGCGTTCGCAATGTTTCATGAGCGAGGTAAGTGCCTTTGAAAAATTGACGCGCGTCGGGGACACCATTCGCTCGAGTTAGAGTGAAGGATGGGGCCAGTCTTTTTCCCAGCCGGTGTCGGAAGGATTGAGAAATTCGACGCAACCCTACTCCGCCGTCTGACAGCTACGATTATGAGGCAGGCCGCAGTTCTAAATTATTCATTCGCCTTCTCCACGCCATCCTCCAAGCTATCCGTCCTGCCAGAACTCGGTCAGGAGACGCAGCTGCAACTACCACCGCTCCGCGATCACCTATACAGAAGCCACCCCCCGGAGCTACCCTCTCCACGAACCTTTACGAACTTCGCAACACGCTGCTTCCGCCGGGCTAAGTTCCGCTTCCGGGGAAAATGACATGACTGAATATTCTACTAAACGCAATAGAAACGGGAGAACGTGTTAAACGGATTTAGACGGAAGCCGGCGAGCGCGGCGCCCTTGGTGCTCTTTCCCCGCGTTCTTCCATCGCGAACTTTCCGAAACAGCTGCACTCGATCAAAGGTTTCGTCCTTTGAACAGAAACTCGACACACGTGCCAGTTTGTTTTCGGAACTACTTCCTGCCTGGTCTGCTCTTGATCGTTCGAGACTACTTGTTCGACGCCTTTACTGCGTATACTACTTGTCTGACAGCTGGTTCGCACATACTAATTGTACGACAGCTGAGTAGGTGTCCTACTTCCGTCTTATGTTAATAATATGGCACCGACGTAGGTTGTTACATAGTAATTTTCTTATTCAGGATTCCACAGTTTAATTGTCTGATTCGTGACGTCTTCTTTTAATTTTGTAATGCAGGGCGTCTGTTTCTACATGCTTGGATCGAGATGTATTATATTATTTGTCTCGTTCAGGTCGAGTCATATTAATTGTCTTTTTCGGGACGTACTACTTGTCTGGTTCAGGACGTTTGATACTACTTGTCTAGTTCAAGATGTGTAATGCTACTTGTCTGGTTCAGGACGTTTGTTACTACTTGACTGGTTCAGAACGTTTGATACTACTCGTCTGGTTCATGATATCTGATGCTACTTGTCCGGTTCAAAACGTCTAGTACTACTGATCTGGTTCAGGTCGTCTGATATTAATTTTCTTTTTCGAAACGAACTACTTGTGTGGTTCAAGACGTCTGGTACTACTTGTCTGGTTTAGGACGTTTGATACTACTTGTCTGGTTCAAGACGTCTAGTACTACTGGTCTGGTTCAGGACGCCTGATATTAATTTTCTTTTTCGAAACGAACTATTTGTCTGGTTCAAGACATCTGGTACTACTTGTCTGGTTCAGGACGTTTTATATTACTTGTCTGGTGGAAGATGTATGGTACTACTTGCCTGGTTGAGGACGTCTGTTACTACTTATCTGGCCCATGACGTCTGACAGTGTTTGTCTGGTCTATAACGTCTGATAATACTTGTCCATTGAAAAAGTTTCATACTACTCGTCTGGTTCAGATGTCTAGCACTACTAGTCTGGATAAAGATGTCTGATGCTATCATGTCTGCCTCAAAACGTCCAATGCTACTTGCCTGGTTCAGAACGTCTCACATTACCAGTCCCATCCACGACGTCTTATTTAAACTGCTCAATTCACGACATCTCATTTAAATTGCCCGCGTCACGACATCTCATTATAACGTCCGATTCACGACATCTCATTATAATGTCTGATATCACGACGTCCCATTCAGCTTGTCTGATCCACGGCATCTCATTACAACGTCTAATTCACAACATCTCATTCAAATTATCTGATTCACGGCGGCTCATTATAATGTCTGATTCGCGACGTCTTATCTTAATTATCTGATCGAAGACGTCTCCCGATAATTATCTGGTTCGGACACCACTATACTACTTGTCCTAGCTTGATCGCTCACACCACTTATCCGATCGCGATCATCCCAGTCCATTTGTCCGGCTCGGAGCCGCTCGTGCTACGCGCCCGGCCGAAAATCGTCTCGCACGTGATACCCTCGTAATACGGCAAAGTGCGAACATTATTTATACTCGATTTCGAGGCTCGGTAAGAGCCCTCGGGAGGTTTCATAGGTTGGCGCGGCGTCGCGGAAATTATCCGCGAATTTCGTGCGAGTGATCGCGGAGGCGTCGAACCGGCTCGGTCGATGAGATCGATCGGCGCGGGCTGCCTGTAAATCACGAGGAATCCCGGATGGCACGCGCAGGAGCCTCCTTTTCCCTTTGCCCTCGCCCGGCCGTCCCGCCCTCCTCGCTCAGTCCGAAATGAAAGGCAGACGTTCACCCGCGGGAGATTAAAGTCGAGCGAACGATTCGCAGCAGGAAACTTTCGGCTAGATCCAATCAGACGGAAAACTTTATTTTCCCCTGACCGAGGCTCACCCCTCTTTCTCTCCCTCACTCTTTCTCTCTCGTCGCTGGATGTTGATTCATGACCCGTTCGTGGATCGAGCTCGTTAAACGGCCGTTCAGACGCTTTAAATCGATTCGGCGAGTCGATCCGGACGTTCCGAGCCACCCTTAAACCCTTCGCGCACGAATCTCTCGGCTCCTCTAAGACTCTTACCATTTCGTGGCTTTCAGACGGCGTTCCATCGCCTTCTTGAAACGACATGTGCGGTAAATATCATTGTCAATGCGGAAATACCGTCCACCGAAATCCGAATGTAGTTTCGAGCAGGTCGTCTACAGGTCGGTCAATTAAATAACCGAAAGAATTTCCGTCCTCCTCTTGTTTCCCGCGTAAACTATTCAGCAAACAGCGAAGCTCCTGTCCCTCTTTAATTTTGGAACGCAACCTGTACGCAGGAAATCGCTCAAAAATTGAAGGAAACGAGCTTCGAATTTTTCCTCCTGTTTCTTTCTATTTTCCTCCCCGTATAAATTCCAGCCCGTCGCGGTGATCCATTATGGATGTGCCGGCGGTGGATTTCGGAACAGCCTGTACCGGCCGAATCGTTTAAGAATTGAAGGCGGCGTGCCCCGCCGCTTCCACGTTCACCGTGCTTTATTTCTGCCGCGTCTCTCTTCCCGCGGACGTCCGTCCGCAGCCGAGCTTCATCAAGGGGAGGCGCCTTCGCGCGACTTTGGGATCGCCTGTAGAAAACTGAATTCTTTAGAAACGAAGAGAAAGACTTCATCGCGCTTCCTTTCTGGAATTTCTCTTGCCGGCGGTTTTTAATCCGCGGCGAAGATTCATCGTGAAATATTCCACTTCGGCTTTTGAATCGGCCCGCGGGGAACGGGAGTTCTATGGAGATCAGAAGTCGCGGTGACCCGGGCAAGAGCTCCGTCCATTCAGCGACCTGGTAAAGCAACGCATTCACCCGCGGAAACCGGACTAAACATGTCAACGAATTCTCCGGAGCCCGAAAAAGTGAATTCGTAAGGCCCACTTATGTAAATTAGAGCGAGCGCCGCTGGGGGAGGGTGGGGGGAATCACGCGGCAGCGTATTCAGTCTGCGAAAACGGCGGATGCATCGTCGCTCCGAGACATCAAAGGAGTTAAGCGTCCCGCAGGAGCCCCGCGAGCCTTCTCTAAATGCAAATTTTCTCATTTTTCCGAGCCATCGGTTTCTCGGTATCAATGGGAGCCCTTGGATTCGCCACTTCGCGACGGTAGCTCGCCGGGTGTTCGGGTTGCTCGAAGCCCCGCGGCCCGGAACTGAACTTCGCGTCCGCTTAATTGCGATCCCAAAGAAGCCATTTAATTAATCCTTTTCGCTGCCTCGTCGACGGACAATGGGAAACTTCGTCCGCAATCCGCACTCGGAGCTCGATTTGCAATTATCGAGTGTCCAGGGCTCGATTAACTCTTCTAAGGGCTGCTTCTGCCGAGAGCTGTTCCATCGGTTCGCTCTGCATCTGGTTAGGGTTTACGAACTGTTTCTATTGCCGAGAAAGTTTGATAAGATACTTACGAGATATAATTCTTGGGAAAAATGTTTAACAGTTGTGTCATTTAATGACGAAGTGTAAAACATCCGGGGACAAGCATCCCTTATTTTCAATCGAAGATCGCTCACGTGAGTTTACAAAGACATTGATTAATGATAAATAAGAGACATTGCTGAAATAATTTTCCTTTTGATATATTTTTTAAACAAATATCTTTTTTAGAAACTTGTTTACGAGAGTTCTCAATTGAAAATCGCATAATTAAAGAAGAAGCGAATTTTTTCGGCGAGTTTCCGAGAAACGTGTTTTCAACCCCTCAACTTTAAGGGCTGTTTTCATTTGTTCATTACCGACCGTGGTCGCTGGAAAAATATATACGTCGAGCACAATTTGAGTGATTATATCTCGCGTAAGTTTTGTTAAAATCAGATATTGCAATCTTGATTTAAAAAAATATTAACAATAATCTGCTGCATATAAAAATTGCAACAGCAATTTTCTAGACACTGTTTAATGCGAAGAATTCTCTTAGAAAAGAAATGCGATAATTTAATCTCCGGAAAAAAGCCTGAAGAAGAAGCCACCCCATCAATTTAGGGCGTTTCACCCCTGCAATCTTGACCGTGGTCGATAAAAAAATATATTTGTCGAACACAATTCGAAGATGTATGTCTCGCGTTAGTTTCGCTAAAATCAGATACCGCAACCTTGTTTTCAAAATGCATCAATAATAATCACGGGGTGCCGCAAATAAAAATTGCAGTAGCAATTCTCTAGATGCTTCTTCAGACGAAGGACTCCCTTACGAAAGAAATGCGATAATTTAATCTCCGTAAAAAGTCAGAAGAAGAAACCACCCCATCAATTTAGGGCGTTTCACCCCTGCAATCTTGGCCGTGGTCGATAAAAAAAATGCATTTGTCGAATATTCGTCAAAGGATTATCTATGTCTCGCATGCTAGATAACATCCGTTTCCATAATCTCGATTTAAAATATATTAACAAGGTTCATGGATTGTTGCAAGTAAAAGGGATGCAGCAGCAGCTCCCTCGACATCTTTTAGCGGGAGAAACCCCTTGGAAAAGAAATACGATAATTTGGCCGTCAGGAAAAAAATTGAAGAAGAAACCAGCCCCATCAATTAAGGGCTGGGAACCAGCCCGACGGCAGGATCGATCGGAATCGGCCGTCGGCGACAGAGGGTGAAACAACGAGGGAACTGGCGTCGCCTGGGTCTCAGGAAAATTTCAGAGACGCGAACGGAATCCAAGAGAGCCCGGGATTCTGGGCCGGCGTGGTTTTAGCGACTCGAAAATTTATGTTTCGGCGGAGACGGAGCTTTAATGGCTCGCCTGGGAGCGGGTCCGCGCAACTTCGGCATTTTTTCGGCGTGGAATTCCTGTGACGCGGCACTCGCGCGGCCAGAGACCGTTTTATTTGTCCTTTCCGGCGTTGCGCCACGGAATAGTTGATTCGGATTCATGGCTGTCGCCCCCGAGATCATCCCCCTCGAGTGTCTCATGCAAAATAATTTTTTAGAGTGGCGGCACAACCGCTTTTAGTCTTGTCGTCCGCGAAAAATTGGTTCCTGAATTTTCAATGCACGGGGGAGCAGCTCGGCCATTAATCAGGCCGGCGGAGTGTCAGTTGTAGGTCAAACAAGTGACGCGACTCGATTACGTGTCGGACAAGTAGAATGCGTGCGTCGTAAGTTAGGCAAGTGGAGTGTGAATTATAGATCGGGCCAGTGTTGTCACTCGGTTTTAAGTCAGGCGAGTGGAGGGTCGAAATTGCAGATCGTACAAGTCAGGCAAGTAGAGTGGGCAACTATAGGTAAGGCAAGTAGATTAACCAAAGTAGTGATCAGACAAGTAGATTATCCAAAGTAGTGATCGGACAGGTAGAGCGTCTCAGTTATGGGTCAGACAAGGACAATGACTCAAACATAGGTCAGACAAGTAGAAGCGTAGTAGTTGTGTCAGACAAGGAAAATGTCTCAAGTATAGATCAGACAAGTAGATTATCTCAATTAGAGGTCAGACAAGTAGAGCGTTCCGATTATGGGCCAGACAAATAGTATGTCTCAACCATAGGTCATACAAGTAGATTATCTAAAGTTGTGGCCATACAAGTAGAGCGTTCCAGTTATGGGTCAGCCAATGAGAACGTCTCAATTATAGGACCGACAAGTAAACTGTCCAACTTACAAGTCAGACATATTCTGACCAATCCTCTCCTACTACTTGTTGGACCAATTGTCGAGCTCCTCTACTTACCGTGCTATCAGTGAATCTTCCTAGTACCTTCTGCCTGACCACTTCCGCGCTCTATCACTCGACAATTCCACAGAAAACTACTTAATTCCTCTCTCTAAAATTAAAATTCATCCGACACGTGTAATTGCAAGCAACCTCACGCAAGTTCCAGCGGACACGCGTGGCATCGGCCGGGTGTAAACACAGGTTAAACATGTTTGCAGAGCTCCCGTAGGGCCGATTAAAGCTTGCACGCAAAGAGAGAACAGACAGACAGACAGACAGACGGCCGATCGCCGGTGCCGATGCGACTTTGCGCGATTAATTCGGGCTGCGGTTCCGCCGGGTCTCGTTACAGCCGAAGCGCGCGGCCACTTCCGCCCGGTTACCACGTCAGAGATATCGAATCCTGTCGCATCCGGTGATCGCCGTTGCGCGCGGGCGCTCACCTACGCGGAGCCCGGGAAATTCTGGGCGCCGATTAGCCGGGCTGATCGAGCAAAATTTGCTCGACGGAAAGCAATTTGCGTGCGTCGCCGGCTCGCTGAAATCGAATCCGCTCCGCGGCCGGCTCGCGTCTTTCCCCTCATTAGAAAATTGGAAAATTGAATTCGACGCGACTCAGGGAAGAGTTATCGACTGGCCCACGGTTCGACTGTTCGCGCAGCCTCGACGGCCTGGCTGATAAGTCCGACACGGGAGCGTGTCGCTGATAAGTCGGACTAGTGGAGTGTCTCGGTTATAAGCCAGGCAAGTGGAGGACATAAATCTGTGGAGGACATGGATCATAAATCTGTGGTGTGGTTGGTTAATTGTCTGACACATGGCTGGTACGCAGTACTTGGCTGACCATATGGTCGTCTTATGCTACTTGGCCGAGTTTGGAGTCTATTATTCATCAACGATATTTCGGATTATGCTTCTTGTTTATGGTGAGGTTATTCTGTACTACTTGTCTGGTGAATGGACGGCTGATACTACTTGTCTGATCGATGATTGTCTCATACTACTTGCCTGGTGTACTGATCTCTCATACTACTCGCCTAATCCATGGTCGTCTAATACTACTTTATGGCTCAGTCTCACAGTACTTGCCTGGCGACTGATCACGTGATACTACTTGTCCAACCAATACCATCTCATTCTACTAATCTTACGTACCAATGCGACGATACTACTTTCGCAGAATTTTTTGAACTCATCCACGGCAGGTTTGGGGAAACGTTGCGGGCCGAACGGGCCAGCGTGACGGCCGGATCGTTTTAATAAACAAATAAGAGGATTATCGCGAGGACACGGGAGCGTGGCGAATCGAAAATTCGAAGGAGCGGCGGACGGATTAAGCCCGGCTGAAAGAATCCCGATTAATATCCAATTGCACGGAGATGAAATTCATTTAGCCGGCAGTCAGGAACACCGGAGTCGCGTGTAATTGAAATTTCCTCGTCGGCTGCGGCGCGAGCGATACGAACACACTCGGCCCTGCGAATTGGAAAACTCGCGGATGAAATATTGTGTTTGGAAAACGGCGCGAGAAAGAGGATAACGCTGCCACCGCCGCTTCGCTGATCCGACCGTCGAGAGCCGCGGGGAATTTCGGATTCCGAGGGAGCCAGGGCGGGGGGGTCTTTGTTTGGAATTCCCCTAATTTCGGGCAAGTCGGGCCGAATGAGAGCGATTGTACGCAGCGGAGCTGGAACGTCAAATTCCCGCCATTCTCTCTGCAGCTCTTTCTCTCTCCCTCTCTCTTTCTCTCTCTCTCTCTCCCGCTCCGTTGCCCGCTTTCTGTCCAGCTTTCTCTCTCGGGCTCCGCGAGCTGTAACGCAGAATTTCAACGAGAACCCAGAAGCGACGGGATTACGCGCCGTTTAAAAATCGTTTAAATATTTTCAAAGCTACCAACTCGCTAACTGGTTTGGCCACACAAAACCTATACAATGATATTTTACTGAAATTGAAGGCGACCGTGGCTGAAACCGTCGACGTTGAAAAACCCTTCGCGATACAGTCATTGTTGCCGCAGCTCCGGCTCACACTGACGTCGTCCACGTCGACTAGAAAACTGGCCGAAAGCCCATTGAAACAGCCTTGCCTAAAATATACAATATTTCCGAGGTGGTTGAATTTACAGGAAACAATGTTCTAATAACTTATCTTTTATTCGATTCGCCCACGAAGCGTTATTATTTGGCAAACGCTATACTGCTTCTTTCTTAACGAGTTTCTGGATTACTGTTCACTCGGTAATGACGTTTTTTGTCGCGAGGGGATCATGTTAATATTTTTCTTTACTACCTGTTATTATATAAGGAGCATTATTACATATATATTAGTACATTGTATGTTACCACTTAATATTACTACTTATATGTAATAATATATTATCATGTTACTGTTATTACTATATTACTAGTAGAATGTAATATTCAATATACTATTGAACAACACTTGGAAATTGTTTATAAATTCTTTCATGAATTATCTTTTTCAGCAATTAACGAAATTATTTTAATGCCAAATACTTTCGTTCTCAGAAAAACTGAAGCAAACATAACCTTGACATAACCCCCGGGGGAACATGATTTGTAAAATAAATATTCAATATACTATTAAACAACACTTGGAAATTCTTTGTAAATTCTTTGATGAATTATCTTTTCCAGTAATTAACGAAATTATTTTAATGCCAAATACTTTTGTTCTCGGAGAAACTGAAGCAAATTCGTGTCGGCCAGCATTTGTGACTAAATAATACCGCGACTTCCGAGTACCTTAAACTTTCAGTCATCCCTATTCCGGTTAAAATTACGGTCCAGGATCGAGACAGATAGTAAATCACCGCGTAGCAAGTCTGCATGAAGACGGAGTCAAGTTTCGGGCTGGGTCAACGTTCTCTCCGCGGAACTTTCCTTACATGCGCATCATTATTTATGTAGCGCAGCAATATTAGGCAACCCGGCTGCGACTGAAGGAACGCTTCCGGAAGTTCGGTTCCCGTTCGCCGGAGATGGTACCCGGCACTCCGGCCGGTTGACAGCCACGCGATTTCATTTCCGTCGACGAAGAATGATGTCCCCGGCTGAAAGTCGAGTCGAAAGCCAGATAAATTACGGCGGATAAATTGCGGGAGCAGCTCTCGTCGCGTCGGGTAATAAAGAATACTACTCCCTAACCGGGACATAAAAGTGAAACTCTCCGTGTCCGGTTCCGATCTCGATTTCCCGGCCGTTCCGAATAAATCGAGCCGCTCCTAAATCGCGGCGGCCATCACCCGTTTATGGTCGTTCGCTTGATCGTATTTACCCGGAGTGAAATTAACCGTTGTTTTCTTTCCCGGCGGAACTGCCGGGGCCGCCTCCGCTGCGCCGCATTCAAATGCGATCCGGCGTTACAGAATTCGACGGTAACGAGGACGAAGTTTCGGAAAGTTCCCTAATCGCGACAGTCGCGGATAGCTCTCCTAATTGACCGAGAAACAGTCCCGGCGTTGTACTGGTCACTGCTCGTCGAGCGGAACGAACGGGGTCCGAGCTGGAATGGAATTGTCGTTACAGTCGTTCTCCGGTGAAACTCGAATTCACAAACAACAGCTGCGTGGCCGTTGGAACTTCCACTGTCTGATTAAAACGGCAGAACCCGTTACAATTAGTCAAGAAAGGTCCGAGACCCTATTATTCGAAGCTTCGAAACTTGCTGTAATTTCTTTGTGCTTCGGTGACGTCGTATTTGCGAACAAAATCGGTCGGATTCGTATTGTATATTACTTGTCTGATCGAGGACGTCTTGTTTCACTTGTCTGGCTCATGGTGTACGATACTACTTGTCTGGCATAGATTATTATATACTACTTGTCTGATTCTGACTGTCACTTTCCACTTGTCTGATTTGGAATGTCTTGTTATACTTGTCTGGCTCAGCATATCCCATACTACTTGTCTGATTCAGCGTATCATATACTACTTGTCTGATTAAGCGTATTCTATACTACTTGTCTGCCTCAGCACGTCTCTTACTACTCTCCTAGTTCGCGACGTCCTACTCTACTTGTCTGATTCATAATGTCGTATATTACTTGTCTGAATCACGATGTCTTCTACTACTTGTCTGATTCATGACGTCGTCTACTACTTGTCTGGTTCATCACGGCACATATTACTCATCCGATTCATCACGCCACATACTACTTGCCTGACCCTGGTTAACGCTATTCACTAGTCTGATTCCAAACGTCTCGCACTACTTGCCTGTCTCATGACGTCCTCCACTACTCGTCCGTCTCATGACGCCCTCTACCACTTGTCTGGCCATGATGTCCTCCACCACTCGTCTGTCTCATGACGTCCTACACCACTTGTCTGGCCACGACATCCTCCGCCACTTGTCTGGCTTATAACGTCCTCCGCCCCTTGTCTGGCTCATAACGTCCTCCGGCACTTGTCTGGTCGCCCTACACTACGAACGTCGAATCCGCGTAATCTAGTTCCACGGCGACCTCATTGGCGATTGTTTGCGCCGCAGTGACGCAATGTTTGAGAGCGATGTAGATAGACGGAGTGGCAAACTGTTTACATTAATTTGCAGCGGTGTATGTCGGGGCACGTATCGCGGATGGGAGAGGCACCGGGCAAACGTTCGAGCGGGTACGGGGCGGTGGGACCGGGGAACGTTCATTGAAGTGTTATTAGGAAAGTTTCGACGATCGCGCGAGACCGGAAATTCCGGCGAGTAGATAGAAACTTGGCCCGTCGGTCTCCGGGAAACTTAACAGTCGCCTGGACCACGACTGGATCCAGGATCATTCGAACGATCGTGTCGCCGAAATAAAACATCCTCGAGAGAGAGAGAGAGGGTCTCCATCGCTCGATTGTTTGCCTGCCAACGGCAAACAATTCCTTACGCCGGACAATTTTATGGCTGTTCTACTTGCTCGACTAGTTAGAGCTCTGTTCCACTTGCTTTATTAATGGCAGGACTGTACCGCTCGGCCGAGCAATGATTGGGCCGTTCTACTTGCTTAACGAGTTACATGGTTATTGCGTTTAGTTTGACTAATGGCTGAGCTGTGCTACTTGCCCGAAGAACTGCTGGCTTGTGCTACTCGCACGACGAATGATTGACGCGTTCTGCTTACCTGACCAGTGCCCACTTTCGATCTAGCTATGTCACCTGTTTGGATACTCGCTGGGTCTTCTTTCACTCGGCTGACTCTTGATATAGCTGCACTACTTGTCCGACTAATACGTAGACATTTTCACTCGTCTGACTCATGAATCAGTAGCATCGACCTTCTTCATCGATACATTCGCCGAGCCCTTTCGCCTGCCCGACTAACATAATTTATGCATCGCCCTGCGAAGTAGATCGAGTCGGTAACAAGTTAGACAAGTAGAACATCTCGGGCATTAGACAGACGAATTAACAATTCCGCTTCGACGGACAAGTAGAATGGGGTTATCCGTGAACAGACAAGTACAATAAGCTTGCCAATTGGCATACTAGTGAAACAGCCCGGCCATTAGTCGGGCGAGTAGAATATTCCGTCTGGACTGGTTAGTAGACTCTGTTTATCCACGTAGCCGCGAGTAGAGTGGGTTTAGCCGGGAGCAGACGAGCGGAGAGAGTCTGGTAACAGTTGGAGAGCAGCCGCGAAAAATGTCCGACGCGGTTCGAGCGAGGAGTTGCCGGTGGTCGGTGTGGATTATGACAACGATTCCGCAGAATTATGGAAATTGACGGAGACGGTCGAGCGTTTCGAGCATCGAGCTCGATCTCGGCGAAGTTTCGCAGACTTGGTCGTTTCACGACGATATCCGGTGTCGGGGTAAGCACACGGCGGTTCGCCGCAGTGCTAAAAGTTGCCGTCGCTGGCTTAGCTAGACAAATAGGTGCGCCGGGGAACCACTGAAAGTCCGCTCGCCGCTTTGAACGCGATTGCAATTAATGTTCCGGCTCTAGACGGGCATGGGACACCCGATAACGTAACTCGGTACACTTCTGGGAACCGGGCAGAATAGCGTGTCAGATTTACGGGAACATTTCGTGTACGGTGACGCAATTATCCCGGGGAATATTCTTCGAAGAGTTCCGCCGGCCGCGGACGTTCTAGCCGGGCACAGGATCCGCCATTTGTCACTTTACCACCCCCACCCCTGGTCGCGAATCCCCCTCCCTGCAACCGTCGGACAAGAATTCGCGGATCGAAATTTCGAACGCCGCGGCGACTTGCAGAATATTTACCTGCGCAACCACCGAACGGATCTCGATGAGAATTTACAGGGGTGGTCAGGGAGCTTCCCTTAAACGGAAAAAAATCCCTGCAGCGAAATCCGAGAGGATCTTACGAGAAAAATTGTTCGAAGAAATGTTTAACGGCTCTCGACCGGAGAATTTTTCATGAAAGGAACTAATTAGCCCCGAGCATCCAGGGGTGGTTTCTCATTGTCTTGGAGGGGCGTGGGCGTTGCTGGAAAAAAAAGGTCGACGGTCCATCCCGGCGAGGAGCGTTCGCAAATTGAGTTTGTTTGCATCGAGGCCTGCCGGGGGTCCCCGCGAGCGGCTCCGGGGGTGGGTTATTTATTTCCCCAGATGTCAGCCCCCTCGCGGGCGAGGTAAATCGTAATTGTTCGTCGGCTTAAGCCAGCGCCGCAATTTATTATTCGACCGCTTGAATAATAAACCGGGTCCGTCTGGAAATTTGCCGCGCACCCTCCGCGCAATTATTCCCGCGGGGGTGGGCCGGCCCCCGTCAGCCATCCGCGGCAACAATGCGGACAAAATTCATGGAAAACCGTAGGCAGGCCAGCCTCGTGGAGGCCAGGCTCGGCGTAACCTCGCCGAGATATCGCTGGGAGCTCGCCGTTTATCCGAGGTTCGGTGGCGCGGGGGTGGGGGAACGGCGGTCGGCGTCGTTCAACGCGGATCCAATCTGCGCTCGAGACACGTCTCGCGATGAAAATGGAGCGATCAGGCTGCTGCAGAATGTCCGGGGTGTTAATGGAACATAATATCGCCGAGATTTTTAGCTACCCCCGGCGAATGGAATTAAAGCGAAGAGGGTGGTTTCCGCCGGAATCCGGGAAATTCGTGGAATTAATAACGGGGCTGTGTCTCGCGTGTTTTCCCCGGCAAGATGTCCTCGGGCGGAGACAGTGTTACAGAGAGAAGGGAACTAGGTCAGCCCGCTCCTCCCCCGTTTGATAAGCTCCGATTCCTCCCCGGCGAGGGGGAGGCGGCCGGCCGATACGATTCTTTTGATCCGTCGTCCCTGCACATCTGTTTTTCATACATCAAGGAGGATCCCGGGAAATTAATTGATCGCTCGGCTCCGATTCAATCCGGATTTATACTTAGGGGCTCTCCGATGCCGCTCCGGGAGATCCAGGAATTTCTTTCCAGCCGGAAGATCGATGGGGAACGACTGCCGAGTCCCGAGTCAATATTAGGACCAAAGGAGACTCGGCCGTCACGGCGGGGATGACATTTCAGCGGACCATTAAAGTTCCCCGAGGTGTGATTAAGGCCTTAAGTCCACAAAGTTTGCGAGCGCAATTTCCGGCAGCTCCGAGCCTCCCCCGTGTCCGATGCTCCGCTCGTTTTATTCCACCGAATCCGGGGACTCGGCGAAAGTATCGGCGAATCACGATCGAGCTCGTTAGAGTTAGGATCTCCGTGCAAACACACGCTTCCGATACGTAATATCGGGCCGCCTCAACTTCGGCTGCTCGCGAGTTTCTCACTTTGTGTCTATGGATCCTCGAACTCGACTTGGCGCCGCCGCCGCCGCCGCCGCATTCTGCGCGGGCTCGCACTCGGCTCCCTTGGCTCCCTCGGCTCCCTCGGCTCAAAGGGAAACTTTTTTTTATCACGGAACGAGCTCGCAGGTATTAAAGCGTAGACTTCGCACTTTAGAATGAGCTGAAATAGACACGGGTACGATTTTTTCTCGTGGAGTTATTGGGCTTTGAATATCGAAGGATTTTTGCCTAAGATTTCAGGATCCTGTAATTTTATAGCTGGGATTCAAAGTAACATAAAATGGCAACCAAAGGTCGTGCGAGAATTTTCTTGTGCTCGATAGAAAGAGGAGACTTTAGGCTTCAGAATTGATGCAATTATTATTTTTAATAATATTTATTTAACTTGTCAGAAGTCCACGAATTTGAGAAATGGCCATAAAGGGACACGTTTACATTATTATTCGTCATAGAAACAAAAAATTTTTTTTCAAAGAATGCTTGACATGGCATTAAAGAGTAGACTTTGCTCCTTACAATGAGCTAAGGTGGATTGTCGTAAAATTTTTTTTAACAATGTTATAGTAGTTTGAATATCAAAAGATTTTTGCAATCCATTAAATCAAGTTATTAAATATCTATTTTCACAGTTGCGATTAAAAGTCTTCTAAAATGGCAACCGAAGGTCGTAGAACAATATTTTTACCATCACTAGAAAGGGGAGACTTCCCCCTTCAAAACTATCATAATCATTCCTTTAGAGAAAAATTTATTTCGTACCCTAGAGCTCCACGAATTTAAACAATGGCTACAAATGCATATCTCTACATTATTAGTCATTATACAAACAAAAAATTTTTTTGCAAATCATGCTTCAGATAATATCAAAGCCTGAACTTTCCTCTTTAAAATGAGCCAGAACAGATGCTCGTACGATGTTTTTCCTCAAAGTTACAGTGCTTTCAATATCGAAAGATCTCCTCCTATTTCAACTATCCAAATATGATATTCAAATTGCCACAAATTGGCAACAAAAAGTGATCGATCGATATTTTTCCACTCGTTGGAAAGAGCAAACTCCATTCTCCAATACCCGCAAGATCCTCGTCCCGAGAAAAATTGTTCCCCAGAAGTCCGGGAACCCAAACAGAGCGTCGCTCGCCCCAATCCAGTCGGATCTCGTTAGGATCCATTACGAATTCGCGTCAGCTTGAACCCCGATGTGGGAAATTACACATAATTTGCAGCTGGCCTCTTACACGTTCGGAATTTCTCGGAGGCAAATCAGGGCTGAAAAGAAATCCATTATGGCATGTTTGACGCCAGTCGGCTCGCCGGGAATCCGGCTCGAAAACTAGCTCCGGGAATCAACGACACGTATTTACGCGGCACGGCATAAAGCAGCAGCGATCGCGGGCCGCCTCGCCGCAGGACTCGTAAAGTTTGCGTGCTCATGAAATGCGGAATACGTTTTGTTTCAGTTGGCATTCGACCGGTGCAATATGCATGCGTCGCGCGTCACGCGCCCGGTTTATTCCGAGCTTTCTTACGAGCCCGGATCCCCCGGCTGGCTGCGTACCGCCGTTATTTCCCTGTCGTCGACGCGACGCGGACGGACGCGAGGATTCTAACGGGCGACGTTAACGACGGAAAGATTTATGCCGCGTAGACGCGATGCTTCTTCGTTTCCGCGCTGCTCGCCGATAGAAAATTCATGGCTCGACGGCGGCGGGAAACTTTGGCTCGAAGTGGAGCCGGCGGGAACCCCGCCACCGAAGAACATCTGGGAGCCCATGGACGCCGCTATAGAGGAGAAAGCATCCATGATTTCTCTTACAGATTGCATGATTATCCTGAATTTTTGGATTTTTTTCCATGATTTAAACACGCGCTTTCGTTGTACTTTAGAAATGCTTTCGGGTTAGAATTGGCCAAGTTTAATTGACGATATTTCCGTGAAAAATCGTCATAGGGAAGTGAACATTTTTTTAAATTAAAGCTTGGAACCTCTAGTTTAGGATCGTGTGAGACGCCGTTTCTCGAGTTTAAGTCGCACGCACGTTATAGCCAATGCAAGCCCCTTATGTTAATGCAGGATCTAATTTAATGCAAAGATTGCAAGGGTTACTTTAAAGTGCTGTAATTCCGCGAGAGAAAATCGTGATCGAGTTTTTTTTTAGTTTGGATTAAAGAGGAAGGATCGAGCTTTGTTACACTGTGAATGGCGTCTTTGAGAAAAATGGATAAAGTTGAGGTTTACTTATTTAAGTGAAACCTTTATTCATCAAATTTATTTCGTCAGATTTGGCGGTTTTTAATGTGACAAATAGGGTTTGTTTAAAGGGTTGTGATGGTGAGGGTGAAACTTACAATGGAGAAATATTATTTTAAAGTTGCTAAATCTTTATTGAGAATTGCTTTATGCTATTATTTTTTTTAACAGTGTATGAATGCAATTGTTAAATGTAGAGAATGCGAGGCTTTCGTGCTTATCGCTAAACATAAACTTGCAAATTTTCAAAATTCTTTAACTTTATAAGAAAATGTCGTAGAATAATGAACGTTAACTCGTTTTAAAGGTTGAAGTACTCGCTTCTTACTGGAGCAAGTTACATTTCTCTACAATTCTTTAAGTCTGAAATACAGTCAAAAAACTGAAAATAGTCATCTTCTGATCAAGTTCCCGATTCAAATATCTCTACACAGGTCAAAGATTTATTTTCACTATAAAAACTAACATATTCTTGAAGAGTGAAGTCTCCTCTTTATATATAGCCCAAAAACATCGAGCTACGATTTTTTTCTAACAATCTACAATTTTCCGAATGAAAAGCGTGCCGCCAGCCTTTGAAACGACGACCCGAGGGGTGCAATTTTCGCAAGTACCGCTCTTCGAAATTCTACAGCTCGTAAAAAAAATCGTAGTTCGACGACCCTAGACCTGTGTCAAAGGGCGAGAAATGTACTTTCTATTGATCTAAATATTTTTGCAATAGCATCGCCGTAGCGTAAACCATCACGATTTTAGTAACAGTATCTAATTCACAGCGTATTCACGCACCCTTATATAAAATGTAATAAAAATGTTGCAATTTGTTTTGCAATATTAAATAATCATATCCAGAAAATTACTTCAATGTTCTGAACTACAAAATCGTGGTCGTCACAGGTGTGTAACGCTGTTTAAACTAGAAATAAAAATGCATTAATAATTGACATATTCAAAGCTGCTCGCTGCGCGACGCTAGTCTTCGGGGGTGCAAAGGGTTGAAAAAAGGAGGCGCCGTCGGGTTAAACGAGTGGCCGGCGTCTATCGATTCGTCGCTGGCAACTTGTTGGCTGGCGATCTCGGGAGCCCTGGCTCTCCCCTCGGGCCGAAAGCAGCCCTTGTTCTTCCACGTGGCAGCTCGAGAGGGTTCGAGGGTCGCGTTCGCCGAGCAAACATAACTTCTTTATCCGAATAGGAAGTTCCGGTGGGGCGGCCTCGGCACGAGGATGATATTAAAAGAAAGCCGTGGCACCCGCGGAATATCAAGATACCGAACTTCTCCCCGGTTGATTGGGAGGGGCGTAACGATCGGCAGACGATAAAGGTAAATTTCGATGGGCCGGGTCGTACGGGAACGAGGGCACGTCGATTCCGTCCCTGGGGGTGGTAGGGCGGCTTTAAGGGCGACGGTCGATCGACCGGGGAGATAAAGGAAGGCTTACGAAAGAGAAGTGGCCGAGGCAGACCACGGACAGGGACACGACATTACCGGGCTGCTCGTAAAGCCGAGGCCAACTCAAACACTTGTGGCTCGGCCGAGTGGTCGCAACTCGCATTAATGAGACACCCTTCGCGTCGCGGCGCGGCCCGCCATGGGCCGGCCGCCGCGCTAAAGCGGCCAGAACTCCCGTAAAGTGATTCTGAAGAGTCACAAAAATTGGGAGAATAAATTAGGGTAGTAGCACGTTGAACGCTTCTGTCGCAACCTGGACCGATCTTCCTCGTCTTTTTTAATTATTTACTAGCTTAAATAGCTTCACGATTTCGGAGAAGCCACCCCTAAAATTCCGCAATGGATTATGCAAAATTTCGTTTGTATAATACTAATTTTTATTGCGTCATATATCATTTAGTATTGTTTTATATTCTTTATTCGTGCGACGTGGTTAAATAAAAATGCCAGAAGTGGGTTACTGAAATCGCGGTCGTTAACGCTACAGTAATGCTATCGTAAAAAAATTTATATCAATAGAAAGTACATTTCTCGTGCTTTAATATAAGTCCAGGGTGGTTGGTTTACGATTTTTTTTACCAAGTTGCAGAATTTTGAAGAGCGGTTCTTTCGAGAAACTGCATCCCTCGGGTCGTCATTTCGAAGGCTGGCGGCACGCTTCTCATTCGGAACATTGTAGATTGGTAGAAAAAAATCGTAGCGCGATGTTTTTGGGCTTTTTATAAAGGGGAGACTTCACTCTTCAAGATTGCGTTAGTTTTGAAAGTCTAAAAAATTCTTTGACCTGTGCAGAGACATTTGAATCGGAAAAATGACTGTAAATCGACTACCTTCACTTTTCTCCCTGTAACTGATGCCAACAATATTCTACAATAATACAACCTCCAGCAATAAAAAGTGGACACATTGACCTTCAAAATGAGCTATAGATCATTACCTTGCGACTGTTTTTGGCGACGTCACAAATTTTTGAAAATTGCTATGATCAAAGACCAGCTATACGTCTTAACTCGTGAGACATTTGAATTTTGTTTAATACTATAGAACTTATTTTTAAGATTTTTTATCGGATAAATATGTAAATCCTATATGCTAAAGTTCAACTAACGCGTTAACTTAAATTTTTTGCAAGTGCAACTTGCAGTGTTTTTTCCTATTTCCACGGAAACGGTGACACCAATTTTTGTCCTGTTTAGAATTCGACGAGAATCGATATTTGATCGCTGTCAGGTTGTTTCGACTGTTGGCTGAGCTACCCTCTCGACCTCCCTGGCAACCCTCCGCGGTCTCCGGTTTCCTGCGACCCGTCTTTTCCTACACTTTCCCCTCGGCCGTGCTCAGCCGCGATCCTCCACTTTGTTTCCACCCTCGTCACTCTTCCTCGCTGCACCCCCGCCGCTCCCTTCGAGCCCTCTGTCCTCCCCCATTTCCGTCGTTTCTACTCTGTTACTCCGCGGCACGAGACACGTCGCAGACCTAACCCACAGCCCCGAGGAATCTCGAATATCCTCCGGGACCCGCCGGTAATTGAGTTCTTTCGCGGCCGCCCCCTTGCTCGGGGTCTCTGCATCCGAAAGTGCGTCAGCTGGCGAAAACTCCGAGTCAACTATCACTCGGCCGACTTACCTAAGTTCTGAAGCCTCGACAGGCGAAAGCGGCGCGGAAACCGTCGACTCGCGCCACTGGATTCGGCGCCTCGGTCGGCCGAGGCGTTGACTCGTATCACTGAGATCACTGGCGGTAACTTCGAGGCCCTGTAACTTCGGCAAAAAGAATCATAGGTAGGGGTGCCTGGGCTCGTTTTAAAGGGAAAGAAACGCTCTTTCGAACCGTGTACGATAATTGTACCGGACGATAATTTTGTAGCAGACGGTCGCGGCTTTAGTAACAGTATGTAATTTTTGACAATTTTTCAGCATCAAAGCCCTGTTGTAGGAGAGTAGAAATTTTTTGTAGAACTGTGACTAATATAGCTTTAAAGTGCAAAACCTCCTCTTCCTAATGAGCATAAAAACATGGCCCTACGATTATTTGATATGATTTTATAATACTTTGAATGAAAAGTGTGGCACCAGTCATGCAGTAAAAAGTATCCTAGGCGAAACTCCTTGCATATTCAAAGTGGTATAACTTTGTTTAAAAAAATCATACGCAGATCTATCTTAGCTCCTTTTAAAGGGAAAAGTCTACGCTTTAACACCACGAATTGTGTTTTTAGAAAAAAAAATTTTTTTATTCGATGACGAGCGAAACCGTGGTAATGCTCATTTTCTTAAAATTTTTTAATTTAAAGAAACCTGGGAAGGGTTAAAACAATTTTCTTAACATCGAAGACTACAGTGATTTCAAAGCCTGAAGTTTTTCCTTTCGAACAAGTGCGAAACGACCCAGGTACGATTTTTTAGATCGAAGCTACAGTCGTTTAAGTAAAATCCGTGCAGCGAATCCAGTGAGGTGCCGCCGAAGTCGCGTACTTGTACCACTGAATCCAACGTTGCCATGAATCCCGGTGTCGCCGTTGGCAGTCGGACAAGCCATGAATGCGGTTATAACGTGATAACAAGAAAGGAAGTAATATTTCTTGCCGTCTAAACGCTGGCATGTCGGTGTGGCCGTCGATTCAAAGGCAGCCAATTTCTACCGGGGAAATTCATATTTCATCGCGGATGACGCGGCCGCCGTGTGGAATAGGCGAGGGTACAGGGATTTTCGGCAAAATATTTACAATGTAAATAGCCCGACAGGTTGCTGGTATCGGTTCGACAGGAAATCCTTTGTATGGCGGCGGGTGTGCGCCGGAGGGGCGACAGGGGTGGGGCAACCCTTCGCTCGATCTGAAAGTTGGTTTTACCGGAGGCGGGCTTTTTGCATATCGCGGAGCACAGGGCTCCGGTGTGCAACACGCGTGAACTCTGCGAGCTAGAGAGAATCGGTCCGCACGCAGTGATAAGGATGATTTATTCGCCGCCGTTACTACTTGCTAATTTCCACTCCGATTCTCGCGCGAGCTCCCGCAGCTGCTTCGGTCGCGCTTTCGACTCTGTTGCTGCCGTTCTGACCTTCCTATGCTTTGTTCCAGGGACCTACTTCATTCTGTACGACTTCATCGACTTCTTCGAGAAGGACCAGCCTAGCTACCTGGAGCGCGACAAGTTCCTCGGCATCATCAACACCATCTTCAAGAACATGTCGCAGATCGAGCGCGACGCGATCACTTTCCAAGTGAGTACTACAGTTATATAAAATTTTCTTCAAAACGGGAGCTACAGCCACTTTGAAGCCTGAAATCTCCTCTATCTAATGAGTGCAAAATAATCTTCCTGCGATTTTTTGTTGCTGTTTTATAGCAGTTTGAATCAGAAGCGAAACAGGTTCCAGAATCGTAGAGGAAATTCTTTGATATTCAAAGTACCTTAACTTCGTTAAACAAAATCGTACAATAATGTGTCTTAGCTTATTTTAGAGGTGAAAGTCTCTTCTTTTGAACACCGGAAGTTGCTTTTTATTAGAATTTGTTTTCTGAAAGTAGCAGCGCGAAGACTGAAATAGTCGTTCCTCAGAAATTTTTCAGATTCAGACATCTTTGCAGAAGTCAGAATACTTTTTCCCCGACTGAACTTCACTTTATCTTCAAGAATGAAATCTTCTCTTTCAAACGAGCACAAAATCATCGCCATACGAGTTCTTGTTACCATTTTATAGCTCTCCGAATCAAAAGATGACACGATAACCTGGCTCGCGTAGTCCCAGAATCCTACACGAAAATTCTTCAAAATTCAAAATACTGTATCTCCATGATAAAAAATCGCAGGGCAATGCACCTTATCTCATTCTAAAGAGAAAATTCTACACTTTCACGCCAGTAATAGCTCAAATCCACAAAAAATT
>CM052159.1:6663217-6676152 GCA_028455555.1 Augochlorella aurata | reverse complement strand
ATTTTCTTTAAGGATCGATGCTAGCACAGATTCAAAGCGTCGAGTATCCCCTTTTCAACGAGCTAAAGAACGTCGCTTTGCGATGTTTTTTTACCGATCTACGATTTTCCGAACGAGAAGTGTACAGCCGAGTAGGAGTCGAGTCCGGTCTTCGAGCTCGCGCCAAAGCGGCTATTCAAAAATCCATAGCGTCGTCGAAAAAGATCGCGCGACAATGAGACGTCGCTTATTTTAAAGGGCGTCGTCTGCCCTATTTTCCGACGTTTCGCCACCTTCGGTACTTCTCGGCAACTGTAGATAAATTGAAGAGTATCGATCCGTGTCATCGATCGGACAATCGGTGTCACATTGATTCCCGGGCCGGGAGGCCGAGGAGGAAAAGCGGCGGGAGGAATTGGAGCGTTAAAACGGCCGCATATTTCAATTGAACGAACCGCCCCCGCCGCTAAACAAGATAATCACGTTGCACGAAGAGACCGGTATCGATTCCCCACGCTTGTCGTTTACGGCCGTGCCGTAAATTACTGGTAAATACGGCCGGAGCTCTGAAACACTGGCTGACACTCGTAATAGCTGTTACCACGTACTTAAGGCCGGCGATAGTGAAGAAAACGGCCGGCCATATTGGACGGCAATCTCTGCCGCGTCAACATTATCTCTTGCGTCAGCAAAATAATTCCATATTTTCCGAAAGACGCTCTTCGACCGGTGTCCTTCGGGCTCGGTTACTTTCTGGTCGCTCTTGCACCCTGGTGGCTCGCTTTTTCACAAATGGCGGCGAAAGTGGAAGTTTTGTACAGTCGCTCCAGAAAGTATTCGGACATTAGTGGAACTTTGACTTCTACGCCGTGTGTTTAAATAAATAGGTGAAGACCCTTTACGGTATATTTAAGTAGAGTATCTGAATATTAAAATATAAAAATATAAAAATGTAAAAGCATATATACATAAGTGTAAGTATATATAGAAAATATACAATATAAATATAAAAGAGCATCGAAGTTTCACGCCATATAAATATGCGGTCGATTTATAAAGTTAAGTTCAAAAGTTGTAAAAATACATTATATTAGTTTCAAAAATGTCTTCGGATGTATAAACAAATTAAGATAACAAGTTGTATTTACGTGAATTCGGTGATAAAAATTCTAGCAAAAAAATACATAACAAATCATAAAATCGTATAAACTAGAGGATATAAAACGGCATCGATCGTAAATAAATAATAACTTCTTCAATTTCGGTCTTCTTGAAATATTTTGTTAAACAATAGAGATATAAAAATGTTGGAAAGATTTATTTTCATAACTTTTGCACTCAACTTTGTACGTCGTCTGAATACTGACATGAAAATTCGATGCTTTTTCATATTTATTAATTATGTCTCTACTTTGATATACTATAAAGGATTTTCTCCTTTCAATGTATATTTATTTAAATATATAACGTACAAGTGAAAGTTATACTAATGTACGAATACTTTCGTGTCACACTGTACGTGCCTGACGATTTATTACCGTACCTGTATATTAGATTGTTTATCACCTGATTGCGAATTTTATGCGCATTTGTAATAAAGATGGTTAGGTGAAATTTGCAATGCCAGTGAAAATAATGAGAATATCAATCCTTTGTACTCGGAGACATTTATGTGATTTATTATAAATTGGGTCTTGTCACACGTGCGACGCTCTCGACAGCTTGTTAAATATAAACAATTTTGTTGGAAATTATTTTGGAACATGATGTAACAATTTTTAGCGGTCGCCTCTCGAGTGCGAAAGGGTTAAAAGAATTTGAGGAAATTCTTTTATTAATTTGACTGAAATTGTTTAACAAAACAAGAATTTCTATTTGACTCATGCTCGTTGCAAATTAATGACGATAATTTCGCGCGAAGATCCACAGTCTATTTATTACTGTATATATGTGTTATATAATCAATTATCATACTTGCATGTTAGACAATTTATTATACTTGTGTATTAGACAATTTATTGTACATGTTTCTTGGATAATTCATTTATGCTACATATTTATTATTTATTACCGTGCATGTATGTCAGACAGTTAATTATTATAGCTATTATACTCACGCATTGCACAATTTATTATACACGTTTCTCGGACAATTTATTTACTGAACATATTTATTAGAGAATTTATAACACACGTTTATAAAACAATTCGTTACACACGTTTATTAGACGTGTATTTCGGACAATTTCTCTGCCACATGAACACCGAAAAAATTGTGCGAAGCAATGCATTGTGGTCAGCTATTCGGGAGAACGCGGCAGGGTGGGTCAGCCAGCCCGAAGTTAGGTTCGCATTAAATTTAGGGAGGCGGTTCCAGCTCGCCGGACGAATTTCGGAGCGTCGTGGGGCTAATCCTGGCGAAACAGCGGACGACCTATATTTGATCGAAATAGATACGCTAAACACTGGCCGGGAGGAGGTTGTTGAAGGAGTCCTTTCTCCTGAAGTAGGTCAAGCGAAGAAAGAACACGAGTACAGCCGAACAGAAGACGCCGGATCTTTTCTTCTCGAGCGGTCACACGGCCTGTCAGGACCGTCGCGGGACGACGTCGACGACGACGGAGGCGTCGCGACGCTCCCGAGCCGCTCCACGGATCGGCCGAGATTATTTAAACAAAAATCTCGCCAGCCATTGTCGCCGCCTCTTCTGGCCGCCAATGCTTTTGTCTCGCGACACCGGCGGCGGTTTCCTCTCGGCGCGGAACAACGATCGCCCCGAAACAATCTTCGGCGGGGGTGGAAAAATAGCGCTCCCTTCGTTCGGGAAAGTTCGACGGTGCGGCAACTTGCGCCGTAAACGGCGAGGCCAAATTTTCCGCAGGTGCCGGCCATACGTTGGCGTTTTTATACAGCGCGGTTCAAAACACGACCGCCGTCCTAAAAGGGAACGGAATTGCGGAATTTAGGGTCCGCTGTTTCCTTCGTGCCGCCATCACCCGCGTCGTAAACTGCAGTATTTGTTTCTGCTGTGCAGAGGGTGACTCGGGCGCAACGGCCACGATGCATACAGCCCCGGGCAAATATATCGCCGCTCTAATTCAATACCGAGATGTGCCGACATAATGAAAAGCGTATCTGGAGCTTGATTTTTGTAATAACAATGAGGCTTTTGAAAATTATTTATTGATATTATCGATCGTTTTTGTACTGATGTGTATTGTGATCTTTAAAATTCTGTAACTTCGTAAAAAAAAATCGCAGGGAGGTCGAACTTAGCTCATTTTATAGGTAAAACTCTCCTCTTTTTATCACCGATAGTTACATTTTTCTTAAAAATTTTATAATGTAAGTGAGAATCCGAAAACTGAACGGAATCGTATTTTGGTCATTTTTCAAATTCTTTGACATCTGGAAAGTTCCGAAAACTTCTTTCACTGCGGGAGCTAATGGGATCTTCTAGCGGGAAGATTTCTCTTTCCAACGAGCCCAAAAATAATATTTTACGATCTTTTTTTACCGATCTACGATTTTTTGAATGAAATATGCGCGGAGGATCGAGAGCACCAATTTTCCAGCACAGCGCCATGCGGCGAATTTATTAATATCCAAAATTCTGTAACTTCGTCGAAAAAGATCGCAGGAAGATCGAAATTAGCTCATTTTGTAGGCAAAACTGTCCTCTTTTTAGCATCGGTAGATATATTTTACTAAACAATTGTACACTGTCAGTGACAATCAGAAAACTAAAAATAATCGTTTTTCGGTAATTTTTCAGATTTAAATGCTTCCGCTAAAGTCAAAGAATTTTTTTAGCCTGCCTAAACTAACGCGATCTTAAAGTGCAAAGAATTCCCTTTCGAACGAGCCCCGAAACATCGTCGAACGATTTTTCCCTACCGTTTTATCGCACTTGGAACGAAGAGCGTAGCGTTCCGAACAAAACCACCCCGCTTTTCACACAAGTCGCGTTAAAACGCGAGCAAAAAAATCGCAGATAAATTGTTTGGGACTCGTAAAAATGCGGCGAATGTGTTGCTGCTCGCACGGGGGTGACTCAGGCTGCAGAATCTCTGGCGATCGATCCGGAAGATCCGGTGGAAGTGTTCCCATGGATTTTCGAAAACGCGACGTTATCGTCGCGACTTCGGTTTAATTACAGGATCGTTAATTTCGCGGTCCTCCGATAACGGAATTTATCGGCGGCGTCGATCGACTGCGATTCCACGGTTCATCATGCTTCCGGACATGCGATCCACGGGGTGTGCGAGCATTCCCAGCCCTCAATCCGTATCGCGGACAATGCTCGCTTCAAAAATCGATCACAAAACGCGAGTGTCCTTTTTTACCATTTTTCAACTATCCGGTTCTGCGGAGGGGGCGGACAATTTTTCTGTCGACTGAAACTAACGTGACCTTGAAACGTGATAGATCTCCTTCCCAATAAATCCGAGAGTATTGCTCTGCGATTTTTTAACGCGATTTTATACTTTGAATTACAAATATTGAATTAATCGTTTGATAAAGGGGTAAAATCAAATAAATAAAATGAGGAAATAAAACAAAGTAAATAAAATAAGGAAATAAAACAGAATAAAATAAATAAGATGAGAAAATAAAGCAAGATAAAATAAATAAAATGAGAAATTAAAACATGATAAAATAAATAAAATGAGGAAATAAAATAAATTTAAATAAATAAGATGAGAAAATAAAGCAACGTAAAATAAATAAAATGAGGAAATAAAGCAACGTAAAGTAAATAAAATGAGGGAATAAAGCAAAATAAAGTAAATATAATGATAAAATAAAAAAGAAGTAAAATAAATAAAAAGTGGAAACAAAATAAAGCGAATAAAGTAAGAAAATGAAACAAAATAAAATGAATAAGACGAGAGAAAGAAACAAATTGATACGAATTATATAACGAATCCAAAATTATACAAAAGTTTTATAAAGACGCGACAAGGGGAGGTCGAGATTGAAATTATTTTCTAGTCTCATGTTTCATGGATGTCCCAAGAGATTGGCGTGTATGGGCCACCCTATACAGCGAAGAAAATCGGAGAAGAATGGAATCGAACGTTTCGGGTAGCCGATAGACCCGATAGAGCCGGCTGGCTCGCCTATCCATCCGGTTCGAAAAGTTATCGCGAACTTTTAATAGCCAATTCCGATCTTTGGTTGATATTCGCGGAAGAATCCCGGCCGACGGCGGCCGACGCCTCGTCGGCCGAGCTCCGTCGACGGGGTGACGCAAGCAGCACCGCGAGCATGCGTCCAGAACAGAAACAGAACGGCGGAGAGACCGGCTGGCGAGAGAGCGAGCGAGCGAGGGAGACACGGACAGAGAGAGAGAGAGAGAGAGAGAGAGACAGACAAAGAGAAAGAGAGAGAAATAGAGCCAGAGAGAGAGAAATAGAAAGCGAGAGAGAAAGAGAGAGCGATAGAGAAAGAGAGAGCCAGAGAGAAAGAGAGAATGAGAGAGAAAGAGAGAGTAAGAGAGGACGAGAGAGAGACAGAAAGACAGAGAGACATAGAGAGAAAAAGAGAGAGAACGAGAGAAACACAGAGAGAGAAAGAGAGGAAGAGAGAGAGGATAAGAGAACGGAGAGAGAGAGAGAGTGAGAGAGAGAACGAGAGAAACACAGAGAGAGGAAGAGAGAGAATAAGAGAAACAGAGAGAGCGAGAGGACGAGAGAAACGCAGAAAGAGGACGAGAGAAACACAGAGAGAAGAAGAGAGAGAGAATAAGAGAAACAGAGAGAGAAAGATAGAGAATAAGGGAAAGAGAGGGAGAGAGAGGGAGAGAGAAAGGGAGAGAGAGCCGAACGAGCCTGGAATACCATTCCTCCGGTGCTGCTACAATGGATTTATGTAGATCAAGCTTCGATTAGGTTTCCTTTTGATACTCCGTCTGCTCTCGCGAGGAAGGGGCGCAGTTCGTGGAATAAATACGGGACGATGGAAAATTAAATGACGGAGCTCGAGAGCGGAAAAATTCGGGGAAAGTCGAAGTCGCCGAAAGGACGAAGACTTCCTACGAGGAAGCGAACTTCGGCTTCGATCGCCGCGGTATCGTTCCCCGCTTTGATTTATTCGCCGTCCGTTCGATTCGAGAGAGAGGCTTCTTGTTCGATCGGGATGGATGCTCTCGCCGGCGAATGTAAATTGATCAGGCAAGAAATTGCGGCCGGCGGAGGGCGGGGGTGGACGCGTACTCGAGCCGCGGAATGCCTCCACGGCGAGTTAAGTCGATAAGCTAACCGCGTGGCTGAATTTAAAGCACAGCTTGCGGTAGTTACGGCGGGGTTCAACGCATGAGAATTGCCTGTCACGTATAATTACAGGGCCGATCGAGAATCAGATTTACCGGTCCGCTGCGATCATCGACGAGAATCCAGGTCACACCAAATAAACTTCTCCTAATATCACACGAAAATTACCGACACCTGCTATCCGCTCGATTACGGGCCAATTACCCTATATTGAATACCGAAGTAGTCGTAGGCTCGAAGGACCATCGCAATACGAAGCGCTGCAACTTTCTTAGAAAAATGTGCGGAGGGATGTGTTTAGGGACGTTTTAAAGGGGAAGATGCGAGCTTTGCGATGGCGGAAGTAGTTTTGAGATAGCGTAGCTGCGACGTTCACTGTCACGATTTTAGTGGAAGGGGCCATTTTGGGACCATTTTGAAATTCACCGATTTGTGGAGGAAGGTAGGAATTTTTGTCGATAATGTGGCTAATGTGGTTTTTAAGAGGGAAGTCTCCTCTTTAAAACGAGCTCAAGAAGATTGTTCTACGATTTCTTGTTGGCGTTTTAGAGCACTTTAAATCAGGGCTGTGAAGATAGCCTGTCCCAAAATCGTGGCCGAGAATCGTTCGATATTTAAAGTACTGTAACTTCGTCAAAAAAAATTGGAGGGCACTCTATCTTAGCTCATTCTAAAGAGAAAAGTTCAAGCTTTTATATTATAATCGCTTCTTTTGATTAAAAAATGATTTTTTCCATAGTGGTTAAAAATGTGGTAGCATCCACTTTCTGACCATTCGTTAAATTCCTGAAGCTGTGAAAAGTGCAATAAAATTTTATATCGAACGAAACTAATGTAAATATAAAGTATGATGTCTCCCCTTTCCAACGAGTCCAAAAACATTGCTCAACGATTTTTTCACTCCATTTTACGCTATTTTGAATCAAAAATGTGCAGACCGACATTGGATTCGAATAATTCGAAAAGGTAATAGGGAAGAAATCAATCGACGAACTATGAAAAAACACTAAATATACCATCATTTTTATCCAAATTATTTTCTTATTCGAGTAAAAGTTTGTTCGGAAAAATTGTTGTCCAGATAAATTTTCATTCGATTAAAATTTCATTCGACCTTTTCCGACAACGTCGAATAAAACATTATATTCGAATAAATTGTCATCCAAATCAATTTCTATTCAATCGAACGTTCGCTCGACAGCGTAAAATATCGTATTCGACAAAATTGTCATCTCGATAAACTCGAAATTCCATCCGGCGTCGAATAAAATTAGTCTCCGCCTTTCATCCTAAAATGTTGCCGAACCCCGTCTGGAACAAGGTAAACAACGACAGCTTTTCGGCTTAGATTTAGCCGAGATCTGTTTTCCCAGAAGCTCGTCGCTCGAGCGAAATATTCCCGAGCAGTGGAAAGTAAAAGAGTAGTCCGCCGGCAGTCTCTGAGAGAGAGAGAGAGAGAGAGAGAGAGAGCGAGCTCATCGAGGGTATCCGTCGTCCGCGAGAGAAAAATGAACCGACGGCTGAGAGGGTTCGGAAATTGACACGGCGCGCAGCTGTTTCGCAGGTCGCGCGAGCAGCGGGAATTTGTCGTCGGAGGCGAGGAAAGTTGTTTAATTTCCTAGCGGAGCGCGCGCCACGCTGAATTATCCACGTCAGCTTTGATGTCGGGCTCTCGAAGGCGCCGTGAGCGACGACGCTCTTTCGCAGCGCGCTCGGAGCCTACGCCGCCGCTTTCTCGGGGCTCGGGCCGAGGGAAAGCTTTGTTTGCGCGCGTGCCGCGTCGTTTCCACGGCCGGAACGATCGCGGCCGATCCTCTCGGCCCTCTCTTGTTGCCCTTATTCCGGGAGCTCCTTAATGGCGGCGCCGCTCGTAACAGCTGGAACCGCCGGAAAACGTCTTGAATAGACTGCGTCGTTTCGACGACTTTCAATTGTCCGCCTCGCTGCCAGCGACACTCGCTCCTCCCCCCACCCCGACCTCCTGCCCACCGTAATTCGAGCATTAACGCGCTCACTGTGGCCGAAATAATGGTAGGTTCATCCCTCGGTCTCGCGATATAATGACCTGTTGTGATATACCTGTCCTTTGTTAGCGGCACGTGGTTCGTTGCAATGCGTTTAGCGAAACCGTCCGAGTTATTTGGCGAATTGTCTGATACGTGATTGCGACTGAACTGCGTTTGATTAGTATAAATTAACGGGAGATAATCGAATATTTATTTTGCTCGTTCGTTCGTTTTATATGCACACGGTTGAATCCCATTTGTCGAGTCAGCAGTTAGGTAAACAGTTTATGGAAATTCGTTTCGGATCCTGTAATATTGGTTGCAAATGCGCTGATTTTGTTGCCGATGTCGCTAATATGTATTAACAAATGTATTATGTATAATGTACAAATAAATCGATACTGGCGCGTAACAGATAACAGGTGTCTAAAGAAATATTTTAAATAATATAATTTTTATTAATACTACTCTGATTAATGTATTAATATTATAGCTTTTACATTTTTCATTTATAATTATTGAAAATTGTTCTTCCATCGAGGATTGTTTAATATATCTCATCATTCTGGCGCATACTTTCACAGAAATTGCAAGAGTCTTTTATGAATTCGACCGTATAATATTTTCAAAATTTCTAAATAAATAATAATAATAACGATATATTTTAAGCTTAAAATAAAAGTCCTATTTAGACATTTTTATAATTCTATTGATTTCTGAATCGCTGCAGATAGCGAGTTAAAGACGTCTATTTTAAGGCATAAGACGTCCTAAAATGGACGTCTTTAAGACGTTTAATACTTATTCCGCTTTATCGCACAGTATTTTTCCTCTACTCGATTAAAACACCATGCTCGGAATGTTCAGCCGATTCGCCTCGGTTCCATAAATTGTTAAACATTGTTAAATCATTGGCAGGCTCGCCAAAAACCAGTTCGATCGACGCGCCGCGGAAATTTTCATTAGACCGTGGGAGATCCGCGGAGCCGTTCGCATTCACTTCGGCAGTTTATTTCGCAGTAACACGATTCTTACGACCGTTAAACAGCCGGATTTACGAGAATGATCCAGAAAACTCAAGGACGTGAAATATATTGTATTTATGGGAGGAGCGAGCCCGGTAGGAAGCGCCTCCATATTTAACGGCAACGACGGCCAAAATGGACGCATATTTTCCCACGGCTCGCCGAGCCTGTGGACCGCCGACGTTCCAGGTCACTTCCGGCTCGTTAATATCTCCCCACTTAAATGCCCGAACTGTTTTACATATTCATTCTACGCCGGTGCGTCTGTCAATTCATTAGCGAAAAAGCGCGGTGGTTCTCGAGGACCTCCGAGTCGCAACTGGAACTAATTCGTTCGTAGTTATTGTTCATAGCGACGATAAATTCGGGCCAGGATGGAACTGGACCGATTTGTTATAACTAGATCTTTATGCAAAATGAAAATTGTCTTCGTAAATTGCAAAACGATTATAATGAATTATAATATTGATTAATGATATTAGGTTATGTCACGTGCGTAGGGGCGTTGGTTATAAGTATTGGTCTGTTAGTAATATAATTAATTAATATTATAATTCATTATAATTCATTGATATACGACCTAACGTCAACCTAATATATTTGTATAATGCATCGGAACTTAACTATTCCCGATATATATAAATGTATATATAACTTATATGTACTTATTATATATAATTATATATACTTGATATATAATAATTTATATATAATCTTGTTATAGGAGAATTGTTGTTATCCACACATCTTTGTTATTAACAGTATGTACAGAATATATTAGAATTGTACATATTGCATATATACAGTACGTATTACACAACACTATGAATAATAATAATCTTTACGTATTATCATTGTGCATTATATACTTATTATATATGACTATGTATTATACTTAATATATCGTAATTTATATATAATCTTACTGTAGAAGAATTGTTGTCATCCACACAACCTTGTCATTAACAGTACGTACACAATATGTTATATATTATACATATTGCATACATATAGTACATATTACAAAATGCTATGAATAATAATCATCATTACCGTATTTTATCGTGAACAATTCGTCGGCGTTGCCATTTAATTCAGCATCGTCGCAGCGCGATTTTCCGCGTGGCCCAATCACGCGTGCCGCTCATTACTCCCGGCCCTGTTCCGCTCGAATTTCATTTCCAGCAACTCGGCCGGCGTCGTTCCGCGATCTTGCCGGTCGCCGGGAAACGCTGAACGACCTTTTAATTGCGCCGCGGCCGTTCTCGCTCGCGGGAAACGCTCGATTTCACGACGCCCTCGCGCGCCACTCGAGCCCCTAACAACCCCCTCGAAATCGGCACGAGAACTCGGCGTAAACACCGCGATAATCAGTGTCAGTATCAAGTCAACCGCGACGACAGAAAGTCCTCGTACACCTTCCCGGGGAGAAATCATTTCCTCGGCGGGTGCTCGAAATATTTTCCACGTTTAATTAATCGAATGGAACTGGCCAAGCGCGCGGCTGAACATTTTAACAGGTCCGCGCCGCTTCAATTAATTCCGTCGGCGGCCCTCGGCGCGGAGAACCGCGAGTATCGAGCAGCGTTTCGAAAAATAAGCTAACGAGCAAAGAAAAGTGGTCGTTGGGAATTGTTGGATCGCGCTCCGAACCGGTGACAAACTTCCGCGGCCCTTCGATATACGTTCGAAGTAATTTTTCGGTTCGCCCGGCACTCCTTCGCAGCCCTCTTTAGCGTTCTAAAGGCAGTTTGATTAATACAGAACACGCCCACTGCTCGTCGGACACGCCTATCTTCTGTCAGGACCGCTCACTTCGAGCCCAAGTCTCATTGTTTTCATGCAGTCGGATATTGTCATTGATATGATCTTTTTGGGATACGCCCATAGTCAGTTAGTCACTCCCACCGTCAACCTCCTGGACCGCCTATTTTCAAAATATCCCTCTCTTGACGTTTAACTGGCGCGATCTTCTTCGATTTGAACTGCCCATGCCGAATTAGACCCCACCCATTTTAAGCTAGACCCGCCTATTTCATGTTTACTCCGCCCATTTCAAACTTGGCCCTCTCAGTTCAAGTTTAAGCCTGCCCACTTTGCTCTGGCCCCGCCCTCAGACATTTTTAAATAAAACCTGTGCAACTAGAATTTAAATACAATTACGTTTAGTTCGAAAAACGATAAATTTGTTTCCGATTTATATATAAAATAATTTTGCAATAAATGCATTTAATTTCCGTCTTTAATTTAAATCTACGATTTATCGGTTTTGAAATATATTAAGCCCGCCCACTTTTCTCTGGCACCGCCCTCTGTCATTTTTAAATAAAGCCTGTGCAACTAGAATATAAATACAATAACAACTAGTTCGCAAAACGATAAACTTGTTTCCGACTTAAATATAAAATAATTTTACAATAAATGCATTTCATTTCCTCCTATAATTTAAATCTACGATTTATCGCTTTTGAAATATATCAGTCAACAATTCTAGACACGTCAGCGCTAATAAATGTTGAAATTCGGGAACGATATTCATTCTACAGAACTGAAGATAATGTCTCTCAGAAAAAGACACGAGCCTTACAGTTCGCACTTCGCACTGTCGCAGAAGCTCGTTGCCCAACAAACTCGAAGTTTGAAGTGCGGTTGCCACTCAGCCGCAAAAGTATGGCGATCTCCCACCCCATAGAGACATCGTCAAAGTAACGAACCCCTAAGTTAGAACCTCCCCGCAGGCAACTTCGATACTCCGTATTTTAACCATGATTTCTGGCTGGCTTTCCACTGCGGGGCAAAAAAATTCGCGGACACCCGGTATGCTCGCGGCGGAGGAGGGAGTGAATGAATTTCCAGTAGACGTGGCACAGCGTTTGTTCCTTGGAGCTGAAGTTTCTTCGTCAAACAAATTTTCCAGCCAGACGGACCGTAAAGGGAACGCTTAGGGATGCCGAGTTCGATTCTCGTTCTCCAGGCCTACCGTCCGCGAACCTGTTGCCGGCTACGGTCGCAGGCTGCGCGTCGACGGTAAAAAGTGGAAGCGGATACGCGTGACTAGTTGCACGGGGAAGAGGATTGTTCGGCGCTCCGCTCTCGGCGCTCTCGAAAACTTGCGCTTCCGCGGAAAGCGTGCGACCTCGATTTCCTCGACGCGCCGGTTAACTTTCGATTAATTAGCCACCCTCTCCCCCGAGCCCCGGTGATAATTAACGCCGGTAGTCGATCGATCAACGCCGGCCCCTTCAGCGCCGCGTTTTCTCGCGCCCCCGTTCCGATCCGGCGCGCACCCCGTGCCTGGTCCGAGCCGCGCGAAACTCCCGGCAAACGCATCCGGGAATATCAGCCGCGAGCCGGTCCGGCAAAGAGCCGAGATCCGCGGTTAACTTGATGAATCGCGCCGGTCAACTTTGATTGCTCAAAGATTACTTCGCGCACCGTCCACTAGTTTAATGAAACGCGGCTGAGAGGCGGCGCCGCGCCACCCCTGTCCCACGGCCGTCCCGTTTCGCGGGAACGCGACAAAAATGCATGAGAACCAGACAACAGAATTCCATCGGATTTTTTGTTCTTTAACGTCGCGCGGTTTTAATCACGAGATACATTTTTTTTTTAATTTTTTGGGCAGATTTGTATTCGAAATATCGCCGGCA
>CM052159.1:6648376-6663117 GCA_028455555.1 Augochlorella aurata | reverse complement strand
CGATCTCCCCGGCGATCGCAGCCATATTGATCACCGGCGGGGCGGCGTTGCCTTGTCTGCAAACAAGCAGCGATAATTCTTATCTGCAGAATGCATTTCATCCGGCAAGCACCGTATCCCTGTCACGAGATTAAGTCGGAGCCTTAACTGATTCCCCGTCGGAAACATCTGGCCCCGCCTTATTGCGACGGGGGATCGATCGATCAAGGCCACTTTCCTCTCGTTGCAACCTCGAGCCTCGAGATCCTTGTCGCTGGAATATTTTTTCGAGCCGGCGGCCAGGCGACGGTCAGAGATTGGAAATTAATCGCAGGTGCCCGCGGCTGGACCGCGCGTGTCTATTACGGCGCGCCTCGTCGGAAAATTCTGATTACAGGGCCGGGATTTCCCATGGGCCGGCTCGCGCGCCGCTCGGGGAACGTTCGCGCGTGCCTCTGCCCGGGAAATTTCTTAACAAAGACGCGTCTGCTTCGATTTTCGATCGTCCCGAGGCGGCCGGCTGTTCCCTGTCGCTCCGCTGATCCCCAAAGACTCTTTAGCTCCCGTGCAGCCACTGTAAGACCTTACCAAGTGCCTGGAACGAAACTCCTACTTGTCCGAACAAATTTAGGCCTCTTCCAGCACCACTGAAAGTAACAAAATGGTCAAACGCGCCCCTCGAGTAGGACCACTCAAGGAGAAACCAAGTATCAACCCCCACCGCGAGGGTCAACGACAGATCATGCTCTATTTCTTCTATCCTTCAATCAAAAATTATGAAAAAATTCAAGAATGTTCTCCCTGTCGGGGCACAACGCTCGGAATTTTTTCAGAATTTCCAGTTGCGAAATCGATTGTTTAAAAAATCGGGAAACTCCGAAAGTCCCAGTTACCAGCGATCCGTGTTTATATTTTTTATACAGTATTTTGTTATTGTTAATTGCAATATTTATTCTTTTTATTTTAATTGTAATACAATCTTATTATTTTGTAAATGTTCAATGCAAAAATATTCGACGAAAGAGGGTGTCATCGGGGTGAGTCGTAAGACGTCATTTTCACAAGCGTTCTTGCAATGTTTTTAATGGCCTAGACGAAAATCAATTTGGTCAAGAGGCGCGTTCGACCGTCTCGTTCAGCTGTACCCTGCGGCCTAGATCATGCCTCGTTTCAATTTCCATTGAGTTATGCCCGAGCTAAGCCGCGTCGGACCGCTTCGAGCCGGATCCATTGATCTCGGCGTGGTTCGTGTAACCGAAGGGATTGTTTCGCAAAAATTCATCGCGAACGATAAAAAAGCCCATCGGTGTAGATGAATATTGGCAAGCTGTCAGGACTGTTGAACGGTTATTATCAACGCGGTCCCCGGGCCGAAAGCGATCGGCGCCGACGTGAGGGATCAGAGAAAATGTTTGTACGAGACCGTTTCATGGAAACCCGTTTAAACCGGCCTGTTACAGAGGACAAGCACGAACCTATGGGGCGAGTGGATGGGCGTGATGCACGGGGACGAGGTGGAATACGTGTTCGGCCATCCCCTGAACACCTCCTTGACCTACAGCGACAAGGAACGAGACCTGTCCCTGAGGATGATCATGTCCTTCTCGAAATTTGCCTACACAGGGTAAGTTCCGCAAACTCAATTTTCAATTGAAAATTCCAAAACGTTCTCTTGTTCCTCGAGCAACCCTTTGTCTATGCTTTCCGGGTCGTTTTGACCCAGTGTATTTAAAACAAAATTTAAAATTATAAAAAGAAGGCTTTTAATTTTGATACTATTTTTATTTCATTTTTATATTATACTATCTTGGATAATGTAATATTTTTCTAATCTATAAAAATACTTTTTGGAAAATATTAAATTTTGTCTTACACTTTTCAAGACAGTATAATATAGTTTTTGTATGTAATAATAACTATAGTTACAAGAAACGTAAATTAAATAAAATAAGAATTAAAAGCGACTTTTCTTGCGATTTTAAATTTTGTCTTATATTTATTGAGATATATAATTATATTATATTGTATTTAATATAATATTATAATTTATTATATTATATTTAGTATGATATTATAATATATATAATAATATGAAATGCAATTGAAATAAAGGAAGCCGAGAATTCTACAGTTGCGAGAATGATCCGCCGTCCGACGGTTGACGCGAGAATGAAGTGAAAAGTTCATCGAATTCGGAAGCTTTGTGGCCGCGACGATGATCGGTGCGATTGTTAAAAATAGCCAACCGGCTGGAAGAACGCGGCAAAGTGGGGAAGACGTCCGTCCGCGAGGACAGTGCGGAGAAATTGCTCCGGATTGTCGGCTGTCGATTCCGGGCCGGTTATTTAAAAGCCGGTTCCTCTCGCGGTCGCTTAAAATTGCATTTCATATTCACGTCCGTCCTCGTTTGAGATGTAACTCGGTTGAACGAGGAGCTTCCTCGAGAGCTGCTCGGCGAGGAGGTCGGAGCGGCGAGAGGAGAGCGAGCAACAAATTTGACTTGCATGGGGAGGGAGCGCGCGGCTCGGAGCGGCCCCTGGCGCCGGCAGCCATTACTCCGTCCCCTGGCCACCTCGTTACTTTCCGCCAAGATATTAAACCATTTACATTGCTCCACCGGTTAATTACACGCTCATTCCACGGCCCTGTAGTGAACAACGCTATCTCCGATGATTTTAACGCGTTGCATATTAATTCGAGTCTATAATTCGCGGTTAAAGTCTGTATCTCGGCGGTCGGCCATTTCGAACACCGCGCAGGGCCGGCTGCGCGGTTCGGGGGCCCCCGGAAACCCGCGATTCTATTGAAAAGGACGCGCGGTCCGCAGCGGGTTCGAAAATAGCGGCGGCGTGTTCCATACGAGACCGCCATAAATAATTCCGCGGGCATGGCTGCCGAATCACGCCAGTCAGCCGAGAAGTCGGACAGCCGTGTTAATTCGAGAAAGTGGCGCAGCGTATTTGACGACAACAATTAAATATGAACGACACGCATTTCCCTCGCGCGGCTTTTCAATCTGGGTTAACGGGAATTATTTAACGGCGCCGATACAAACGGACTCGACGGTTCGTCGCTCGTCGATCGCGGTCCTGTCTTTTCAGCGCGCTCTAGTGCCCGCCGTCCTTCGAATATCGATTAAATCTCCTCCGGGGTTTTCCTTCTTTCTTTCCCTCAACGACCGTTCGATGTTAATCGTCCCGACCTTCGACCTTCCGCCAGCCTGTCGCTCTGGAGGACGCGAGCGACTTCCGCTGCTAATCCTCCGGCGAAATCGCGACGCGGAAAAAAGACGGGGATCGAGGATGATTAATCGGAAAATTGCCGGTGAAATATTCAAACGGCCGGACGGGCCACTCCCAATAATTAATAAACGACCGGGGCGGGGAGAGCGGCGCCCGGAGTTTGTTAGCACGTTGTTAATAATTTTAAACGAGCCTAGTTAACCGGCCGCCGTGTCCCCGGCCGCGTTACTCGGATTAATTATCGGCTAACAAATCGGTCGCTCGCGCTGCCTCGCCCGGCGGATTCAATTAAAATCTGCCGGCGCTCTCTATCAATCATTATCACTATTCGGCTACGTAATCGGTCGAAAATTTTTCCGGGAAACGCGCGTGCTGACCGGCGAAACGGGGCATCGACGTTCCCGCAGCATTTCTCTCGATTTTATGCTCCTCGCGCGACGTTTACTGCGCGCGATAAATAAAACTGCCGTCTACATCTGGCGCTCCTGTGCGATTATGTTCCAGCAAACCGACGACCGAGGAGTCCGAGTGGCCGCCATATTCAAGGGATCAGCCGCAGTATTTTATTTTCGACGCGGAGAAGAACGGGCTGAGCAAAGGACCGCGTACCACGTCCTGCGCGTTCTGGAACGAGTTCCTGCCCAGGCTGAAGGGCGTGCTAGGTAGCTACTAATTCGTTCTGGAATTTCTCCGACGGTCTCCTTGTTAGCGGAGAGTCTCCAGGAAACCGGGACAGCTGTCCTCGTGCAACAATTTAATATTGTCCTGCGCCCTGCCTCCAAGAAAATTGAAATGCCTTCCCATTAAGCGCACCATTTCAAGACAAAGAGAAACGGGGAGGGAATTTAAAGATCAGCTAGGACCGGTGCTCCTTGGCCTGGCCGGCGGCCAGGCACCGTGGCAAACCGCTTTGGATTCGTTTACGGCTGATGGTGGATAAATTCGGTGATAGGGCTGGAAATGAGTCTGAGGGCTCGCTAGGGACTACATGGGCACCTAAGACTTTAGCTCCAACGGCACGAGTGCTAGCCAGAATTCAAGGACCGATGGAAACAGCTCTAGATTAATTTGATATTTAATTTTCCTATTTATTTGCTATGCAAATGATTCGTTAACCCTCCATCTACTGTGCCAGAGTCACGTTAAGCAAAAAGGTGGCAGAATGTAATAGTACCATAAATGGTACACGCAAATAGATTTATTTAATGTGTAGAAAATATTTGTTTTATGACAATTTAATTTTTTGACCAATTTAATGATTAATTTAATTTAATTTATATCTGTTGTACGATTAATTTAATTACAATTAATTTAATTTGACAATTTTAATTTAATTTTATGACGTAAAATATATCACCACTAAAAGAATGCACATAAGAGAAGCATATAAATTTGTTCAATTGTTATATATACAGTAATTATTACTTACATGCAATGGTTGACACTTTTATAGCAAGGGACTGACTGATATTTATAGTCGAACTGATCGCAGCGCCACCATAAATGGTACACTACTCTGTGATAACTACTCTAAACAAATGAATTATTTATGAATCGATGATGTAATGACATATTGTCTGAAACAACAAATGTCTTCGCACAATTCCTATAAACAAATATTTAACACATTCGTGTACAGTAAAAATTCTTATTAGCTGCAGAAATAAGCAAGTCCTTTATTCCTGAACAATTAACATAAAAATGCATAATAAATTCAAAAAATGGACGCTATATAGAATCGACTGCAAGATAACGAGGTTTATAAATTTGAATGTTACATTTTACATAAGAATAAAAATAAATGCTGTAGCATTCAGGTCCAGGAATATTGTTGAGACTGATGGTAGCTAAAAGAACATGAAGACAGAGCTCTCTTAGGCTATGTCATCCTAAAGAGGATGGGTACAGAGATAGATCGTCCAAGATTCGGACCAGTCGCGAAGCAGACTCCACAGAAATGTTCGGGACACCCGGTACGTCCGCGGAGCTCCAGATTTCAGTTCCAGGCTCGGTCTCGAATCTCGGCGTCCCGATCGCAGCCGTGACGGACCGTCGATAAATAATTCAAGTCCCTGCGATCGATATCGACCAGATTGCCCGCGTACCCCCGCCGAGGTTTCCGTGTTTCATTATCCTCGGCGGTCGCGTGACGCGTGAACCCCTTCCGCCTCCCCCGTCCCGCGTCGGCCGCCCCCGGCCGGTCCTGTAATTCCACGGTTCTGTTTATTCGAGATCCGTCGCGGATTAAACCTATTGTTCGGTCGGATCGAGGCGCGTGGGCGGACCGTGCGACCGCGTTCCACGGAAAAATGATTTCCGATCCCTGTCCCAGCCTCCGGGGCGGTCTCCCGCCGGGCTGCCAAGCGGAATTCGGGTCAGGGTTAGAGGATCGATCGGAATCGGAGGCCGAGGGGAGCCTTGAAATGAAATTTTTAGGGAGAACACGGTCGATCCCGGCTCCATGGGAAGTGGCCTAACACCCGTGCCTAGGCCGGACCGCGGGAGACCACCCCCGGGCCACCGTGACCCGCATGCTTCGCGGCTTTCGCGACGCGGACGTCCGAGGAAAGTCGCCGCTTTTCGAAATCGCTCTCGCGGCCTGCGAGCCGCCTCTCGCGATTCGCCGGGATATTCGAGCTCGGAGCGATTACGGTCGCGAGCGATCGGGGTTCGCACAACTCAGGGGCGGTTTAATATACGGTTGAACGTTCCAGCGGAACGGGCCCGGTCATTAGAATGCTCGCTGGTTCCCAGCCCCGCTTTTAATTAACGGGACACTTAATTCACCTTTTAATCGGATCGTAACTGCCTGCTACCGGTTCCCTGTAATAACTACCCCCACGTGATTCAGCATATACTTCACTGACGAGCCGGGAAAATTTTTATTACCATTACTGCCGCGAGCCTTTCCTGAAGCTCTGTTTCATGGCCCGCCTTCGTCGTCGTGGCACGAATAAAGGAAGCGATATCGCGCGATGAACAAATTATCACGCTGTTTCTTGGAAGCGGATGAATATCTCTGCGAAATCGAGCGTCTCTCCGGCGCTCTGTTCTCGCGGGAAAAATTGTCTGCAGCGGCGATCGAGGTTTCTTGGGAATTTGGAGATTTTGCGAGAATGGCCACTGGCATTTTTTCGTTCACTAATGAAGCAAAAATATTTTATGGGAAAAACAGTAGGTATTATTAAAGTGGACACTTTGCTCTTTAGAATGAGCTAATATAGATCGTGATACGATTTTTTTTCACGTAGTTACAGCACTTTAAAGATGGAGGGATTTTCGACTAGGATAATTGTCAGGTTGTGAAAGGGCTCGTGTTAGGCTGTAGATTCAAAGTTTCATAAAATCGTAGCAAAAAATCGTAAAACAATACTGTTTAGCTCGTTTTAAAGAGGAAGCTTTGTCCTTTAAAACGACATAAGTCTCGCTAGCCAAAAAAATTCTCTGACTTCTATACGCATCTCCGAATATGAAAAGTGTTGGTAAATGCTGAAAAATGTGCTGCAAAATATTGTTATTAAAATCGCGTTCACTCATAACTCGGAAATGGTATCAGAAAACACCTTAGCTGACTGAAAAGCGCTTTTCTCGCTCTTTAAATTGAGATTAGAGTCAATCTTCTAACGTTTCTTTCTACGAAGTTACAAGACATGGAATAGCGGTAATATTTTCGAAAATTAAACACCGACTCTTCGGATACAAAATATCGCGGCGTTCCATGGACATCGCTGAACACCTGCGTGAAATTTAGTATTTTCTTTCCGATTCATTTTCACGGTAAAGATTGTAAAGCAGCCGCTGGAAGGTTTTACAGAATCGCGGTAAATCAGGATCGCGTGATTCGGCTATCAACGACCGCCCCTACTTAATTGCTTCGCCCGGCCCGACGGATTGTCGCGATTTTACACGAGATCGCCTGTAATGGCCGCCAACCTGTTAATCTCCCGGGAAGTGATCAACGACGATATTAATAAGGCTGAGACGGGAAATTCGTTTTTTTCGCGCTCCCAGCCGGCGACACACGTGAGCAAGTTACGCTGCTCAAAAATACGACAGCATCGAAAGGATAAAAATTGACTAACTTTGACTAACTATAACTCCGCGAAAAATCATAGTATAACGGCGATTATATTCTCAAATTGAAGCACGAAACCTCTACTTTAATACTCTAATTCTCGATTTTAGATTGAACACACCCTCACCGCGATAACCACTTATATATGTGGTCATGTTTGTCACAGGGTAACAATGTAAGTGTTACTTTAAACAGCTGTAACTTTGTTTTAAAAAATCGCAGCTACGATTTTTTCCTCTGAGATTAAAGAGGAAGGATCAAACTTCATTCTACTGTAAATGGCATTGCAGAAAAAAATATTACAAAGTCCATGTATTTCGACGAACTTGGCGCTTTTCAGCATGGCAAACATGATCCCATATATAGAGGGTTGCTATGACGAGGGTGCATGAAATGAAAAATCAAGAAATAGTGTGTTAAAGCTGAGGTTTCAAGCTTTAATTCAAAGAAAGATTCGTTATCCTGGGATGATTTTTCGCGGAGTTATCGTCAGTGAAAGTTGGCCAAATCTGTCCAAAATTGTTCTATGCTACTCGCTCAGCCGGTTCGAGAAGCGGGGCTGAGATCGCGTGATTAGGCGACGCGGCGGCTCGTTATGCTTCGGGCTATTTTCCCCCATTCTTCGGCGACGCAATCTTCGAATTTCTTCGAATTCCTCCCGCGTTCCGTGGTCACAAAGGCGAGCCCTGTTCCTTATTCTTGGCTGTTTTCGGGGGTTCATCAACCGTCAAAGGGAATGCGAAATCAGGCGGTGGTGGATCCGAGACGTTCCACCGTCTCGGTTAGACGAATCCCGTCGCGGCAGTTAATTAATCCTCTACACTGAGGTTTAATTGGTGTACCCTCAGACTCGAGAATTAGGTAATCGCGGAAAAACCAGCTCCTGGAACTGGAAGATTAAATCAGTTCTGAAGCCTAATCAATTAAGGAGCTCTGGGATTGTTTAATCCTTAAACAGAAACTAACCAGACGGAGCTATTTCACCTTGAAATCCGAAATAGTTCTCCTAAACTACATCTTAATTTTATATAACCTAATACATTTTATATTTCGAATAAATAATTAATTATTTGTCCTTCGCACTCAGCAGAAATTAAGCATTCGGAGCTATTTTAACTCGAAATCCGAAATTAGTTTTCCTGAATTACAGTTTCTTTCATTTCGTATAACTAACATAATTTTATTTAATATTTTTATATAAAATAATATTTTACATAACTATATAATTTTATATTTTAAAGAAATAATTATGTATTCTTCACGCTCGATATACGATATTCTTTATTTTTAACCTAAGGGTCGCCACTCGACTGCAAAGGGTTAATTCTGTAGCTCGAGGGTTAAATAATAACAATTGAAGCATTATTCGCATGTTCCAAGCGCGATAGGTATCTTGGAGCACGTCGAGTAATGCAAGTATGGGCGGTGTCAGCGCCAATTGCGATGACAGTAGTGCGATCAGGCAAGTATAGCGTGCTTGGTCGTGGAACGCGATGTCGCCCATTCAGCTGCCATGGGTTCTTCGATAATCCTGAACATCTGTCAGGGAGATTAGCTGACACAAAATTGTAAATAAATAGTCTTGAGTCTATCACTGTTCAAAATACCGCAAAAGAGAGGTTCTGGGAGCTCAGAATAATTAATTCTGAAATATAAGCATGGATGAATGGTAGTCAAGCCCTTGTACAGACAATCAATTTAAAACCTTGTGCAGACTAGCAATCATGCTCATGGAAAAATAAAGTGTCTGAAAATATTTAAGAATCTTGGAAAAATAGAATCAATCTGTAAACTTCTTTCAGAACTCGAAAATAAAATCCAGAGAGAAAATTCCTGCATTATGGCACATCAGGATTAAAATAGATAAAAAATGGATGGATCTTGCATCTTTTCAGGATTAGAAATGTCTTGGAAGCCTATGAGTCACGAAACCTTTCAGAAACAAAATAGGGTGAAGAATAGTTGAATTTTGAAACCTTTTGAAATCAGAATAGTTCGACAAGTAGTTGAATCCTGCATCTATTCAGAATTGGAATAGTCCGACAAGTAGTTGAATCCTGAAAATATCCAGGATTAGAATAGTCTGACAAGTTGTTGAATCCTGATACTATTCAGAATCAGAATAATTCAAAAAATAGGTGAATCCTGAAACCATTCAGGAATGGAATAGTTCGGAAACTACTTGAGTCTTGAAACTTTTCAGGAATAGGATATTTCGAAAAGTAATTGACTTCTGAAACTATTCAAGATCAGAATAGTCCGGCAAATAGTAGAATTCTGAAACTATTCAAAGTTGGAATAGTTCGAGAAGTATTCTTGAAACTATTCAGGATCAAAATAATTTAAAAAATAGTTGATTCTTGAAACTATTGAAGATCAGATCAATTCGATTAATAGTTGAATCCTGAAACTTTTCGGAAATACAATAGTTCAAAAAGTAGTTGAATACTGAAATTATTCAGAATAAGAATAGTTCGAAATATACTTGAATCCTGAAACTATTCAGAATCAGAATAATTTAAAAAACAGTTGATTCCTGAAACTATTCGAAATCGGAACAATTCGAAAAATAGTTGAGTCCTGAAACTATTCAAAATCAGCATAGTTCGATAGGTAATTGAATCCTGAAATTATTCACAGTTAGAAAAATTCAAAAAATTCTTGAATCCTGAAAACTCTCAGGATCAGTATAGACTAAAAAATAGTTGAATCCTGAAACTTTTCAGAATCAGAATAGTTCGAAAAATAGTTGAATCCTGAAACCTTTCAGTATCAGAAAAATTCGAAAAATAATTGGAACCTGAAACCTTGCAGAATCAAAGTAGACTGAAAAATAATGGAATCCTGAAACTATGCAAGATCAGAATAATTCGAAAAATAGTTGAATCCTGAAACTTTTCAGAATCAGAATAGTTCGAAAAATACTCAAATCCTGAAACTTTTCAGGAATGGAATAGTTCAAGTAGTATTTGGATTCTGAAACTATTCGTAGACAGAACAATTCGAAAAATACTTAAATCCTGAAACAAATCAGTATCAGAACAATTCGACTCCTACACGAACCTTGACATAACTTTCCACGATCAGTATAGCCTGAAAAATACTAGAATCCTGAACCATTTCCGACTGAAACAACCCCAAACAATAACCCAAGTGGAACGAAACCGACTAACCGAAACAATGTGTTGCAGACCCTGCCCCGGAGGCGTGCAACAGCGCGGTGGCGATAGTATCTGCGTCGAGGGAGCTGCGGAACTCCCTGGTGATCACGGCCCTGTCGTCGATCCTGGTTCTCTCCAGAGTGATCTAAGCCATCGGAGGGAGACCGGCCCGTATCGATCAACCCTTTCTGACAGCCGACAATCCGTTCGTTCGAACAGCCGCGTACGGGAATCAGGGGTTCGTTGACGGTCCGAGGTCTGGAGAAGCGGTCGCCAGCCGTTCAATTATTGCCGAACACCGTCGGAGTGCTTTCGGAGGAGGACACCCTGCGTTGGAGCTCGTCACCGGCTCTTTCCACACCCAGTCCTCTCACACCCTCGCCCCTGTATCGACGCAGCCCCACGGACGCGCCATCAGCTCCGAGAGCTCCGATCGACCCTGCCGCAGCTGCACAGGGAAACCGGAAGAGTCACCGGCCGACAAATAAGAGCGTCGCTGGAGCCGAGTGGCCGTCTCTCCGGCCGGTTGAAAAATCGCCGGCATTTCGGTGCCGAGCACGGAGCCAATTAAATTCTCCTGTGTCTCGGAAGACGGGAGCCGTCTTTCCCTGTCCCGCGGGATTTCCATTTCCGGTCCGTGGCGCGATCGACACGGGGCACAGCGGGACAGGTTAACGAGTTCCTCGGCGAAGTGACACCTCGATTCCAGAGGTACATCGACTCGGCGAGACGGCCACGGAGCCTCGAAACTCTCCCTTGTTTACGGGCAAACACGCCGGCGACTCGGAGGAGATCGATCCCGGCGATCGCGCGAGAGATCCGCGCGACGCGGCCAGCCTCGTCGGGGTTAGGCGATCGATGCTCGACGGGAAAAAGCGAGCCTAAGCGGACGTCCGTCCTCGCGCAAACAACTCGGCTCCTAACCACCTGTTCGCGGAATCGATGGCTCGCGACAGAAGATTCATTAGCGGAACGCAACAAGTGCGCCGTTCTACATAAGACCCGGGGGTGGGGCCGGCGACGGGGGATCTAGGATCGCTTGGATCGCGTCCAGGAACACCGGCGCCCGATTTTTCAGCCGAGGTTGCCAAGCAACTCGGCCCCGAGGTCCGTGGAACCGCGAGGACGAGCTGGCTCGCAGGGTTGGCACGGGACAGCCGGCTTGGGAGCCCCCGAAGAACCCTGGCGGATCGTCTTCCGCGCTGCCGGCAGCTCCGCCGTTGCGGGGCTCTATTGAAAATTGAAGACGGCAGCCGGGGGAGTCCTCTGTTTGATCACGCTGCCGGGAAAATGGGTCGAGCAGCGGGGGAAACTGCCTCGCGCAGCCGATTTCCAAGCCGGCCGAGAGGATCTGCGAGTGTCGGATCGCCGGACAAAGTATCGGCCGACTGTTCCCGGGCAAGATCAACTCGGGAAACGGTGGGAGGAGCGGTAAAACGATTCGGGGACTCGAAAATTCAACGGGTTAAGTGCAGACCGGTGTCCCGATGCGTCTCGAGCACATCTACGAGCCAGGGACAGCGCCAGTTGCTCGCCCGGAAAGGAGAGGCCGTGGGAGGAGGCGGCGCACACTGGCGCCGTTCCGACAAATAGCGGCAAAAAGGACGGGCCGAACTGTTCGAACAAATTCTGTAGCCTTGGGTTCGGGGTTACGAGTCGCACGGATCGTTCGCGATGATTGGTCGGGTAATTGGCGAATTTGTTTCGAATTAACCCCTTGGTGTACCATTTTCTTCATTCTTACTTTATAATTATTACTATATAATATTATATAATGTAATAAGATATAATAATATTTAACACTATATAATATTATATAATGTAATAAGATATAATAATATATAATATTGTATAATATAACAGAATATAGTACTATATAATAATGTTGTATAATATAACACAATATAATACTATATAATGTTGTATAATATGACACAATACAATATAATACTATATAATATTATATAATGTTATACAATATAATAGTATATAATATTGTATAATATAGTACTGTATGATATTACATAACGTTATATAATATAATACTATGTAATATTATATAATGTTATATAATATAATACTATATAATACTATATAATATTGTATAATGTAATACTATATAATATTATATAACGTTATACAATATAATACTATATAATGTTATACAATATAATACTATATAATATTGTGTAGTATAACATAATATTATATAATACTATATAATATTGCATAATATAACAATATAATATAATACTATATAATATTATATAATATAATATAGTATAATATAATACTTTTTCCCTTGCAATAATTTCTTAGAAAGAAAAGAAAAACATTTATTCCGTTTGCCTACATTTACTTAAATGCTTGAATACTGATGACAAAATGACAAAATTTTATTCCGACTCCACAAAGCACATCAAGGGGTTAAGGATTCTCTTGCAACTTGTTCAACTTCAAACGACGATACAGAGTTTAAACGATTTATTTAGTGGCTTACTTTGAAATAGATCTGTCGAGGGAACTCGTCCGAATTTATTAAATTAAAGAAAGTTTGAAATATTCATTTTATACAATAACTCCAAATATAGTTATTACATTATGCTGTAGAAGATGACTAATCGGTACGCGATACAATCGAGTCTCTTGGCAAGTGGCGTGAGTCCATTTTCTTAGTATTGCAAAATGTTACATTTGTGTAATATTTCACGAGAATATTCAGAACAGCTTTCTTATAGAAAATCAAGTGAAGGTATAGTAATTATGACAACATTAGTTAACACTGTGTCGCAGGGACAGTCTCGAAAATCTCATGAAATTAAAGTAATATATTTAACCAAATTGAAATTGAAATATTCAGTTGTATAACATTAACATAAAATGTTACCATAAATATATAAATTTTAAGTGTTAAATAGAACTAGTATATTTAATATTAACTATTTCTATAATCACCTCATTTTCCATAAGATTTGCCACTTGTCAACTACAACCCTCGAATCGCATTTACTGAAATAATCGTCGATAAATAACGTACTAATCTCAAATCAATTATTTATTTATACAGTCGTACAATAAATTGTTTAACTCTGTTTAATCAGTCCCTGAAGTTGCAACATCGAGTTAACTTTCTGCATACTGTGACCCACTACCAAGGCAAGAGAGAATTCTCGTAAAATTCGCAGATTCGGAAAACAGATTTTGCGCCGTGCCTGCGCCACTGTGCGACAGGAGGCGACTGGATCGTGTCAGTTTCCCAAGGAATTCACGGTCCGCTTGTTTCCGCGCCCTCCCCGGCCTGCGAGCAAATAGACTGCGGATCTTTGTGCACCCGGGGCCGGGACGAGGCTCCCAAAAACGTCGCAGTCTCGAGGACCCGATCGAATTTAATACGGTCGCGTAATCTTTCTCGAAAACCATCGCCCCCGGCCGGGACCTCCTCTCTGTTTCGCTTTCGCGGGGAGAACTGCGAGGAAATGGGACGCCTCGCAAACATCCGCAGCCGGGAACCAGTTTTCTCGGCTCGGCTCACCGGAAACGGGTCCATTTTGCCGCGCCGAGAGCCTCGGATCGCTGCGAGATCTCCTCGGCTACACGATCCGCGTCCGATCTCCATCGAAAGGTATTGTTCCTCGAGGAGATCTCCAGCTGATCAACGCTCGGATCCGCGGGCGCGACGACGCACAGTGCGACCACAAGTTGACAAAAATCGAGAATCTTTTGGAGAGATTTCCAGCGAATTTAATCCAATGTATCTCGCGATATGGTTACTAAATAATCAATTTAGTTGTTTATAGTAGAGACTTTCTTATTGGAATATTTATTTTCATTATGCTATCTGAACGTTTTATTATCTGATGATTGTATTATTTAGGTAAATTTTTGGATAATAGGACGATTTGGTAAAATAATTGTTATCGCGCATTTTTCTTTTTTTACTTTTTTATTATTATTTGGTTGACGTCGCGACCTCTGCTTTGGTTATATTTGTTTAGAGATAACTATATTGGAGAATTGTTTAAAGATAACTATATTGGAGAACTCGTGTTAAGATAAAATCGTGCAGAATTTTAGTCTACAATTAACGCTAAATATACCGGCAATAAAATTGGATGGGTTCAGTGTCTTACAAAATTGACAAGATCCAATTTATTTAAATCCGTACAGTTTTTAATATTATAGTAGTTGCTTCGATAATGTCGTTTAGTCGATCAAATTCCATGAAGGCGTTTCTATAAATTTTAGGACCAATATTTATTTATCAATTTCCGTAAAAATCCATGG
>CM052159.1:6626078-6641128 GCA_028455555.1 Augochlorella aurata | reverse complement strand
GTCCAAAACCAATTACCCTAACATACTTAAAAATTAAAAGTACAAAATAGTCGCTGCTCGGTTTAAACTACCAAATCGACTAAACACATAAAATGATTTTCCACCCTTCCCATGGCAATTTCCCACCGTTCGAGTACTCAAATTCAAGCTGAAAGAATGCAGTTCGCGATAGGCGCATAACGAAATGAAAATAATTCCGATAACATGCTGAATACCTAAAGATAGCGAGCGATTGCCCAAGGACCAAGGTCGCGGCGACTCTGCAATGCAAATTCGATTCCGCCGATAGACCGATATCCACATAAATCATAGGAAACGTCCAGAAAACGATCGGCCGATCTCGGCGAAAGTTTTCGCGTCGTTTCAGCCACCCTTGAACCAGCAAACCAAACCATAAATTCGTCGGGACGACAATCGATTGCTCGCGACAGATAAAAAAACTGGCCGCGACCACAGAACGCGGAACGGTATAAATTACTCGCTAATCGGTACGTCACTTTTACTTCGCGGTGTTGCGCCATCGTTATCTGCGCGAATTAACGCGGAAAATGGGAATCGCGCGTGCTCTCCCGGCCGTCGCGTCGCGTCGCGTCGCGGCCTCCTCCGTGGCGGAATAAAAGAATCTTTGGAAATGACGCACTTTATCGTCCGTTCTTTTTCTCATCGGTTCCCGATTGGATGCTGATACATGGCCTGCGATATACGACGGGATGACGACGTCGGCGTGTGCCGCGACTCCGATGGCGAGAGCGTGTGAGGAAACCTCTCGGCGAACTTCACCGTCGCGCGTGTGACATCACGCTTCATTGTTGGAGGTTTACGTCATTCTCGGGTCTGGTCTCGAGTCGGTGCGCGCGGTCTAAAGTAGTAGCCTTTAGACGCGTGCGGATCGGTGGCGGGAAGTGATAGACAGAGAGTGTGGCCGCGAGAGGAACGGAGACGGAGGCATCCGAGCAGCGGGAAAGAGAGAGTGAACGAGATAGAGGGGGGGGAGGAAGAAAGAAAGAGGGAGCGAGAGAGAGAGAACCGTGTGTGGCGAACAAACAGAGGCGAATATCACGGTGTGCCGCGGCTGCGCGAGAAACACAAGTCGGGCATGTCGTTTCTCCTCGAGACCGTTCGGTGTTGTCGCGGAAACGGCCAGGCTCGCTCGTGCCATGAGATCCGTCGAGGATCGACCCGCCGCTGCGAGGGATCAATAAAAAATTAGCGTTTCGACAAACCGAAGAGGAGAAACGGCCAGGCCGTCCAGGCAGCGTCGAGGAGAGTGGTGGTGGTGGTGGCCAACAACGCTGCTGTTAAGGAGAGGAGAGGAGAGGAGGCGAGGAGAGAGAGAGGCGAGTAGCCGGAGAGTGAGTGAATAAGAGAAGAGACGAAGAGAGAAAGAGCGAGCGAGAGGACGAGAAAGAGAGAGAAAGAGAGAGAGAGACGGACACGAAGCGCGACGTTCAACGGTGGCGGAGCGCTGATTTGTGATTTCGTCGGCGGTTACCGATATTTCCGAAGGAACCAGACGACCCGCCGTCGGGTACGGGACCCGTCCACACGCTGCCCAAACCGGAGGGTACGTTACGCGCCGTCGGGACGCGCGCCCTGTCACTGTTCCTAGCATGTAACGACAACGGCCCCTTCGACGACGCGCTCTTACATTTTAAATATAACGGTGTGTATAAATAAGTATGAGCAATAGCGGGAGTGCACCGACGGAGTACTCGACGCACATTTTTCCAAAGAGTCCGCGCCGCCTCTGATACACCCGTTCCGTGACGGCGCGTCAAATGCAGCCGGATTCCACGGTCTCCGCCGAGCAGTTCACCACATATGTTCTTGATGCGTGGGCACGCAGCACCGAACTATCGTCAAGGTTAGTGTGTCTGACAGACATACCCGTTCCTACGGCTCGCACCGACGCACTCTGTCGTTTCGCTCTCTCACGAAAAATCCGCAGACTTTCTTGTCCGGGAGCCTCCGGACAAGAAAGGCCCTCGCTTCGGTTCTATCTACTTCGGCAGGATCCCGTTTGGGGACTTTGGTGCGCTGGAAAGGAACGTTGGGAGACGCGCGTCCACCGAGTGTATGCTTATTTATGATCGCGCTGAGATCACGTTGCTTCTAGCATAATAGAAAGGTTAGCTCGGTGTCGACTTCCAAGTTATCCCGGCGGCCGGGCGACTTTAATTCCTGTTTTCGATGGAGCTGGCCGTGGGAAGTACGTGGTCTTCGGTTTTGGTCGCGGCCACTTTCGAGCCTTTAAGCTACTCAAGGTTGCGACTAGTTGGTTCATGTGCGGTCGACGAGAAACTCGGTGATTTATCCTGCACGTTACCCTCGTAGCTGGAAGCCTGCGCGATCGAGGGAAAACAGTGAGTTAGGGACTTGAGGCTGTTTTACTTATGGCAGTTCGAAGCGACCGCCCGGTAACTAACGAAGATCGGTACGTCACTCGGGGTAGAATCGGAAGACCGGAGATATTGTTATTTCGGAATGTAAACGAATGTACGGGCGGTTTGTTAAAATTTGATTCTTGACCCTGAATATCCCACGCGCTGCTCTTTCTTTCTTTTTTGACACTTTCGATATAGGTCCGCAATGTTTACAAATATTTTCGGAAACGTAAACAGACTTTCAAGCATTGCGAAACCTCGATCGGCTGCTTTTTCTTCCGAGTGTATCCTTCCGTTTCGTTCTCCGTAATTGCGTGTTTTAGTAAAAATTGTACACAAGACCGATTATATTTACATAACTACGCCGGGCAATTTAACACTGAACTGTTTACGTTCGTAGCGATGTTTGGCCGACGAGTTTTCGCTTTGATCTATGTCGTTTTTCACCGACTACGTTTCCCATCTTTGGAAACAGTTTTCACCCCAGCCGAACGATTCATGAAACGTGATTTCGGTTGTCCCTAGATTAAAACCCAGGTTGCATTGCGACACTGTTGTTTCTGAGCAACACGCGAAAATAGCGAAATAATTTTCGTTGCGACGATTTCTAAATAATAAACGAGCAATATAAATTTCTAACAATGCGATGTGCAAAATATTTCAGATTCAAAGTACCACTAATTTTGTATCTTCTGCAGAAATATCGAGGGTTGTCCTTCGCTGGACAATTAAGGACAGGCAAATTGGATGAGAAGAAGTTCGCTCTATGCTCTCTGAACAATGAAGCATCACTGCACACACATGGAACTTTGCATCAACCAGTGTCAACAAATTCTATGTAAGTAACAAAGAGGCCTAAGCGTGAGCCGGTCTTATGACAGGCGTGTTCCAGGGGTAAAAGGTGCACGTAATGCTGTTGCTTGTTCTACACTGGATGCGAAGCCACAAAGAGTGCCCAGCAGCCCTAGATCGTATCCCAGTTGGTTTTGATCTTTATATGATGCACCAAGAATTTTACATGTTCATCATTGTACTGGCACGCTTGTGCAAGGAAGGGTAAGCGAACAGACAGGCACTATGCAAATGCTGCACAGCTATTCCGATCACCCTGCATCGCATGTGACCAAACAAGGTGAAACTGTGTTGTAGGTTCGCAGCAACAAATGCCTGGTTATAATTAATTGCAGCTGGAAAACACTCTGCCGACGATGCAGCGTAGCGTGCTTTTCCTTGTTGCAAAAGGATTTGATATTTGGAAGTATGTCCGGCGATTCTCAACCGGTTACGTTTACCTTAAATCGATTTTGTTACCACACTCCAACGGAAAGTAGGTCGGTCCAACGACCGATTTTATGTGAAACTGTGTATCGAATCCTCTTGCAATCAGACACAAACGATTGACACGTGGTTCGAGTGTGATAATAGATACGTTTTAGAAATTCACTGAGAAACTCTTGGTATTCGCTCAACACGATCTATTTTCAGAACAACCGTTCCTATGAGCGCCTCTCGCCCGTTAAACTGTGATGGGAAAGATAATAACAGGACAAACGGTTCCAGTAAGTCTGAATTTCATTTTTCCCGCGCTTTTCGGCTCTTGCTACGGTAGACAATAGCATCCACTAGATTCGAGTCCAAGTAGTAAGAGTCCTGAGCACGATTCCACTGTACAGTGATTTAATGACTAATATGATTGTACATCTTGCAGAGAGAATGGCATATGAGGTATTTCTGGGTGGATCTTGTAATCCAACTACATGGAGATCAGAAATAGCGATACCGACTCTGCAGAGCCTCGGCATAACTTACTACAATCCCGTACGTGTTTTCTTCGACCTCACAGGGTAGCCCAGTTTTGGCTGGCAAGCTATTCTTTCCGAAACTTCTACGGATAACCCCATATTCAAAGAGTATAAACTAAGTTCTCTATTGGAGAATACGAGGTAGAAATCGCCTTGCAAGAATTACAAGCTTACACAAAGTATTCGACCAAACCAAGACCTGAGGTCCTAAACAAACATTTATGTCAAGGTTATGTCAAGGTTATGTTTTCTCCTTTTGCAAGGAGAAAATTAACACGAACTCTTGGAATACCAGGGAGAGTATCCAGAAAGTTTCAGTAAAAATTGCTTCATGGTTCCGCAGAGAAAAAATCGGGAACATCGCCTTAGTTTCATCGTCTTAAACTGGGCTACCTTCTCGAGTCGGATCATTTGACTCACCGTCACCCATTTCTCGCTCAGTCAATGGCTGATGGTTGGCATTATGGGTTTCAGCAAGTGTCGCAATGGGGGCCAGAACTGATAGCTCAAGAGTACGAGGCGAAGCAGACGGCGAAAGTATTACTGTTCGTGATAGATAATCAGACGCGTAACAGCGCGGGCATCATCGAAGCAGCGCAATTGGCAGCTACGCGTCGCGAGTCCTTGATTTTGGTGATCTACCCGTATCGGCAGGATCAAACGATCCTCGGCGAGCCGGTGTCGATACAGTAAGTAACGTACATAGCCTGTCGCTCAACGAGATTTACTGTCGGGTGATGCATGCCTGTGGAAAAAAACAACGACAAACAGCACATGCCTTGTTTAGGGAATATTACGACTTGATGAATGGTCTGCTGGTACTGCAGTACCTCATGGAGAGGCAGAGGATACCGATATTCGAGAGCGTGTCGGTTGCCCTAAATTGTACGTCCAAGGTAATCTGAAACGACGGGGAATACTTGAGTAAAACGTATTTGTTATCCACCTTTCAAGCAACCGGCTGCTGACTTATATTTGATACATACCGTAGGTCCTGCGCGAGGAGATTAAAGTACAAGATCTGCATTCCGAGGATGGCGTTAGACCGGTCAAAATTTCGCTCAGTCAAAATGGAATGGACTCCGTGTAAGAATATTTTCTGCTAAGCCTTCTACTCGTAACATTCCTCGCTATTCATTCTCCGAATTTTCCCAATCGCAGTACGCTCAGAGACATTTTCAAGTCCATGGACATAAACGACACCGGCAGCGTTAATTTAGCTGAAGTGAGTCTCCGATTACGAATTATTTCAAGACAATTCAATTCGTTGTTATTAATGGTCTCGTTTGGTTCCCAGGCTTGGCTGGCGCTACAGTCGAACGTGTCGGTATCGGATCTGCTGAATGTGGTAAATAAGTCGGGTAATAGATTCTTACTTGATTTTTTTAAAAAAACAAGAATGGCGTAGGACCGTCGCGTGCCAACTTTCTGCCGGCTCCTCTGTCCAGCATTCTCTGAGCTCACCTGTATGTTCTAGAAACGTACAGGCGGTTGATAGACGACGGGTTTCCGGTGAAGAAAGATCCGACGGAATTACGGATCAATTTCGAACAGTTCAGCGCCCTAGCCAGGGAATCGGCGTGGCGGACGAAGAGCAACGGCGTCTCTTGTGAAAGTGAGATATCTTCAGTTTGGAGTATAATATGTAGGAAGGCCTCGAAATTTCTTCGCAGAGCTATCGTGCAACCTTTTAGCCGCTTCCTAGGTATTTTCTATTCTCAAACGTTTCCAGCGCTCGGTAGAACGCGCGTAAACGCGGAAGCGAGCGAACGGCACCGATCGCAGAAACAATTGAACGACTGTCCGGAAGAAGAGCTCGCGTTACGTTCTACGAAGCTTACAGCAATCTTGAGAACCAGCCCGTTGCTCGCTCTCGCAATTCAAGAAGCAACTGGTGCAACCCTTATTCCATTAAAAAAAAAAAAACAAGTAAACTAGACAACCGTTACGCCAGGTGCTTCTCGAATAGCTGCTGTAAGCTTTGCGAAACGTAACGAACTTTTTCTACACATCCGTTCAATTAGCGTTACTCGAAAAGTCGTGACGGAACGTTGCCCTTGACTCGCAGGAACGGATACGATTTTACCGGTGACACTGTTTAGATTGGACCAACTCGATCGTACTGGAAGCGGAAAAGAGGGACCTGTACGTCGGCGTGATCGGCGAGGACCAGTTCTGGCTGGAAACCGCCGCGAAACCCTCCATCGAGTGAGCATTCTAGCTACAAAGTCCGTCGACGGCGTCGTCGAGTCTACGTGGAGGTTTGTTCTTCCAGGTCCAGGGGACTGACCTTGAACCGGCCGTGCCTGAACGAGTACAACGAGTACAACGTGAAGGTGTTGCCGCAGGAGTTGCAAAAGATGAAGAACTCCCGGATAATGTTACTGGTCGTGCCGCAGCACTCGCGCGGCATCACTATAATGGCACTGGCAGCCCACCTAATCGGACTGCGTGCTAAACTGGTTTTATGCGTTCAGACGCTTCCCGAGGGTTGTGTAGTTTCCGGTGAAAAGGTGAGACTTTAAGTTTGCCTCTCCTCTTCGACTCGCGCAGTTTTCCTCCGTAACGTCGCGCCTTTGTGGTCCTGTCGCGCCACCTAGCCAGTCGCCGGCCAATCAGAGCGTTGGTAAAGTAGCTTCCGTTGTTCTGGAACGTCCCGTTTTACGGTCTCGGCTTACGGAGGAAATACTGTAACATTTTGTTTTGACTTTGTTAGATTAACCGACGATTTTTGTTGTTTAGCTGACCGAACAAGCCACAAAAGACTACAACCGGGGAAGAATGTACCTGTCGGACTACGCGATGCGCGAAGGTGTACCTGTCTTTCAGAATATCGCAGAAGCTCTGCAACACGCGATACAGCTAGTTCAAACCGTTCGTTGACTTTCTTCTACTCCTTACCCCTCTCACCGCCCTACCCCTCCGCCACCGTTCTCCTCCTCGATGCCCCTCTTTTTCTAATACTACTTTTTTCATCTTCGACACTTTTTCTATTTCTTTGTCGTACGTGTAAGCTTTGCGATTCATCGATTAATTTATTTTTACACTTAGTAACGTTCAACTACCGATCGAGATCCGGATAACAGAATATGGAAAGCGTGTCGGATTTTGTTACTCAGTCGTTGCTGTGACGATACAGGGGTTTGTTGCGATATATACTCAGCACACGCGCGCGCGCGTACACCGCCGACCAAAAGTTCCCGGCGAACCTCCCCCGGATCAAAAGTAAATCGATTTTACGAACGAGCTTGATTGCTCCGCGAGAATGCAATTTCGTAGCTTTTACAAGGCGGTCCATGGTGATCCGTTGGTCGACGGTGTACGGAAAACTAGCGTTTACTTACTCGTTCCACGACCATGTCCACGATCGTTCGTTAAACGTCACGCGTTCGACGCTTATCGAGGTTCTAGTGAAACGTCTCGCGGTAATTGAACACATTTTTTTATAGCGATTGAACTTGGTAATTTTGTAACCTTTTTGGTAACTACTACTGGTTGAGGATTGATACACATGTATTGTACATAGATTACTAGTTGTTTTTAACGATCTAATGATAAAGTAATTTGAAAATTTTTGGTAAAACAAAATGTACGTAACTGTGGGTATGCGTGCTATAAGACACTATTGAATGACAGAGTGCGACTGTTTCCGTGTGTGTGTAATATGCGTGCGTGCGTGCGTTGAGCGAATGAATACATGTTGCTGACTGCTTGCTCGCGTGTGTGTGTACAGTGAGACGAGACATACGTGTACCTGTACGAACAAACATCTTATTCAGCGCTAACTGAAGGTGTTGTACACCGTGACGCGTAACGCAAGAGAACATTGTGAACGTATTATCCGTGCACAAGAATTAATAACGAGAGAAAAGTTGGGATTCCGGGCACGTGCGTGTGCGTTGTCGATGTACAGTCGAGGGGAAAAAGTCATGTCAACAACGCTCGACGAGATGGAATACCGACTGGCTCAATATATTTTTTTCTTTTCTCTAGTTCCTCCCTTTTTCTTGCGAAGACTTTATTGCTACCACTTTAAAAATACTTAATACAACGCTTCGTTCGAACGCTACGCCCTTGCTTTCCCAGTGACGTAGTACCTGTGTATTTTCTTCAAAGAAAGTAGCACCGGTACCATGGCCGGCAGAAACAGGGGAATGTACACAGCGTACCTGCAAGAATTTCACCGATAAAGAATTAATCTATCGTCTAGATTGATCTAGAATCTAAGTCGATTTAGCATCTAAGTTCATCTAGGATCTAAGTTGCTCTAGGACCAATTTTCTGACAACCTACTTCTGGTCATCCGGAAAATACAGTAGGGCTAGAAGCGTAGGATCGGAGAAGGCAGCCTCGGCAGCAACGAACGCGTCCTCGCTGGCCAGGAAGCCTTCGATGAGGTCGCCCTCGGCCAACCGTTGGGAAGAGAACTCCACCAAACGCAGGGCAGTCTTAATTCTATCCCCAACGACATCGGTGATCACAATGTTCCCAATCTCCTTCAAGAGCTGGGCTAGCGACTGCAGAGTCAGCTTAGCCGAAGTCAGCTGCTCTATTGTGCGTACCCGCATCAGCGCGTCGATTTCCCAATCGGACAGCTTCAATCCTACCGAAGAAGCGCTGGTCACGCCGGGGATGAATCTCTGTAAATAGGAATTCGGGGTCACGAACGACGAATCTGGGTTACCCTCAACGAATGGCAACCCGGTGTACAGTTCTGCATATTGAGAAATCGACGGTAAACGTAGCGGCAACCCTGTATACACCGTTGTACGCCAGGAAATCAAGTAGCAGGCGCGAAGAGGACCCGGCAACGCTGCGAGACGATTAACTCGATGAAACGCGCGCGACGTAATAAATATAAACGCAGAGAAGGGTATCTAATTATCGGTGAAGGAATCGTTGCTTGATTACCGGCTCCGGGATACCTAGAAGAAGCTTCAGTTGGGCGAGGAAGGTGCCGACGACCGTAGCCTCGGCGGGAACTATGACGACCGGCTGGTTCGTCTTGTTGCCTGTGCAGGACTCCACAGGCGGATTGACCAGAACCACGCCACCCCATCTGCGATTAAAATATCCTAAGCGACTGACAAAAGGAGACACCAACAGCCGATCACCATTACCTCGGCGAAAGGAACGCCTCCACGTTGGTGTTGACCTTCGACCGGTGGCCCGACCGGGTGTAGATGTGCAACGGGGCGCTGTCGCAGGGGACAGCGTAGATAACGAAGTTGATGGTCGGATGGAGGCTCACCTGCGAAGCTAAGACAACAATTCTACCCTCAGATTTCGCGACGCTTCCAAGGATAGTCCAACGAACCTACCCAATTTCTTCTCCAACGGCGTGATCAGCTGCGGCAACACGTCCTCTGGCAATGCAAAATGCCTGCCCAAGGGACTGCTATCTGGGACCCTTTTCGGACTGACTTCCAGGGGCAAGAAGTACAGCCACTGCGACTTCACGGAGAAGCTGGAGATCGGTATCTCCCGAAGAAAGGGCTCGACGTATTCTAGAATAAAGACGAGACTGCACGGAGCTGGACGAACGTCTCCGAGACGTCCTACATACCCTCGGACATCTTGCGGAGGTCCCAGTTGACCTTGAGCTTATCGGGATCAGGGTTGACGAGAGTGATCAGCACGTCGTAGGAGGGACTAGCGGGGAACCTCCTCCTGTTCTCCTCGTCCAGACTGTACCGGGTCGGCTGGGTGAGCGCGTCCTTCGTCAAGGTCAGCGACTTCTCCCGCAGCATCCACTCGGACAGCACCTTGACCAACGTCGAGCCCTCTGGAACCAGACCGGCTGTCGTATCGCCGCTGAACGGAGAGAAAACGGAAACGAGAATACCGACTGGTCTTCGTGGGGAAGAACAGGGTCCTCTTGGACCCGACCAGAACCGTGTCGTTCGGTGTCTTGGCCTCGAGGAGCAGCACCTGGCCGATATCCATGTCGAAGCTGGTGGCAGCCACCTTCTCCAGATTGTGCCGAGTGAAAGCGGTGGCCACCAAGCTGGGCGATATCATCCGCTGCTCCACCTGCACATCGTAGATGTCTGAAAAGAACACACTGGCCTTGACTAGGGGTCGGGTCGAAGGTCACCTTCGGTAACACGCCGAATAACGCACCTGCTGATCCAAACGCCTGCATGATCTCGTGACTCAGAGCCTCTCCTCGGTCCTTGGACGTGGTCGCCAGCACGATCTTGGTTCCGATGGTGACCTTGAGGTCGGAGAGTCGCTCGATGCCGGCGTACGGCAACGAGACCCTGGGAACGGCGGTGGTGTGCCACCATAGCGGGACTCCGATGGCCAATAGCAGCACGACGAACGATATGCTCGCGTACACTCTGTACCTTTCTGTAATTTCAGTCGATTCTCAAGGTCACCCGTATGTTATTTACCCTAGAACGACCTCGTGGACCGCCGGCGACCCCGTAACATTTTTCAACACTACTTCATATTTTATACTCTGAAGATAATAAATAATATTTTGACCATTAAGATTTTATTTCGAGTCGATCGCGATCTCATGACGTCAGTTATGCCGAGAAGTGGAAGTGGTCGCTCTAGGGTTAATTACGGACAGCGTTATTCGAGGATGCTTATAGCGAGAACAATGGGAGAAAGAAAAATAGATGCGGCGTTTCGAAGGTGCGTCGTCGTTTGGACGACCCTGGGAATAATCGGACCACGGTCTCCGTTAAACGGCACAGCCAATTCAGCTTCCGTACGGGACACACTTTTTCTCGTTATCTTCGATTGGAAGATGAACTGTGCCGCCTGCGTAGTGACCGCCGACTTATCGCGAGCATTATAGCAATAGGTATAGTGACCGGGGATCGCAGTTATCTTTCTCGTATGTCTCGGGACACGTGCCGGGCTCAGATTAGACTTCGTACCCCTTCGAATTCGAACGGCGTTTCCCGCCGAAAACCGTGTCCGCGCACTACGTCCATTTTGGTAGCGTATTTAGGTCTTATCATGGTCGCAGGCTAATAAAACCAGAGAGAAAGATCGGTCGCGTAACGGACGGAATACAAACGAGAGGAGAGAAAAGTTGGCCAAGTTCGGCTGGCGACCGTGCACGGAACGCCTCGCGATCGTGTTTACGTCCTCCTCGAATCGTGACGGGTTACGCAACACGAACGAGGACGAGCGGTACCGTGAGCGGGTTTAATTACCCGATTAGATTGATTTGAATGCTCCGGCGACTTTGTTTCCCTCCCCAATGTGTCCGCCAGGCGAGCACACGAGACGTAAAACGATCGCTTTAAGTGATCCGATCTCGAGAGCCGACGCAGGCTCGAGCGATTTCGAGCATTCGTAATTCCCGAATTGCTCGCCTCGGCTCTTGCGACCGTCGCTTCTCGCCAGGGCTCTCGACCGCAACCCCCTCGTCGTCTCTTTATCTTATCGACATCGTAACTTTGTAAAATAACACCCTGGACCGGCAACCCCCGATAACGCCCCCGGAACTCAGGCCAACCGCGTCTAATTTCCAGCAGTTTCGAACTTCTTTCGAAACCTTTGAAACAAGGATATATTTGGAATAATATTGGTTGATTTTCCGAATGGTGAAATGATTTTGCAGACTCTCCCGTGTACAGTGGTATATATTTTTACAATGTTATAAATGTTTGAGCCGTTTGGAAAATTAAAGAAAGTGGAATGTTGTTAACAGACGTTTTTGAGGCTTTGTCTCCGTCTCTTTGGAAATTGTTTAAATATATTTATGTCGGTATGATGTGGTCAAAAAGGGTACCGTTGCATTTGGGAGAGTCTATGGGATTATTCTATGCAGGGCTGATTACCATAACTATAATAGTTGCGACAGGAAAAATTGTAGAAGTTAGACAGAGGTCTTACGTCGAAGTCATGAATTACCGATTGTCTCTTCCGCTTTGAAAATTTGTTGAAAATGTTTAGCTATATAAAATTTGATAACAAAATACATCATTGCATGCGGCAGAGTCCACAGAATTTTTCTGTGCAAGAGTGATTCCCATAACTGTGGTAGTTGCGGCAGGAAAAATTGCAGAAGAAGACAATTCGTTAGACGGTAGTCTTTCGTCGAAGCCATGAACTATCGATTGTCTCTTCCCCTTTGAAAATTTTTAGAAAATGTTCAACTATACACAATTTGATAAAAAAAAGTATACCATTGCATTCGGGAGAGTCTACGGAGTCGTTCTACGCAAGAGCGATTCTCATATCTGCGATGATTGCGACAGCAAAAATTCCACAAGTTGACAATTCATTGGACAGTTATTTTCGAACGAACGATCGTCACTTCCTCTTTGAAAATGTTTAAACATCCAAAATGTATATAACAAATATACCATTGCATTCAGAATTGCCTACGGAATAGTTCTACGCAACAGCGATTTCCCCATCTATAACGTTCGCTACAGGAAAAATTGCAGAAACCGAGAATTTATTGGATAGTTATTTCGCACGAACGATTATCACATCCTCTATAAGAAAAAAAATCTTTACAAATGCTTAAACACCAAGAATGTACATAAAAAATATACCATTGCATAGAGTAGAGTCTACAAAATCATCCTACGCAATCCCGGATCCCATAACCGCAACAGTTGAATCAGGAACAATCGCGGGACTCGACAAACCGACCGCCCGTAAAAACCTTGTAGGACACAGGGCGAGTCACGGTTGACCGACAAGCAATCAACACCTGCGTGATCCGCGATGGGCCACCCGGTTCGGCGGTCATCGAGGACAGGTGGTCCAGAACCGTCGGTTTTCGACGGGGCCACCGCGGAAGAAGCGCGTTCCTCTCGTATCAAGGTCAAGCGTGCGCGTCGGCCAGCGACTTTTGCAACGATGGTTTATCGAGTTCACGTAGCAGTCGTTGAAGAGTGCCGCGAGCGAGCGGAGGACTCTCCTCTCCCTCCCGGTTGGAAAAAACGCCGCTCGGAGGAGAGGACACGAAGAGGACGCGGCGGCGGACAAGAAGAGGAGCAAGAGGAGGAGGAGGAACACGAACACGAGCACGCCGAGAAGAAGAAAACGAACCGGCGCTGAATCGAGTGAGTGACACCCGGGGGAGAGAAAGAGCGAGACGCCGGGAGAGGGAGAGAGAGAAAGGGCGAGATCTCTCGTTAGAGGAGAGGGGTGATAGCTTAATCAAAGCCGAGGCCCGCGCGGCCCGAGCTCTGCAACCGTTCGAGTAGATCGACGGCCAGTGGTGCAGCGGCGTGCGTGCAGCCGTCGAAACCGGAGCCGCCGCTTTTCAAAAGCCGTGTGTGTCCCGAACCATCGGCCACGCGACCGATCTTGCTTTTGTCCGGCCGGGAAAACAACCGGGATTTATTTATCGACCGACGCACGCACCGGATGGTACGGAATTCATTCTTTTCATCGCCGGTTCGTGTCGCGTACGTGCCCGTCGCCGCGTCGCGCCACGCCGAGTCGGCCGCTCTTTGATCCGATCGAAAGAAATCTCGTTGTGCTTCAAACGATTCCAATTCGCGGAACGTGCCCCGGGGTGGACACAGTGATCGGTGCGGCTCCGAAGTCGCTCCGGGTTCAGCAGTCGACTTCAGAAGTCTAGCACTCGGCCAGATTCGGCGTGCCGCTCGGCGCAGCTCTTTGGGGTTGTGACTTGATATTGTGTGATCGTGGAGGAAAATTGATTTATCGACGATTTTACCGGTCGTTCGAAACGCTCGATTTTATCGCGATGATAACGCGCACATTTAACGCGGATTCGACGAAGTCGTGCCGATAAATTAGAGTCGGCGTTCCGCGTGATTTTCGCAAAGTCGTCGATATTCAGGATCACGATACTCCGTTGCAAAAAATCGCACGACGGCGATCTTTGGCTCGTTTTAAGGCTCGAAGCATCTACTTTCGCGTGCTGTTACTCGTTCTCTGGAAAAAAATTTCTACACGGTGTAGCAAAAGGGAAAGGAGAGATAAGATTTCTGAAAATTCTGGAAAAGTGATACAACTTCAAATGTCTGCGCAATGATTGGACAATTTTTCTCGATATTGAGACTAACGTTGACTCGAAGACCGAAGCTTCCTCTTTACAACGAGCCTTCAAAACTTGATGCACGATTTTTCTCTGGATCCTTTGAATTACCGGAAACTTCGCGCGTACACCTTCCGTTCGAGAATCGACAAAACGGCTAGAGAAAATCGTAGATTAAATTTAAGACGTCGTTGTAAAGAGGGAATTTCATGCTTGAAAACAATTTTACGGCGATCTTAATGACGTTTTGCGATACATGTCTCATAAAACAGGCGTTCGGTTGTCCGCTTACCGGATCGTGATAAAAAAATTAACGATGCTTTGTGAAAATTGGGGTTCCGATCTCTAAAATGACCGTGCGTTTATTCTCGTGCGATTCTTTTTTTAGAAACCGTGACGGTCTAAATATCGATCGAAAACCAGTCGATCGGGACGGCCGTCCCAATAATTTTCATTAGCCTCTCAAACCTTTGTGGTCAACGCGCAATTGAGTCTCCGCAAGTAGACTTTTAGGACATTAGAGCTCGCGCAGCGTTGCCCTTTCGCGGCTGGAATTATCCGGGACGGAAAACGCGGCGGACCAGTCCTGGGAAATTGACGTCCTTATCAGCTTTTCCTCGTAATATCAGCGCCATCACGAGGAAAAACGGTTCTCAAAGAACCGTCCGTCCGAACTTATTAAGCAATTACCGACGCTCGGTTTTCTCGTGCAACGTGATCGCTCTGCATTTCAAGTAGCATCGATCACTGCGGGTCAATGTTGCGACACGGCCGTTTGAAATCGTTTTTGACAACGGTAAAGAGAAACCGGAACGTGCCGGGAATACCAACGCGAAAACGCGCGGCGAGCAGCTTTCGAAATTCCCGCGG